>CM076577.1:607261018-607508656 GCA_034641835.2 Pinus albicaulis | reverse complement strand
TGTTTCATATCATTCCAAGTCCTAATAGATTGAGTGGCTAATCCCATGAACCATTTCAAAGCAGCTCCCTTCAATGTTGAAGGAAACAGTTTGAGTTTTTGAGAGTCTTCCATATAGTGATAGGTTCGGCACACGACTTCAAACTCAAACAGAAATGTTTCAGGATCCTCACTTCGCAATCCATAAAAGTTGGGGAGGACAGATGGTGAGATGTTTTTCATCGTTGTATGAGTTTCCTCATCAACTATAGGGAATCCAAACAAGTTGTATCCTTCCCTATTTCTTCCATTATTACCTTCACCATTGTTGTCTCCATTGTTTCTACCTCCTCTACCTCTACCTCTACCTCCAAATCCATCTATTATTTCCTCTACCATGATAGTTTCTTTAGAGTCCTTAAAGTCCTCTAGTTCTTCTATCAAGGGAGGATGAGAGGGAGTCTCTTCCTTTTCTAAATGAGATTTAGTAGGTGGTATAGGAGAATCCTCTAATTCAGCTGCTCCTTGAATTCCAAAAATATTAAGGCTAGGGGTAGATGGTGGTGAATCTTGTCTATGCCTTGAAGAAGATGGAGTTGTGAAAATCGAACTCTTGGCTTTAGCTATAAATCTTCCCCTAGAATCTCTTGCTCTATGCATGTCATTTTTTTTATTTTTATTTTTATTTTTTTATTTTTTAAAAGTTGGGCTAATAATTCTCTTTCTGATCTTCCAAGTCACACTAGGTGCAAGAAGAGAGCATACTTAAGAAATTACTGAACCAATAACTCTCTTTTCTGATCCTCCAGGTCACACTAGGTGCAAGAGGAGAGCATACTTCAAGAAGTTATCAAGTTTTCCCTTCTTTTTATTATTATATATATTTTTTAAGAAATTGGCTACCTAGTTACACTTCCCCGGCAACCGCGCCAAAAATTTTGGTCAATTTAGTGTGTCCTAAATTGCTACATTAATTTATCAATCCGGGATTCGTAAGCTGATGAAGTGTGGCGCACTATATGTGCAAGATAACCTATTTCTTACCCTTTTGTCATTTTTGGTTTCCTAATGTGAGATGGAAATTCTAAAATAAAAACAAGTCTAGTTATGATTTTTCAAGGCAATGATATCCTTTATAATGATTTACCAGCTTCAAACTTCAAAAGGAATTTGAAACATACAATGACAAAACTGAAAGGAAATGAAAATGTGCTGCTATCCTAGTTAATCAAACAGTGAACTATTGAGCATGAAAACCATTATCCTTGTTGCTGTCTAAACACAAACGAAACTGTACTCAAAGAAAAGATTGCAAGTAAAGTAAAACTAAAATCAAATTACATCAACTCATATTCCTCACCCTCACCATTAGTCTCGCTATGGCTTTCGTATAATCATAAAACAACTTTTTGAGTAACTTCGATATCTAATTTGGTAGAAAATGTCCAATATCAAACTATACACTCATACTTCAATCCTCACATTATTTATGGTTTCTGAGGTAACCCTGAAAATGATAATACAGAATGGGTTTAATATCTAACTTGCGTAAAAGTAAACTAATATCAAACTACACACTCATACTTCAATCCCTCACCATTAGTCTCGCTATGGCTTTCGGAGGTTACTGAAAATGACATGAACAGTTTAATATCTAACTTGCAGAAAAGTAAACTAACATCAAACTATACACTCATACTTCAATCCCTCACCATTAGTCTCGCTATGGCTTTCGGAGGTAACTGAAAATGACATGAACAGTTTAATATCTAATCTAACTACTAAAGCAAATGTGCAAGACTGAAATAAACAAAGCAGTACTGGAATTAAACAAAAACTAAGAAAAGTAAATTAGCAGCAGAACAATATTGATTCCATGTCATTAGTCGTTTATAAAAAGATATGCAAATGCCCAGACTGCCTATTTGTAATCTGAAACAAGAACACTGATCAGTTAACAACAGCATAAAACATAAAGGATTATGGACAGAAGTAAAATGTAGAGCATGAAAGATTATAGACAGAGATGGAACGTAAACACCATGAAAAATATAATGTATATACACGTGAATGACTTATGGCATAATGAACTTAAAGAAATAAAACAAGAAACTATACAGTAATGCACAAAACCTCAGCGTGTGTAGGGGCCCTCTGCACAGACCTCGGGCAACAACCTTCAAATACGAATTACGCTTGGAAACAGAGCCTTCTCATATATTAAAATGTGTTCATAACAGAGAAATAACATTACAGCACAATGGCAACGCAATTACATTACAGAACTGAAGAAGATCTAATCTATTATGCGTATAAGAACGCATTATTTATAACTAAAGGTGATATAACTAATTCCCTAAAGTCTGTGCTGATAGAAGACACGTGAACCATCACGTCCAGGGATCTAGCATCATGGCCGCCGTGAGGAGTAAATCTATGAGGAGTGGTTGTTGGATTCAGCTTATGGAGCTACTTACAGGTGTTAATATGTCTCCCATGATTTAGAAACGGCCACACAAATCTCCACGTGATGAGAAACAGAGTTCTTTCACCGTGGGACTCTTCGGTTGACCACCACTTGGCTCCCTTTGACCACAGCCTTCTTAGGTGAATTCGACCAAGCTAATAGGACACGATCCATGTCCACGTCATTTCTAAATTGCCCATGTGGCTCGAATTT
Source organism: Pinus albicaulis (assembly GCA_034641835.2). NCBI lineage: Eukaryota > Viridiplantae > Streptophyta > Pinopsida > Pinales > Pinaceae > Pinus > Pinus albicaulis. Next base: position 607,505,998 of record CM076577.1, on the reverse strand, counting down.
CCTAAAGACACCTGCATCATAGAATTTAACAAAATGGCTGTGGAAAGTTGCAGCAGCTGCGGAAAGTGGCAAGATTCCGCAGCTAAATGAGCAAAAATCTAAATCAAACAGCAGACACAAAACATAGTTAAAAACCATTTTAGATGCTATTTTACAATTAATATACAATGATATTGACAACTTAGAAGGTCCAGGTGAATTAAAAAGGTCTAGAAAGGTGTATAAGAAAGATGCAGATTTGAGACTCAACAACCACCCAAAGTGCCATCTCCACAATCAACCCAAAAATTTCGACAAACATTTGGATCGCATTCACAGCCAAAAACAAAGCATGGGCATTGTCATCTTCGACATTGACTCTTTGCATAGTGACATCCTCGGAAACGATTCTTGCAGCCTTTCATTTATTTGTAAACGTTGCTCGCCTTTTGGATTGGTTTCCAACATTTGTGGAACTATGCCTCTGGACATACCGCTGATCATGCCACTAAATCTTCATTTATGTTGACAAAATCATGGAACCAACTCTCAACAGATCTGAACAAATGTTCCAAACACAGGTCTGCATATCCTCCACCATACTTCCGCTGTAGATCTTGACAACCAGAAGCCACCATGCTATACGTCGGGTTTAACACTACTCTCACGCAGAGATCGATCACACCTCCGCCGATGCCAACTTGGCTCAGAATGATGATGGAATGATGACGAACTTGACAATTTCTGAAATAGATTCCAGTAATGTCAAAGTATTTTCATCCAATGTCAGAAAAGACAAAACACAACCATACTACTGTCCACCATTTGTACCATAGAATCGTTTGGATTAGACATCCAGCAGGTCGTCATCTGTTGTTGTTTCAGCGAGTTTGGAATGCAATCCCACTGTTCAAAGATCAACAAAGATGTGAAATCTTTAGAATGTCCGCAACTTATGAATGAATGGTCAGGCTTGTGATTCGACCTTCAATCAGAAGAAAATCGGCCTCAATTGGACTAATTGGACTCAACCAAAGAACAACAAACACCGGTGTAAAATGCAATACACCCTGTCGAAGGATGAGAAATGTGGAGATCTAATGACAGAGCTCTCCTCACACAAATTATCTATGGACGCTACCAAAAACGTCCTGCCCTGGGATGACATCATAGACCACCTAAATTTCACCTTCGATGGCAGGGCCTTTGCAATCCAGAGACCCATTAATTTTCTTGTGTTTGTTTCTTGCAAGGAAAACATTATGGATTTCATTAGAATCAATAAAATGAGTTTCCTTGGCATCAACATCTACAAACAAAAATTCATTGTTCAGGTAACTAGAAAAGGATGGTTCCATGGCAATAGCTCCAATTTCAAGCTTTTCTGGCCCACGTTCCATAAGTTGTATGGACAAGCGAGTAGGATTTGATATACATTCAAATCGATATATATTCTCATCATGTAGATAAATACAGGTGTTTGCATGATACACAGTGTCTATGAATCTCTTTATTACCCTTGACCCTTCATAAAGATGTAGTTGAACGAATTTATTTTCCATCTCATCTGACAGTTCATATTGTTCCTTTGAAAGATTTATCTCAATAATATCGTAGTTTCAACATACTTTTCATGCAGAAACAAATTTTGGGAAGAATATATATATATATATATATATATATATATATATATATATATATATATATGATATCCATTGCTTACCAAGCCAGGTGAATGGATTTTCTTTGATTGGCTTTGTTTCATCACGAATACTGTTTGCTTGTGCTTTTGTCGCAGGTTCCTTTCGCAACTTTGGAAGATATATTTGCAAGAATTGTTTATTCTACTTGTGTCGAAGCTCTGGATGTAGATCCCAACAATTCCCCTTCCGGTGCCCATTTCTTCCACAATGAACACAAAAATGCACTTGTCGATTCCTTGGCAGAAACTATTTCAAACCTTGATCAGGAAAACAAGATTTAGCTCTTCTCTTAAAGTGCTCATCTCTTCGTGGCGACTGCTTTCCATCACCATTATCACCATGATTCGACCTTCTTGCCTCTGCAGATTTGGAACTCTCCACAATTTCTGTATAGCCCAATCCTGCCTTATGAGGTTGTCTCTTCACCTAAATAGGATTAATGATACCTTGACCATTAACCCCAAGGCCTCTTCCATCGTATCCCATCTTGGTCAATAATTTCATACCAATCCCCTTGGTATGATTTTCAAAATCTGCAAACGATGCATCATTAACATCATTATTAGAGGGTATAGAAAATGAAATACTTCGTACCTCCTTGGACACTTGATTATCTTCTCGATTCTTTTTCTATGACAAAGTAGAAGATGATGCTCCATGAGAACTACGTTTCTCACATGGCTGATAGAAAGAATCCTTCAATGGCTCTTTCAAAACATCTCTGTCCTTTGTGGCTTCGAGCAATCTTTTCAGCTTGAGATTCTCCTCTCGAAGTGCTGAATTACTCTCTTCCAATTCAGTTATCTGCTTACGCAACTGAAAATCCTTGTACATTTCTTTTACCATTTCTGTCATGGTTAAGAAATTTTTCCAATTTTGTTGAAGAAAGGAATCAATAGATGATTTTGAATCAAAACGATTTACCTTCTCCTTCTTCTGCTTGTCTAAGATGAAACTGGAAGATGTACCCACTAAACTAGATAATGAACTAAGCTCTAATACCAAACTTGATCTAAAATTGAACTTTTAGTTCTAACTCAGATTAAACTTTAAAACATGTATATGGAAAAATGATTTAAAAAAATCAATTAATTGAATGATTTAATAAAATATGTTCAATAACATAAGCAAACATTCACAATTGATAATGGATTTCACCCCCTCCACTGGCCTACCTCTCCAGATTCGTCTCCACCAGGACGAATCGATCTATTGTATTTTTGAATAGAGATAAATGTACATCGACTTTTATATCAAGGTGGTCAGCTAAGAACTCTCAACTATACATCCATACTCTGAAAGACTCATGAGTTTTCCAAGCTCTACTCGAAAATGAATTTTCCAAGCACTCAAAATATCTCCTTAATCTCTTTCTCCTTACCTTCCCTGTACATAGAATGGCATTATATATAGCTCTTAAGAGCCCAAAACTAGGGTGGAAATATCTGCTTATCTCTGATTTTAAGGAGAAAATAATTCTCATATCTCCTAAAATTTTCTGATGAGATTTATATGGAGGAAATATCTCAATCTCTACTTTCAAGGGCCTTATCCGCAAAACCTTAGGGATGAGAATAATCTATCAACTTCAATATGAATTTAGAAATTGAATTTTTGAATTGTTGAGGAAAACTCCTCTCAACATTTCAATTTCTATTTTACAAATATATGAGCACATTTAATTAAAAACAAAGACATCCTCAACATAGGATTGACATGAGTATATCTTCATAATGCTCGTTAGTTTGTCTATATCCTCCTGGATCAACGAACGAGAAAAAATCTGGATTAGGAACGACTCTGGTCGGATTTGGTGCAGGAGGAGTTCAGGCGAAACACTAGAGATGGCTCTTCATCAAAACATGATGATGAAGAGGATTGTGCTTTGGTTGCCAAGGCGAAGAATGGGAAGGGGAAGAAATTCCATTCTAAATCTAAGGTCGGTGAAGATGGCAAGGAGCACATCATGTCCAAAGTGAAGTGTTTTCACTGTCACGAGCATAGACATATTGCCACAAATTTTCCACAAAAGAAGAAGAACAAGAAGGTCATTGGAGCTGCAGCTGGTGAGGCCCTTTCCTCGTAATTTGAGCTTGAATTCTCACTTATTGCATGAATGGTGTCAAGTGCAATGAGTTCGATGTTGTACTTGGATAGTGGTGCATCATTCCACATGAAGGGAGACAGAGAAATTTTCAGTAGCTTGGAGGAGGAGGACCTCTAGATGCATTTCTAAATGGGTGATGACAAAAGGCATAGCGTTACCGGGATTGGTACTGTTTCTTTCCAAAGGAAGTCAGCTAAACCCTTATTTTTAAAAGATGTAATGCATCTATGAGGCTTAGCGAAAAATTTAGTTTTAGCTGCAATGTTGGAATATAAAGGCTATGATGTGGTCTTTAGTGAAGGTAAAGCCTTCCTTTGGCATAAAGCCACAAATAAAGTCAAAAAGATTGGGATTCGTATGAAGAATCTCTATATACTTGATGTAGATGTGATTTCTACAGAGCTTCAAACTATGGGGAAGTGTGAGAAAGCCATGAAATTGACCCCTGAGAGGGAGCTGGATTTGCATGCAGGTAAAAGTGAACCTCAGGATGTGGAGCAGCCACATGCGAAGGATCATGGAGTGGGAGAAACCACTCACGCAGAGATATTTCGGGCTAGATGGGCAGAGGGAGTGCATGCAGCTATACCACCAGGTGTGAGGTGGGGTGACATGCATGAATAATCCCAAAAGAAATTTTGGGCAGGATTCATTGAGATGGTGTGGATCTCATGAATCGAACATGGCTACGAGGAGCCCATAGAGCAGTAGTAGAAGGATCAGTTGGAATGATGCAGTCAGATGTTGTGAGGAAATTAAATCAAAGTGACAATGTCGGATACTGGAGCGTAAATCAAAGTTGGCAGCAAGTTTAGAGTGTATGGATGCAGGTGTCAGCAGCGCAGTGGATCCTGAAGACATGTGCAGTAGCTTGCAGAAGTCAGAAGAATTTGATGAAAGATGCATTATATTGATTTAGTTGTTTGGAGGCTATTCAATTTCGGAAGTGTTGCATGCAAAGGTTGCATGGCGCATGCATAGAGTTGCATGTCGCATGCATGGATTTTCATGTCGCATGCAAGGACATTCCTTTCTTGTTGAGAGGGATTGTTGAATTTTGCAACAAGAAACAATGAAATTGCCATCCGGAAACAAAATCCTTGATCTTAGTGAAAATTAAGAACCTACACTAGGTGGGGCCCACACAAACTATTTTTGGGTGAATGCCTATTTATAGATGTATGTGCAAAATCTATTTATAGAATGCATGTATATTTATAGATGCATGTATATCTTTATTATCCCTTAATATAGATGGACAATAAACTGTAATCTATTCTCAATGTTGACTTGAAAATAATTAATTGAAGTGAAAAATCAGTTAGCTAATTGAATTTCGAGTTAAGAGGTTGGTTTATGGGACATGCAGGTTGACTTGAGTTGTAACAGAGTGATTCTAGTTGTAACAAAGTTGGAAGTGTTGTGGTGCATTAGTTAACACAAGTTGTAAATTAGCTTAACTCAGTTAAGTGAGTTAAAGTTAGTTGTGTTAGTTGTAATTGAAGATACACTAGTGAGAGATCTAGTGAACTAAATATTAATTAATTCACAATTAGTGGTCTCACATGCAACTAATGTTTTTACTATTATTAACTACATGCATGTCAGAACCAGTGGAGACCCAATTGATTTCTAGGTGAAAGGGAATTAAACTATCAGTTGTGACATTATCCGGTTGCACACATGCAACAACACACACATTGGATGTGCCCATGATATTTATGCAATCAAGGAAGGCAAGGCAATCATCATACAGGGTTCTTTACCATCAAGGATTGCGCAGTGGAGGCAGGCTATCTGGAGACAGTAAATTGGCTAAGGAACTTTCTAATTTTTGTATGACAATGTGAGACAATTAGCTCATGTACTGAGGGCTCTTGGATTTGAGATTTGTATGTAATTGTTTCATGATCCATGATATAATATACAATAGAAGATAGTGGGGTTTTTAGCTATAACCTTTCCTTGAGAAATTATCTGTGTTGTGCGTGATTTATCTTTCTTCATGATATTGTAATTGGCGATTGTGTTTTAATTCCACAAAGATTTGTAGAAGCGATTATGTATTTAACAGTAGCACATTGTTAGATTAGGAGAATCCAGGACATACATGTATTTTGTATAATTTCTACAATCTTCATCCGTGAAGCCATGCAGCTTCACTCCCTCTGTCCGTTTGTACCATATACCATACTCTGATGTGCCCCTCAGGTATCTCAAGAAATGCTTCCTCGCCTTCCAAAAGAGCTTGGTAGGCTTAACCATAGCTTGACTTAGCTGGTTAACTGCGTAGAAAATGTTTTGTCTCGTGTTCACCAAATACATCAGTCAACCCACTAACTACCTGTATAAAGTAGCATCCACTACCTCTCCAGAAGTAGCATCCTATTTCCTCCAATTTCCTGGAAGAGGAGTATCCATGGGTTTTTAGTTCTCCATGTTAAACTTACCCGGTATCTCCTTTGCATACTTGCCTTGAGACACAAAAATTTCACCATCCTAATGCCATATTTCCAATCCAAGGAAATAATGAAGGAGTCCCATGTCCTTCATTTTGAGCTCCCTTGCAAGATCCTCCTTGCATGACTGTATCAGCTGCTCATCACCAGTCAAAATTAGATCATCAACATAAAGAACAATGATAAATAGCTTAACCTCAACCACAATATGGTACATGCTTGCATCTGCTTCACTTTTGGTGAAGCCCAGTCCGGTGAAATAACTGTCTAGCTGAGTGTACCAATAACGGGGTGATTACTTCAACCCATACAGTGCTCTTTTGAGTCTGCACACATGTGACTCACTTTTGAAAATTTCGGCACCTTTAGGCTGCTCTATGTACACCTCTTCCTCAATGATCCCATTGAGAAACGTAGTTTTCACATCCATCTGATGAATGCTCTAACCCATTTGTATTGAGAGTGCAAGGATGGATCTTATGGAAGAGTACCTTGCAATAGGTGAAAAATTCTCATCATAATCTATCCCCTTGATCTGTGAGAATCTCCGGGACACAAATCTGGCATTGTATTTCTCCACACTCCCATCAACAACTTGCTTTACCTTGTAGATGTATCTCGATCCAACCACTGATTTGTCGACCAGTCTTGGGACTATCTCCCATGCACTGTTCTTGAAAATGGAGTCATACTCTACCATTGCATCAACCCAAGTTGGTTTTTGTACTGCTTCCTGAAAGGAAGATGGTTTAGTCACAATATATTTTCTTATAAGAGCCATGTATCCAGTAAATCGGTCAGGAGACTGTCTCTGCCTGCACTGTGAAGTAAAATTCGAATTCTATCCAGTCACAAACTCAGCTCCTTCTTCACTTCTGCAATTTCTTGTGCTCCGATACCATGTAGAAATTATACAACATGCATATATATCTTGGATTCACCCAATATAAAAATGTACTGAAGTTAAATACCGAATCGCTTCTACAAATATTTTGTGGAATTAAAAAACAAAATTGCTAATCACATGAACATGAAGAAAGACAAATCACACACACCACAGATAATTTCTCGGGGAAAGATTATTGCTAAAAAACCCACTATCTTCTATTGCATATTAAGCATGGATCATGAAACAATTACATACAAAACTCTCCTCACAAGAGCCCTCCAGTACTCATCTAATTGTCTCACATTGTCATATGCAAAACTGACCAACACATAGCCAATTCTCAGCCTCCAAAAATCCTACCTTGCTTGCGTAACCCCTGAAGGTATATATCCCTAAAAAATAGGAATTATTGCTTGCCTTGAATGCACAAGTATCATGGACACTCCAATGGGTGTTTCATTGCATGTGTGCAAGCCAATAATCTTACAAATGATAGTCAACTTCCCGTTCACCTAGAACTCAACTGGGTCTCCACTGGATCTGACATGCATGCAACTAATAATAGTAAATCCTCAGTTGTGTGTGAGATCACTGATTGTGAATTAATTGATATTGAATTCACTTGATATCTCACTAGTGTATCTTCAGTTACAACTAGCACAAATGAGTTTAACTCACTTAACTGAGCTAAAATTTTTACAACTTACGTTAACCAATGCACCACTGCACTTCGAACTCTCTTACAACTAGAATTATTCGGTATGCCTCACCAACTACCTATAACTTGAAATCCACTAGCTAATTGAATTTATCACTTTCATTTAACTGATTCAAGTCAACATAGAGAATAGATTACAGTTTAATGTCCATCTTAATTAAGGGATAACAAAAATAGACATGCACCCAAAAATAGCACTGTGGGCCCCACCCTAGTCTGGGTGCTTAATGAAACTAGGCGTGGGTGCTAAAATTTTCTTGTTGAATCTCAATAGGATAAAGAAGATTTATGATAAAAAAACTAAGGAAGACAACTTCAAGATAGGAGATGTGGTACTCCGCTGGGATGCCAGAAATGAAGAGAAGGGTAAGCATGAAAAATTTGAGAATTTATGGAAAGGGCCATATCAAATTTCAACTTATAGAGGATATAATGCTTATTTTCTTGAGGAGATGAATGGACAAGAGTGTTTAGGAGGACCAGTTAATGGTAGGCTCCTGAAACACTATATTTTCTGAAACAAATTTCTCGATCAGTTTTCCATTTCATTGTAAATATCAGTTACATTTTCTGCAAGTGTTAAGTAGAGAATCTCTGGAGTTCAGAGCCTAAAGTGAAGGCCATGGAGCTTCATAGATTTTCTTACATTTTAAAAAAGTTCAGTTTTCAGTCAAGTAAGTCAGAATTGAGTCAATTTTCAGTCACTTGAGTTTGCATTGAGTTAGTCTATTTTTCTGAGTTATTAGTTTTCAGTGATGTTATTTTTTGAGTTTTTTGACAGTATTGGCCCAACGAAAGAGGCACTGATTTGCAAAATCCAGAGTTCTGTGGTTCTTGATACCTCTTTCAGAGCTATCAAAAATTTACCCAAAACCCCTCAAAATTTGATAATTTAATGCTGATGATGTGGCTAGGCATGAAGTGAGGCTTCAAGAATTATTTCAAGCCTCCTTTCCTCTTCTTGCATGGTCAAAGCCTCAATTTTTGCATTGGCTCTTTTGAGCTTGGACTTTGTAATTTTGTCTCTTTGGGAATGGTGCTTGAACTTCTTCCTTAGTGTGTCATTATCTCTATTTACCTTCTCCAAAAGCTTCTCTAGGTGTTGGTTAGCTTTGTCAAACCATGGCTCCCGGTTTTCATTGATTACCATTGCAAATTGTTCATTCAAGGCGAGCTCATTAGCAAGCTCAACCTCTTTTTTCCTTTCTAGTGCTAGAGCTCTTTTCAGCCCTTTATTCTTAGGCCTTCTCCTTGGAACTTGTTCTACTACCTCATCTATTACACCATATGTTTCAAGTGTCTATTCAAGAAAAAATTTGGCTTTTTCTGCCTCTCTTTGAGCTTTGATGAATTTGACTTCATCAATGACATGTTTTGTTTTTAGCTGTTGGTTTTCCTGCTCAAGAAAGTCAATGACAAATTTAGACCTGTCAAGATTAGTTTGAATCTCTCTAATCTTGGCTTCTTTCTCCTTGATGATTATGCTAGTGATCTCATCATCATCATGCTCATCTAGGTTAACAAGATCAAAATCATGTTCTGTCTCATGGAGGTCCTCCTCCTCATGTCTAATTTATTCCTTTGTCATCTTTTGCTTCCCATTTTCTACCTGATTTGTTTATGTAGAAGGTAATTCCCCTTCCACAATCTGTGGGGTAAATACTTTCCTGTGACCTATCTGGTATGTTTTTTCTAATGGCTCTATCTCAACCTTCTTAGTCTTTTGAGGCTCAGTGATTTCAGCTCTATTAGGTGATCTATCCTCAATGTGGGATGGAGATGATGGTGGTGAAATAGATGAAGGAGACTGTTATGATGATGCATGCATGAACTGTGGGTTGAGATGGAGGAATGGATGTGGAAGGATGAGATGATGAAGGTACATATTGGGCATGCTAAATAGGTGGAGCTGTGAATATGTCATTAGCTATGAATGAACTCCATGGAATTTTCAATTGTTTGAGGTGATGGAGGACTATGATTTTGATGAGGGAGTGGTGAAAAATACTTTGCATTTGGTGTGCATAATCTCTCTTTTGGGAAATAAATGCTATCTTGTTAATGCTTCGGAGGAGAGAATAAGGTATGTTAAGCATCTTGACCCTTGTGAAGTTCATAAGTAGCCGGATGTGATAGGTATAAAGTCTAGAGAACCTACCTTCATAAGAAAAGTATTTCATGATGATTTTCATCATGGGAGCATATCTCTCCAGGAGATAAGAGAAATGAAAAATCCTCTTTCTTTCATTTTTGTATCTAGGTTTAATGTATGGCTGATAGTATTTCTCCTCCAAGTCTATTTGCTTGAACCATTTTTCCAAACATTCGAGATTCTAGTGGCATCAGATATGATGGCAGTGGAAAAATGTGAAAGTGGAGATAAATAGTCTGGTCAACATAGGATGATGTTGGGCCCTTTGTACTTTCTCATAGAATTCAAAACAACCTACATGCTTAAAACATGTCACAGTTATGGGAGATGCCATGAGTTCCCCAGTATTTTTTGGCTCAATTCTAAGGATTATCCCTCCTTTGCTTGAATTTTTCTCCTTTCTTTCTTCTCCCTTACTGTAGTTTACGTTTTTTTCTTCTTCCATAGATGTCTTAGTATGAAACCCTAGGGAGATGTAATGATAGTGGAATGTAGGTAAAGGGAGTGAGGAATAGTGTGAGGAAATTTAGGGAGACGGTATTTTTTATTTGAGGGAGGTGAAAGGAAGTAGGAATGATGAGGGAATTGGAAAAGGGAATTTAATTATAGTTTAGGGATTTTGTAAGCCTAGGCAAGTGAGTAGCCTAGGTTTTAGGGTTTTGGGATGAAAGTTTTAGGGAAAAAGGATTATGTGATATAGGGAGTAAGGATAGGGTAATTATGATGTGGGAATGGAATGAAAGTGATAGGGAGTGAAATTTGATATGCAATTAGGGTTTAGGGAATGATACTAGGGTTTTAAACTTAAAAATAGACACCAACTCTTTAAACAAGCTCAAACACCAACAAATGGACTTGATGAGGAGAGGAGTGGTGCTAATGGTAACTTAATTGATTGTTGGAGGCTGTGGAGTGATTTTGCTAAAGATTTGAAGGTGATAGCATAGGTTTTTGAGTTTGTTGTAGAAAACGGGAAAACATGCAGCGCAAAGAGAAAACGCGCATTGCAACGTCTGTTTTGTAAAATTTCGCCCTCAAACTTGATAGTTATGATTTTTCTGAGGTTGCTCAATGATGGAGGAGACAAATGAAGTTTTTTTTGATGTCGTGAGGGTTTATATACTTGAGTGAATTTGATTTTAATCCTTTGAACCCCACTTTGCTAATGTTTCAAATTTCACTTTTAAAATTTGTACAATACCCTTACACTTCTGAACTTTTCTATTTGACATTTAATCAGTGGATGAATTGAGAACTCTTTCACTTTGAAATGTGCTTGTTTGGCATTTGGAACTGAGTTGGAAGCTTGGGAAATAGGTACTTATTACATATAATGAACATAAAATTACATAAATGAAAAATAAAATTACATCTATGTTTTTGAAATAAAATTACATTTTAGAATGAAACTCACACTTGAAAGCAGAATTACAACTTTGAAATCTATTTTTACATGCTTGCAAACCCTCTTTAAATGATAAAGGGATATTATTTGGATCACTCTGATGACTTTGCTGACCTTATGCAATGAAATGGTGTTTTATTTAGACCTTGGAAAATGTAAACCTGGAGACCTAATGAAGACCTTGAGTGACCAGAATTCATGGTGACCCGACTGACATAATGACATGATGAAATGGACTTTCATGACTAAAGTATGCTCAACAAGCCATGAAGGTGGGCTAGCAAGTATACATTTTTTAGGAGTGATGTTTTTTGACTAGGACTACCATCAGTGAGTAAATGTTTTTGAATGAAGAGCTAGGTGGAATGAAAAAAATTTCTAAGTGAGCCTCCTGAAATGATATGAAAAGAGTATTTTTGATCACTAAGGGTAGTATGCAAATACTGACATTAAAAACTCCTATAACCTTTGCTTTTCGTTGAATACCCCAAGAAGATTCCTTCATTTTCCCTAACATCAAATTTTCCCAATTTCTCATCATTAGTTTTAATATAACACTTACTACCGAACGCTTTGAAGTGTTAAATTGGAGTTGGTTTTCCATGCCATACATCATAAGGTGCCTTATCACAGTTAGGTCTGAGATGTGACTTGTTCATTATGTGAACCACTATGTGAATAACGTCGGCCCAATAGGTTGCATAATTTCTCTAGCCATTTGTTGTATTGACTTGTTATACCTTTCAACAACTCCATTCTTCTAGGGTGTTTTAGTAATGGTATATTTCCTCATTATTCCATGTTCATCACATAAATCTGCAAATTCGTCTGATGTAAATTTTTCTCCTTTGTCTGAGAGTATGCACTTTATCTTGTTGTATGTTTGGTTCTCTTCTAACAATTTCAAGACCTTGAATTTCTCAAATGCATATGATTTATTTCTTAAGAAGGATACCCATGTTAGTATGGAATAATAATCAATCACTAACATGAAGTAACGCTCACCTCTAGGTGCTTTTATTCTAGAAGGACCACACATATCCATGTTTATTAGTTGTAGTGGATTGTTGGTTGATAGTCAATCTTTATCTTTAAAAGGAACACGAGCATGTTTCCTCATTTGGCATAACTTGCAGATATATTTTTGTGGCTTTGTTATCTTAGGAAGGTCTCTTACATCTCCCCTATTGTTAAGTTTGATGACATGGTCAAAGTTGAGATTCCCTAGTCTTCTATGCCACAAACAACACTCATCTTGTTTTTCTAAGTAACATTCTTCACTTTCTTCCTTTATAACATATACATTTTTTTCTGTTTGGATTCCTTTGGCCAATATCTTTCATGTTGTAGTTGACCTTATTTCACATTCCTATGCCCTAAAGATAACATCATATCATTTATCGCACATTTCAATCACACTTAGCAAGTTCTTTTTTGTTTCATCTATGAATAATGCATCATGTGCCTTGCCTCAATCATTATTCAAGCTTATTGTACGTTTTCTCTTTATTTTTCCTATTGCATCATTGTCGAAGGTGAAATTTTGATTTATTTTCATTTACAGGAAATAACTTGCTCTTGTCTCTGATCATATGTCTAGAGAAATCAATATCCACACACCACTAACTATTTTGGTTATAAGCGTAGAGAAATAGGCCACACCTACGAGTTTTCTTCACTTCATTTTTGCTTTTCCATTGCATGGGTTACTTTGTCCTGTGATTTTCCTAAGACAGTGGTATGAAGTTTCTGATTTGACATTCATAAGGCTTATGTCCAAATTTGTAGTAGTATAAGCATTCAGAGACATGAAAAAGCAAGGAAAATGGGTTATTGTTCATGCTTATTCTTGTTCTTGCATTTACAAATCTGTTGCTGACTAAAAGAAAATTTGACTTCTTATTTCTTCCCTTTTGATATATGCTCTATAGTTCACAACATTGCGGCCAATTTTTTTGCATAAATAACAATATCCATATAAAAAATCCTTGACATCTTATAGTGTTTCCTTTTGAAGAAATAAGGCCTCTAGTAACTCATTGATTGCGTGTCAAACCTTTTTTTTCATTGTTGCTGAGCAAGCTCAGTCCTTTGTTGAATCTTTTGTTTTTGTTGAGTGGTGTTGTTCCTTTGTTGACGTTAAGGTGCATTATTCCCTTGTTGTTTTTTAGGTGTGATATTTATATCTTTATTCTTTAGCTGCCAATGGTCATCATTATCTCATGTGACAACTTTGACAAAATTAATGGTATTTTTATCCTCTATCTTCTTCTCACTAGTTTCTCCTTCATAATCCAAACTAGCTTTCATAAGAGGAGATCTATGAGAATTTAGTATCTTGTCCAACTTTTCAGATCCCTTAATAGGTTTAAGGTTCATATTAAACTCAGTTTGTGATTTCTCTAGCTTCTTTCTCAGGAGTAACTACTTCTTCATCTAGATTTTCACACTATTTTCCTTTCTCTTTTAACTACTATAACATGATTTCTTCCAACTTTTTAACATCTTCTAATTCAACTTTTAACTAGACAATATCTTTGTACTTAAGCTATTCTTTAAGATACTTAATCATAATTTATTTTCATTTCTTGTTCTTTTGCTTGAGGCTCTATCAATTTATTTTAAAGAAATAATTAGCTCTCCTTCTAGGTCAACTTCGCCTACTTCTTCGCTCAACTCACGGTCATTAAATTTTTCAAATCCAGACTCAAGAGCCATAAACATAAATTCACTAATTCCTTCTTCATCAGAAGACTCATTTGTATCAACAAAGGAATTGCTATATTCTTTTGTATAAACATTGTTCGTTTAAGATCTTTTCTCATTCTTCATTTTTTTATATTTGTTATTTTATTTACATTTAAAATTATTCTCTTCCTTCTTAAATGGAAAATTTGAGGTATAATTCCCTAATCTTCCACAAATAAAGCACTTAAAAGGAAATTTTCCTTTATACTTACTAGTCTCTTTCTTCAGTCTTCTCACAAATTTTTCTTCTTCTTCATCCAAGTATGAACATTAGCACTTCTATTCTTTTGTAGATTTTTTATCTTCTTTGAATTTTTCATCCCTTGCTATTCACTTTCTTTTTGTAATCCTCATTTTGTATGATGTTAGGGAGCTAAGCAATTAATCCATTGTTACCTCTACAACGTTAGACATTTCTTCAATAGTTGATACTTTAGGATTAAAATTGGCAAGGAGTGATCTAAACACTTTTTGGACTATTGTAGAGTCCTTAATTTATTCACCCAAACCCTTCATAACATTAGCAATTTCATCAACTCGAAGAAAGAAATTAGTTATGTATTCATCATCGCTCATTATTAAAGACTAAAACTGCATTATGTAGACTTGTAATTTGGCCAATTTCCCTTTACCATCTCCTTCATGAATGCTTTTCAGTCTATCCCACATTTCTTTAGCAGACTTATAGTGCATTGCTTTTATAAATTCTGACTCATCTAGCCCACTAAGGATAGCATTCATGGCTTTGGCATGACAGGAGAATTTCAACATATCATCTTTATTAATAATGTTTGGTGGTCTATCATATCTATATGGTATTGCACCCCAAGCATCTGCTACAAGGGACATTGAATATGTCTTCATTCTAATTTTAAAAAATATTATAATTAGTACCATTAAACAAAGGATATTTATTTATAGAACACTCTTCATGACTAGCCATTTCTATGAGTTAAATCTTCCTTCTAGTTGTTATGTTATTGCAACTCTGATAGTAATTGTTGAAAACAAGGCTATTATTCAAGGGGGGGTGAATGAGTAATTGTGTATTTTAAATGACCAATTTCAAATTATTTTACGAGCCTTTTAATTCTTTCTTTAATGTATTAGCATATTTCTATATGTGTTGAACAATCAACCATGAATTCATAGGAAAACATACAAGCAGCTCATGCAACACATTAAGACACAAGATATAAGTGGAAATCCATGAAGGGAAAAACTATGAATTTTTGTTGTTGTGATGTAAACACAAGCACCCACTCCCTCTTTTACAACAATTTCATGTAGGCTTCTACCTATAGGAGGCTTCTACCTCACTTTTCTTCTGTAAGCTACAACTTGTTGGGAGCACCGACTCTCTCTTCTACAAGCTCCAACTTGCTCTTTTTCAGGCTACTACCTGAAAGGAGACAACAATCCCTTGACAAAATTAAATATTTTCTTTGTTGATTTACCTGGTATTTGAATTCTGAGTTCCTTCTTATCTATGTTTTGTACTTTGTTTCTACTGCTTTATAACTTCTTATCACCCACTCTTCCCCTTCAATTCCGGTTCACTACTACGCTTCTTCCTCTTCTCTCTTTGTCGGGAAATTCATGAACTAGGTCAATCAACTAATTATTTTTCCATCCAAAAGCACATATTTTTATATACTTAGTTTGTTCACTATTTGCATTCCTTTTCAAGGATTTGAAATGAATAGGTGGTTCGCTCATTCACTTTGCATTCTTATCAGGGTTGGAATTTATATTCGTTGCACACATGCTTAGAAAGAATATGGGCAGTCCTCCAAATGTCCGTTTGTATTCCAAATGCCTTTGAATAGCCTTCAACCTTTGTATTACATTGATAATTTTTTTATTATGGAAATCATTACTTCCTATTCAAGTATACATATGAATTTATGTTAATGTAATTTCAAAGCTTCTCCTTTAATGTAAATCTTGAAAGCTATGACAATACTGCTAGCATATTAAGGAACCATGATGATACTTTGGTCATCTCTCGTTTTTCATATTTCTTCCAATCCAACAAATTTTGGGACACTTCTACAATAGAGTCCCGAGCCATTTATGTACTTGATACATGTTTAGTCATGAGGTCATTTTCATCAGTGCCATGAGAACAAACTTAGATAGGTCTAAGGTGCTGAGGTACCTTCTTTGTTTTCAACCAAGCACACATCATGTCTATTCTCACTTAGGAGACATATGAGGTTGTCATGAAATGCTTATATGCTTATTTGAGTTAAGATGTTGTATCATCGCAAGAAGAGATGCCATACAAATCTTCAAAATAAAAAGATAAAAAACATCAAGGTAACAACAAATATGATTATTTTGTGCCTAGATCAACATCTTTAGAATACTTCAATGCTTAAGATCTTCTATGAGTGATTAAAATTGCAACATTCAATTCACTAGTTGCCATTTAATGTTGGAAGATGTCTAATAAATTCTCCATAGATGCTACTTGATTGATCTTAAAAAATGAACAGAGCAACTTTACATGCCACTTCCTCTAGAAAGACACTATTTTCTTTCCCCTTTGGTGCCAATTCCTCAAATGCAGATTCTTATAGAACTTTTTCAAACTTCCCCTTGCTTATAAGTTCAATCAATCTCTATTGTTGTAGATAGAAAAACAATTGAAGATTCATTTCCCAAAATTTTTAGATTCAAATCATTAACCTTTTGATTAACATCTTCTATATTACCATTTTGAGGAGTTGTGCATTTAGTTCTACATAACTTCAAACATTACTCTAACATCCACAACATTAATTAATTGATTAAAAAAATAATAATATGTAGTATAAGTAATTATTTAAATTTCAGTTTAATTAAAAATAATAATAATAATATGTAATATAATTACTTATTCAAATTTCAAATTAAAAAAAAAAATTTAATTTTAATTTACATAATTTTTTTTAGATAAGATCAATGACCACTTCGATGATAATGAGTGCAACTGTGCAACACAACAGTAAAACGAGAGGAATGAAATTGTACTCTTTTTGTCTTTAATAAAAGCATAGCGTTTTTTTCGTGTTGAAAAAAATAAAATAAAAGGTGTTGAAAAAATAAAAAGTAGAGGAACGAGCGTGGGTCCGGGGGCAATGGATGATCGGGGATGACCGAGAAGCCACTGAGAGTCACTAGAGTTGTAAGCGCGTTGCCTTAACTTAAACCAGCTGCGGGGAACAAAAGAAAAAGATTGAGATTTTTGGGAAGTGATTTGATTTGATTTTTTATTTTTTTAAATTTGGTAGAGATTTATTGAAATCATATGTTTGATGCTTGATGGGTAATTTTCTTATAATTATAAAATTTTAAGTATTTTTAGAACACTGAGTATATATATAATCGGAAAAACTAATTTAAATAATATAAATCAAAATTTTATCTCATTTAGTTATAATAACACAAATCAAAATTTCACGTTTCAACTAAATTCTTGAAAAAAAAAAAATCTAAAAATACACTAAAAACAACTCCCTAAAGAAATTGTGCCATTAGGAGAGACTCGGAAAAACGCGTTACAGAGTATGAACACGCTGTAAAACAAAGTGTACTGTCCATATAACTTTTTAGATTCGATATGCTCCATGGGCCCGCCAATGTTCAAGTACGCACCAATAAAACAAAGGCAGACAGTAAACATCTAGATTAAGCTCCACCCTCCACCAAAGTATCACAAGAAAAAGGGCTGGTCTTTTGGTGTAGTGGTTGGGCCTTCCTCCAAAGATATCCTTCAACAGTCAAAAGATATCTGGAAGGAAGATGTAACAAGCGTCTCTTCGAACATGGATCCAAATTGCAGGATACAAAGTTAGAAGATGTCCTCCTACAACTAGACACATTAACTATGGCTTTGAGCTTGATAGAGAAATCAGATTGGGAAGGGTCAAGTTGGGCCTTGAAGCCATCCATGCTTGCTTTGATACAACCTAGGTTCTTGGAGCATTCTTGTGAAAAGGTTAGACTCAAAGTCGCCTTTTGTCTCAGTAAAATCATAGCCTTAACAGCACCACTATTGCCTCCAAGGATGACATAATGAGGAGGACTTTTCGGGTAATGGTAGAAGCACTCCAAGGGTTGGACAACACCAACCTTCTTATTTTTTTTCACAAGCGCACAATTTTGGAACGCATGGCGAAATTCAAATTTGGTATATACTTATGCTGGATTTAGAGTGTGATGACTTAATCCTCCAGATGCTTCAATACTTTTGCACTGGAATTACAACGTCTCATCCAAACTTCATCAAAACAGACATGCAAAAGATCATTTCTCCGATCGTAGGAGAAGATAGGGTCATCTGCGAACAATTGAGATCCAAATTGTTGGCTATTTGGAGGAAGGAACTAATTGTATCACTTGCTGCTTATGAACTAGCTGAGGGGTTGATCAAACAGAGCATCAAACTACTTAGAAATAACTTAACCAAGGATGAACTAACAAAGATTTGTGGAGATAGCAAGAATGAACTAAGGAGGAAAGGCTTATGCTTTGTATGCAAGGGAGTTTGGGCACTGGACCATTCATTTCCAGATGATAAGGAGGCAACAAGGATGGAAAAATTAGAGATCTATTTAGATCATGTGGATTCATCCATAGATGGGTTCACCGGTTTTTAGGAGAGAGCCTATGAAGGATCTGAGCAGTCATGTACCAATGGTGAGCAGTGACACCATGTTCTTCAGAGAAACTTGCAGGACATGTTGATCAGTCAGCTTGACAAAGTACATTACAAAATGAAGGAGGTAATTCCTCTTGATGATGTGGTAGTTGAGTTTATAAATACACCGGAGGACATCCATAAAGAGTATGGGCAATTAGGTATAAACAACAGTCCACCAGTACATCCATGTTGGACAACCAAAGAGGATGGAAAATTTATCTTCACATGTAAAGAGGTCCAAGAAGAATACACTCAAGGAGAATCAAAGGAGGAGCCAGTGGTAATAAATCGATATGATAAGCATGATCATGCAGGGTTGCATGAAAAATATAGTATGCAGGATGAGTCATTTCTAAAGGGCCAATCAAAGGTTCAAGTTGAAGTAGTGGGGCATCCAGTGCAGTCAAATATAGAGACATTCCGCAGTGCACTAGAATTTCCAGTGAAAGACTTTTGGGAGAGGATCATGCATTTCAAGACAGATCTTATGTTGTTGAAGCAAAGAATCTGGACAACCTGAGACACTGTCTTATAGGAGAACATAAAAATTGAGAAACTCATAAGGGTATGTGTCAAATCATCGACCAAGCTGTCTAGTATTGAGGAACAACTCAAGTCCCTCACAAGGCCGCATGAGGAGTACAATTGGGATTTCCATAGCAACGCTCTACAGGAATACATAGATAAGGTTTGCAACACCAACAACCCACCTTTATAAATTGAGAAGAGCAGGGCAGAGTTCTCCAAATACATCATGTTGGGTAACCAAATAGCGCAGCATGAATCGAGCATTGAACAACATCAACATAGTAGATTTGCATATATTCATTTCCCAACTATGGATTGGCGAGATATTATGAGTTGATATTCTATTGATGAATTGATTCTTTGGAAGATACCCATAGCCAAGGGAAAATTACAACTTCGGCCATTTGGTGCAGGCATCGATGGAGGGTTGAAATGGTACCATAACCCACAGGGCCCAGAATTTAGGTGGCATTGGGATCCAGGAGAATCCATTAGGGGCAGGATTGGCCAAAGGATTGTTTGGGATCCAGGTAAATCTATTAAGGGAAGGATTGGTCAGACGATTGTTTGGGATCCAGGTATCAAAGGATCCATTCAAGACCATTCAACATGGAGGGATGGAACAATACATCAGGTTGTATGGGATCTCAGTATCAATGTACAAATGCTTCTGTTATGGAAAGAAGTGGATTGCTTGATTGCTTGAGGACAAGAAATCTTTGGGCAGGAGGATTTGTAATATTCCCTTTCTTGATCCAATCAAAGTGGACATAATCGATCCATGGTACTTACCGTGTTATTTTCCCATGGTATTGGGCCATGGCATTTGTTGTTAGTTTCCGAGAAAAATAATAAAATAAGGTCTCTAGAAAGTCCATCAAGCCTAAGAAAGGGAAGAGAAACTAGGCATTTAGAATCATTCTGGTTTTATCTATCTTATTGTGTTTGTGTTGAGAACGTGGCCTGGCCAGTTCTAACATTGATCTCGGGACGAAAACCCCGTGGTGAATTTCTCTGGTGGATCCATCCAGGGTCCACGATTGTGCTTCAGTATTGGTTTTCTGTTTTAATGAACAACCAAACATGCCATTGCAAGGGCTCAGATATTTTTGTATGGGCATGTATCTTTATTTCAGTTAATAATATAAATAAAGGGCTGCATTTTAACTAAAGCATCTAGATGTACCAAATCTATTAATTATTTCATCATTTGAGATTTTACATCTGTACACTTATTTTAAAAGGCATAAAATAATTTCCAAACCCAAAATTTTTTTCTTTCTACAATTATCTCAACTCAAATTTTGGTTAAAATCCATTCCAAAAACAAACAAACAAAACAAAATAAACAATTCCAAAATCAAACACAAGATCAACCAACCAGCATCATCCGAAAAAGTATACACGAACCAAATGAAAATGCGAAAGAGAAGCGCAACACGCAACTGTAAAACTACAGGAATGAGCGTCGGTGGAGAAGGCACTGAGAATAGCTTAAAGAAATCTAACAGCTGTAAGAGACAAAAGGAGGCACAACGCACAGCGATGAAACTATAGTAAAAAGAGTAAGGCGGCTGGAAGAGAGTAATTGTCACATCGAAAAAGAGGCACAACACAGCCATGAAGCGATGAAACGATAGAAAAAAAGAGTAAGGCAGCTGGAAGAGAGTAATTGTCACATCGAAAAAGAGGCACGACACACAGCCATGAAACTATGGGAAAAAGGGTAAGCGCCTTAACTTTAAAACTAGCGGCTGAAGCACAGACAGCAATGAAGGAATTGAGAGCCCACACAAGAAATCAACGGCGGGAAGAGAGAAAACAAACTCTACTTTTAAGATAGATATGCTCCATCCGCCCGCCAATGTTGAAGACTCCGCGAAAAGGCTTCGATTGAGCTTGCAATTACGTAATTTAACGTAATTTATGCTGTGCATTATTTCGTACACTTTCAAGTTGACGACGCGATTGCGATTTTTTTTTTAACAGGATAAGCACGTGCAATGAACATTGGCGCTGCAAGGATTTGCACGAATCTAAATCGCAAGTGGCCCTCGTCGATCCACTACACACACCACTCACTCGCCCTATATTAACCTCCACCCTCCACCAAAGTATTACAGGAGATTGAGTAGACTGAAGTGGAAAATATTACTGATGGGCTTCAACATTTATTTTGCATTGCTTTTTCTCTGCACTCTGCTGTTCCGCTTCGCCATTGGCGACGATGGAAAGGTGCGCACTCTTTATTTCTTCAAATTAATTCTCATTTGGCTGCAACATTACTCAGTTTTAAAATTCTCTTTTCGCTGCAACATTAGTCAGTTTTAATGTCGCTAATTTCCTGCAGGTGCACATTGTATACATGGGGAGTTTGCTCCACAATAATAGAGAAGAGCTTGTAACCAGTCATCTGCAGGTTCTCTCGTCTGTTCTAGAAAGGTATCAAATTATGAAATATTCAAATTTCAGAATTTGACAGGTGTGGCTATTAATTGATTTTATATTCTTATATTTATGTGCCCGATATTTTAACTTTTGCAGTCCGAGACATGCAGAGCAATCTCTGGTGCGTAGCTATACTTCTGCTTTTAATGGATTCGCAGCTGTATTATCCAAAGAACAAGCCACTGCATTAGCTGGTACGTCTCGTTAACCAGTGTGTTTCTTAATTAGCTGTAAGCCTCCAGGTTCCTATTCTGATATATATATATATATATATATATATATATATATATATATATATATATATATATATATTCCCATGCTTTAACAGGGAAAGCAGGAGTATTATCAGTGTTTCCTGATCCAGTGTTAAACCTTCATACAACACACTCATGGGACTACTTAGAAAAGGACTTGGCCATGTCACGCTCTTCTTACAGAAAACCCCAGTCTTCTGGTGCTGATGTCATAATAGGGTTTCTAGATACAGGTATGATGCAATATTCAGCTTTTTGAAATTCTATCTTAATTAGACTTGGTGGGAGATATTTAAATTTGTTTATTTTAAAATTAGTGAAAAGTAAGAATTTAATGGTTGTGTATTTTGAAGTTTTTTGCTTTTTTTTTTTTTAAATTGTTTGAAATGTGGAAGGAAATTATGGAATTATAAAATTGATTTATGAATTTAATATAATTAGTGTTGGATGAGATGTTAAATTTATTTATGAATTTAAAAATAAATTTAAAAAAAATGATTATATGATTAAAAGATATTATGTAATCAAAAGTTTATTTTATTAAATTTTAACTAAAATTTTAAAATTGAAATAATTATAATATACTTTATTTTTTTGGTTTTGAATCCATAACTACCAAACATATATTTTTAACCATTAAACTCACTCAAATTATATAGAAATATTAAATTTATATATTATATAAATATTAATGTATACAAAATATATGATATTATCTTGTATTTATATAAAAATAGAACTCCAAAACTGAAATAATGACCTAACCCACAATAAAAATATTAAATTTATATATTATGTAAATATTTATTATATTTATATAAAAATGGTTTATAGTAACATAGTTCTTTTTATCAATGAAGAATGAAATTTCCACATTAAGAGTACTCTGTTTTTTTAATTTTTTTGAAGCAATTCACACAACTTATTGGAAAATAATCTTTTATCTGTAGGCATTTGGCCTGAAGCAGACAGCTTCAGTGACAAGGGTATGGGCCCTGTTCCTTCGCGGTGGAAAGGACAGTGCGTTAAGGGAGAAGGTTTCAATGTTTCCAACTGCAACAGGTGAAGGTGATCTATGCAACTGAAATAACTTCGTTCGTTGTTTCTACTTTGGTGTGATTCACAGCTAAAATAATACAATTGTTTTAACAGGAAAATAATTGGGGCAAGATATTACTCAGGTGGAGAGGACGATGATTTGGTGACAAGTATTAAACCGAAAACAATATGGCCACAAACAAGGACTGCAAGAGATTATGACGGCCATGGCACATATACAGCTTCCACTGCAGCTGGTAGCTTTGTGGAGAATGCAAACTATAATGGTCTCGCTAAAGGAACAGCCAGAGGTGGACCGACCAGTTCCTCTACGAGAATTGCCATGTATAGGGTTTGTGGGTTGGATTATGGGTGTCCAGGTGTACAGATTTTAGCTGCCTTTGACGATGCAGTTAAAGATGGAGTGGATATTGTATCCATCTCAATTGGAGTTCGGTCCAGTAATCAGGCCGATTTTATGAACGATGCAATTGCCATTGGATCATTCCATGCTACTCAGAAAGGAATTCTAGTTGTATCCTCTGCAGGAAACGAGGGACCTGTTTCTCAAACAGTGGTTAATGCTGCGCCATGGATTTTTACAGTGGGAGCGAGCTCAATCGACCGGGAATTCCTATCAAACGTTGTGTTAGGCAACGGTAAGATTATTGAGGTGAGAACAGGGGAAAACAAACCCAATAGTATTATGTTTCTTCACTTAACACAACAATTGGTACTTTCATTTGTTCAACACTTTACTAATAGGTTCTCCCATTAAAGAGCATGCCCTGTTTTTACAGTGATAATAGTGATAATTTCATAATTGTTGCTAATGGTATTAAAGATTATATAATGAAGAAGTCGACTGAACCTGCAATAAAATGCAGCTTTGTCACACTCAAATTGGGGCAATAATTTTGAAAATCAGAAAGATGAAGATTAGTTCTATAAATTATTTAACATTTTTCATGATTTCTAGACCCACTATTTTGGGGACCTCGTTGTAAATATTTGTACTGTGCATTTAGGGTAAGAGCATCACCTTTTCAAATCTCAGCCAGTCGGCCGTGCACCCGCTTGTGTACGCAGGAAGCATTCCTGACAACTCCAGTTACCCATTAGCTGCAAGGTATATTGCATCGATTTTCCAACACAGATTTATTGAAGAGATATTAAACCATACAATGTAGGGATTCTATAAATATATCTGTTATGGGAAGGGGGAATTCTAAAGAAGGGTATTTTGCAGCAATTGTCTTCTAGATTCCTTAGATGCAAACAAAACGAAGGGGAAGGTTGTAGTCTGTATTGCAAACGGCACAGCTACATCAAAGCCAATCATGAGAATAGCAGTCCAGAACGCTGGAGGCATAGGCATGATTGTTGTGGAGGACTTG
Organism: Pinus albicaulis; assembly: GCA_034641835.2. Lineage (NCBI taxonomy): Eukaryota > Viridiplantae > Streptophyta > Pinopsida > Pinales > Pinaceae > Pinus > Pinus albicaulis. The sequence goes on along the minus strand of CM076577.1, from coordinate 607,481,483 downwards.
CAGATATTTGAAGCATTTGACTATGGTACCTTTGCAGCGACTTCAATAAGTAAATCGTCTGCAACAGAAATCTTTTCTTACATAAACTCAACCAGGTGCGTTTGCCTACGATTCCTGTTCTTTGTCACATGTTTATATCGATTCATTTGGATGACCCAATTACAGTGCTGAGTGTGGCTGTTTATAACCTTCCAAGCTTCGTTATTATAGAAATCCTGTTGCAACAATTACTCCATCAAAGGTGGTCACAAATTACAAGCCGGCCCCTGTTATTGCATCTTTTTCGTCAAGAGGACCTGGAGGGCTGACCCAAAACATTCTGAAGGTAACTACGGACGGATTTAGAGTCCATTTAGCTTAATTAACATTCAGAAACAGCTAATTATGAGAGATCATCACAACATGAATCCTTCAATTGATATTTGCAGCCAGACATCAGCGCACCAGGTCTGAACATCATTGCTGCCTGGGATCCTCCCAATACGTTTATAGACACAGTTCTTTCAGAGATGATGCCTTCCACATTTAACATGATGTCTGGAACATCCGTAGCAGTTCCTCATGTTAGTGGAGCTGCAGCATTTCTAAAATCTATGAATCCTACTTGGAGCTTCTCTGCTATCAGATCGGCCCTGATGACAACAGGTACTTTTCAGGTTTTATTCTTGAGATGCAGTGTAATGCAAATATCAGATTCAAAAAGGCCTGGAGATTATTTATTCTTATTCTGAAAGACTGGATATTTATGATTTCAGTAATGCCTAAATTGAATGTAGTACTTTGAAATGCATAATCCTTTAAGGGAAGTTTTTACCTAGGGTTAGTTCTTGAAGTCAAGTATTGATTCACAATATCTACATTGGGAGTTAGTTCAACTAGTGATTGTAGTCAATGTTAATGGTAATGGGTATTTAGCTATTTCAATGTCGGCATATATGTTCTCTTTCACAAAAATTCCCGTTACAATATCACAACTGCCTCTTTTTCTAACATCTGCACTCTAATGTATATGGCAGCCATTGTAAGGAACAATATGGGGGAATTATTGACTAATGAATCAGATATCCTTGGGACGCCATTTGATTTTGGAGCGGGAGTAGTGAATCCAATCGGAGCTCTGCAACCAGGACTTGTATATGAAACATCAATCGATGATTACTTCCACTTTCTGTGTAATTACGGTCTGGACTCTGCGAATATCAAACTCATTGCGGCAAATCAAAGCTACATGTGTCCATCCGGTGCAAAGGTGGATCTGATCAGTGACATGAACTATCCAAGCATAGCCATTTCCAAGTTAAATATTGTGAATGGGAGTACAACCATAAGCAGAAGTGTCACAAACATCAGTCCTGATCTCGCACCCACTTACAAGGTTACCATTGGTGCACCTCAGGGTTTGAGTGTGAAGGTGTCTCCAGAAACTCTTCAATTCTCTAAAACTTCCAAGAAGCTATCTTTCGATGTAGTTTTTACAGCAACCAAGTTTGCCACCAAAGGATATGTTTTCGGTACACTCGTGTGGAGTGATGGAAAGCATAATGTTCGTACTCCTTTTGCAGTGAATATGGTGTGAACCAAGCATAAGAAGCAACCTTAAAGATGGTAAAGGAATAAAACAAATGGAACCAGCAGCAAGGCTACTTATTCATGGCGTAGCCTATAAAGTAATAAAAGAGGCGAAGCCTACTTCTTGTTAGATATAGTATTTTATGGCAATTTTTAATTTTCATCATCCACATCACATGATAATATCATGAAAAAAAAAGGAGCTCCTAAACTTGGAACACATAAGCAGTTAACGATAAGGTCAACTATTCAGTGAAATTGAGGAAGAAACCAACCCGTTTTTTCACTTTCGCTATCATTTGATAAGCTAGACAATTGAGGAAGAAACCAACCCGTTCTTTCATTTTAGCTACCATTTGATAAGCTAGGCCAATTCTACTCTTTATGATGGGCTAGTAAACATGGACAAACCAATTGAAAAAGAAGTTGCATAAGGGGCTTTTGGACAAATTTAGGTTTTTCTATTGTGATTCAGTATTATCAAGAATTCTAGGGCATCTAAAATCTTGAAATTTGATACCCATAATCTGAATTTTCAAAAATTCTACCTAATTTTCTCAAAATCATTACTTGAATTTCTATTGTTTCTATCTATAGTTTCCAAAGTTGTTTTTTACAGTAGAAAAAATGCTACTTCTGATATTAATAAAAGGTAGTACATTTGTCCTAGATCTATCATTCCTTCTGATCTTACAATCTTTCACATACCATTTGTGGATCTATCATTCCTTTTGATCTTACAATCTTTCACATACCATTTGTTCAAAATTTACAAAACACAAAAATATACCCTTGGATCCTATTACAACATAGTTCTTCTTTCTATACTAATCAAATAACACTTTCACAATTATACTAATGTTGTTTAAACAAAAAGAAACAAGTATTCTGATTTGTTGTTCTTCTACTTTTCCTATTAGTGTCGCATGAGCCCCTTCTCTATTATGTTCTTCACTATTACATAGCCCAGCTGCTCTTTGTGTTCCTCCATTCTCTTATGAATAGTTACAAAAAGAAACAAGTATCCTTATTTGTTGTTCTTCTACTTTTCCTATTAGTGCCGCATCAGCCCCTTCTCTATTATGTAGCCGAGCTACTCTCTGTTTTCCTCCATTCTCTTATGAATAGTTAATGGTACCTGCATTGGTCATTACACCATTGTCAAAAACAGAGAAATAAAACTTACCTCTCTCCCTACCAATAACTCTTTTTGATAGTAAATCAGTGGACTAATTCTATTCTTTGTATAAATGATCAAAGCTCACTCTTTGAAAAGTCCTTACCAAAGTTTAGATGCGAGCCATCCAGTTTTTTAGTATAGGAGGGTTAAAGTCGTTAATCCCCTTGACCCATTCAATGATTCCTTTGGTATCGCCAAAGATCTGAACTAGTCAATTTGAAGCCATTTGGCCGCAATCAGAACACCCCATAATGCAATGATTTATGCTCTGTTATTAGTCCCTCTTGCTCCTTCCCACCATAAATGATAGATTTTATCCTCCTCTAGGTATATTACAACACCACAACCACAAGCTCTATTGGTGCTTGCCCCATCAAAGAAACACACAGGGAATGTTTTCTATATTTCCTTAGATCTGAAAGCTCTATATCCTTTGATTTCCTGTATCGGTTCGATCTCATTGAAGAAAGCCAACATCTTGATGACATCCTCATGTGTCTATATTTTTTTGCTCAAATATAAGGGCATTGTGTCTCCTCCATATTGTCCACAAGACATATAGCGGAAGAGCATTGTACCTTCTATATTTTATCCATGATTTCATAAGTAAAGTCAATTTATTAAAAGAGTCTGTCTTTACAATATCATAATGTCCTAGCACTCCTCCCCATATAGCCTTAGCATATGGACATTCCATGAACATGTGATTTATCTCATCTTCCCCCTTCTTGCACATTATACATATGTCTGGTCCCTGAAATCCTCTCCTTTGGAGATTCTACTATGTCAAAATACGATTATGTATTGCAAGCCAACCAAAGCATTTAATCTTGTTTAGTAAATTCCACTTCCATATTACCTGAAAATGTTTTGAAAATTTAAGGCCCTTGTCCAGAATAGATAATTGCAAGTATATCTCTTTAACCACGGGGCTCCCCTTCTTGAGCTTACCAGCCCAGATCATGGTCCTCACTATCAATGAGAGTGATCCTTGCTTGCTAAAGACCTGTGGTATAGTCCTCCCATTCCTTGTGGAATATATCGGGTAATTGCAAATCCTTTGCTGATCTCCAAGCCTGATTGTCCAAGTTTTGGCACACCCTGACAAATAACTTGTTTCATATGGAAAATCTGAATACTATGTAGAAAAAAAAGAATCTGAAATGATATGGTATGTCTGCCATACATGCCGACCATGGCATCTAGACCTACCTAGATCCTAGATCCATCTCTCACTGTCCATATCACATTGCTCATAAGAAGGTGCAATACCTGGGACATGCTTCTCCAGATATAATATCTTTGAACTTTATTCCTAGCCCCATTTATAATCCATGAGGTAAAAGATTGGCCGAAAAGATATTTGTATTGGATGATACTCGACCAAAGACCTTCACCCGCAATCGCTCTCCACATGTTTTTGATAATAAGAGCTTTGTTAAAATTACCAAGGTTGATGATGTTATCACTCCACCAGATTCCCAAGGCTGAGGAAGGAATCCTAACAAAGGTAACCACAAACCAAGCTTTTGACTTGATAGCTAGCCCTATCAAGTTGGAGAGGGCTCTCTCCAAAAGAGTCACAGCCAGGAGGGTTGGAGAAATTTGGGTTTTAGGCTAGATAATGAGTGCAATAGGTTGTTTTGATTTGGTTTTGGTTGGGTAAATCAACAAATAATGAAATTAGGTCAAGGAAAACTAGGTGAGGGTTATAGAGTTAGGGTTGCAGGGATGAATGGGGAAAGGTAGGTATAATGTCAATCACTTGAGGGAAATGGTTATGGAATGGTTTAGAAAATGTAAGGAGGTTGAGGGGAGCATAAGAAATGTATTTCTCTCAGACAGAAGATATGAAACAAAATATGATCAGTTACCCAAAACAGAGCATGGATAACATGTATTCTAAATTTCACACTTGTAAAAGATCATAATCATAGACATGAAAAGGATATGAACAAAACATTCACACATATGTCATTGAAGAAGAAACAATGAAAGACATTTAATACCACATGTATCCCATAAATATAGTTGCAACTTCTCTTATATTAATGGCCAAAACTGAATACAAAGTCTCCTTGATCAACTAAACAAAATGAAACTGATTCCAACTTCCAACCCTTTATTCATGTGAAGAAATGAGCTAAATAGACATGAAAACCACCTCCACCCATCCTCAGGGGTTGATATTACACAAAAAATCTAAACTGATAGCTAGAGTATAGGATGAGAAAAGTGACTCGTTCCTATCTCAAGTGAACTGATTCATTACACCTCATATGGTTGACTTACCTAATGTATTTACCCTAGTAAATAGTAATAACATGATAATTACATTAATATTGATCATTTACATAGGTAAATTCCTCATTTCCCAAGGTAAAAGTCAAACTGGAGTGAAACTCAAAAAAATTCTGCACACTATAAAAAACACAATTTTCTTGTTAAACGCGCAACGTCGAGGCATAAAAAATGACCTCTGTTCAAGGCTGAATTTGAGTGCCTTCCCGGTATCCCAATATATTCCATGATGGCTTGTTGGAAAGCCCTTTGAGTCTTATTTCCATAACTACCTCCATTTTTCAAAATGGTGCTCATTTTCCCTGTCAAAAACCTCTTCTCCCAAGACTAGTAAATGTGCAACGACCAGGCGAATTTTGAGGTAGAAACATGAAATTTTGATGATTTTTTGACTTTTTGATGGACTAGTTCTCCTCCAAAAACTCTGGAACTTCATAGGGTTTATTTCCTCATCAATAAAAACCTACTAGTGGTGGCCATTTGTCATTTTAATGCTCCAAAAAGAGTGTAGCGTCCAAGGCGCTACACGTTTAGCAAATTTTCTGTATGCAAAATATTCTCAAAATATAGAAATGAACAAAATTCTAAGTGTGACAAAAATTTATCAAAATTGTGAGGTTACTTTCTCATCAAGTGTTTGAGGCATGGAGTGACACCTCATAAAGTATTTCTAACTTCTCTTTCTCTCCTTTCTTGGTCAAATCTTCAATTTTAGCATTGGCTCTTTTGAGCTTGGTCAATGCAATTCTCTCTTTTCGCGCATGAAGTTTGACCCTTGTCCTCAACAAGTCATTGTCCTTGTTGGCCTTTTCTAGCAACTTCTCCAAATGTAGATTAGCTCTATCAATCCATGGTTCCCTGTTCTTGCTAATTTCTATGGCAAGCTTTTCATTTAGTGTGAGCTGGTCTCCTAGGTCAACTTCCCTTTGTCTCTCTAGGGTTAGAGCTCTTTTCAGCCCTCTAGTCCTAGGTCTCTGTCTTTGAGGCTGATCCTCATCATCATCAAGTTCACCAAACTTTTCCAATGTTTCCTCAAGCAAGGCTTTAGCCTTCTCTGCCTCACTTTTTGCTTTGATGCATGTTTCCTCATTGATGTCATGCTTGGTCTTTAGCTGTTGATTTTCTTGCTCAAGGAAGTGAATTACATACTTGGACCTCTCAAGATTGTTTTGGAGCTCATTAATCTCAACCTCTTTACCTTTAATTACTGCATTGGTGATTTTTGTTTCATCTTCCTCACCTAGGTCATCAATTGAAATTCTTGCTCTGTCTCATGGTTGTCCTCCTCATCATGAAAGACTGGCTCTACCACCTTTTCCTTACCTTTATCTTCCTGCTGTGTTGATGAAGAAATCATGGCCCCTTTCACTCCAACTGAAGCAAACACATGCCTATATCCTCTCTGGTAAGTTTTGGGTAATGGCTCAACCTCAACCAAATTAGCCCATTTTGCCTCAATGTCTTCATCACTGCTTGATGACTCAGAGTCATGATGTGATGATGATGTAGGGCTATAAAAAGGTGAATAAGAAGGCTCAATATGAGATGAATGAGGTGAATGGAGCTGACCTGGTAGTGATGTATGAACAGTAGGCTGAGATGGAGGGATAGATGAGGGAGGATGAGATGATGAAGGTGTATTCTGAACATGCTGACTAGGTGGGGTAGTGAAAATATCATTGGATATGAAGGTGTCCCATGAAATGTTTAATTGATCAAGATGATGCATGACTATCATTTTGATGAGGGAGTGGTGGAAGAGACTCTGCATTTGATGATCATAATCTCTCTTTTGGGAAATAAATGCCATTTTATCAATGCTTTGGGAGAGGTAATAGGGTATGTGAAGCATTTTGGCCCTAGTGAAGTGCATGAGGAGCTGGATATGATAGGAATAGAGTCTAGAAAACCTTCCCTCACATGTGAAGTATTTCATGATGATTTTCATCATGGGGACATATCTGTCAAGGAGGTGGGAGAAAGGAAAATTTGTCTTTTTATCATTCTTGTACATTGGTTTAAGATATGGCTCATAATAATAATGATTGAGGTTTCCTTGTTTAAACCATCTTTCTCCTACATTTGGGACCCCTGTAGCAGCTGCAATAATATCAGTGGACATAGTGAAATTGACCTAGATAAGAGTGACATGCTTGTCATGAAGGTTAGAGATGAACAGTGTCGTCAACATAGGATGGTACTGGATTCTTTGCCCTTTCTCACAAAATTCGAAATAGCCTACATGATTAAAGCATGATACAATGACGGGAGAAACCATAAGCTCTCTAGTAGTTGTTGGTTCATGTCTAATGACTTTCCCTCCCTTATTATATGGCTTTTTCTTCCGTCTCTCTTCCTCACTATAACTTTTGTTCTCCTCTTCAGCCATACTTGATGTAAAAACCCTAGGGTGATGGAATGAAATGGAGGAATGTGAAGTGAAAGGAAGTGTTGGGAAATGAAGGGAGCCTAGGTTAGTGAAAACCCTAGGACTTAGAGCTATTAGGGGTGATATTGTTTTAGGGAATGGGGATATAGGGAAATTGAAAAATGTTTATAGGAATGTGAGGGGAAGTGTATAAGAGTTTAGGGATTAGGTTTAAATAAGAATTAGGGTCTCTTGCTTTTAGTAACAAGTTTAGATGGCTATGAAGCACAACAATACATGAATGAGATGATGCATGGGTTACTTACTAATAAATGGAGCTTTGAAGAACCCTTTTATAGAGATTTGGCATGAAAATATGGAGTGGCAGGCTGTGAGAAGGTTTTTTGGCCTTGCTGAGTGAACACACAACGTCCTGATGAACGTGCAATGTCCTTTCCAAACGTGCATCGACCTCTTCAAATGCACATCATCAGTTAGAATTTTCACTGAAGAGCTCGACCAAATGTGAAGTGTCCTCCCCAAACGCACAGCATTCCTCCTGAACGGGCAGTGACCTGGAGAACGCGTAGCGACCAAGAAATTTGCCTAGTTACACTCTGAAATTTGAAATTTTATCCTTTGTTGAAGATTGTTGAATGAGACAAATGGGCTTTGTCTTGAGGTGTTGAGGGTTTTTATAGTCGAGTATATTTGATTTATAATTTGAATAACCCACTTTCCTTATGTTCACTTTTCTCTTTTCAAACTTTGACACTGATACTCTTTGACTTTTCTGACTTTTTGTTTTGCAAGTTGATCAGCTGATGGAGTTTGACTTTCTTTGCTTCAGTTTGGCAAGAGTGCTTGAGTTGGCAGCTTAGGGAGTGAATTATTACATAATAAAAACATAAAATTACATTTGAAAATAAAAAATAAAAAATTACATTTATTATTTTATATCAAAATGACATTTTGATATTAAAATCATAGAAATCAAAATTACAACTTAAAAAATATAATAGTTACATAGTGATGATCTTATGTACAGGAAGATAAAATGTCTTTTGGTCACTCTCATATGTTTGTTGACTTTATTTGGATGGAGTAATGTATTTTGGACCTTGAAAGACAAAACCCTAATGAACTAATGAGACTTTAAGACTCGATCTCCATGATTGACTTTAACTGAGACAAGACAAGGTGAAATGAGCATTTACATAGGTGTTATTATGGTCAATAAGACATGGGAGTGAGTTAGCAAATATGGTTCTCTGAAGGAGAGTTGTTTTTATTGAGGGAGGCTATCATCAGTGAAAGAATTTTTAGCATGACCTAATGGAATGATATAAAAATTTCAGAATGAGACACCTAAAATGAGAAATGAAGGAATGCTATCGATCACTGATGGAAGAATGCATATTCTGACTCTAACAGATGATACCCCAACCTCCCTCTTCAATCAGTCTAGCGATGATAGACCACTAAACCAGATGTATTTGGTTTTCATTTACTCCTAAGTTTGCTCCATAACAGAGAAACCTACTCATAATTGATTGGATCCTATTCATGATTTCCTTCGACAGAAGAAATATATGCATCCAATATATTCATAGATTCTACAATACCCTCATTCTAGCGCTGATCGGCGCTACCCTAGACAAAAAAGGGCCATCGATGTGAGAAAGACATGTATAGGGTGCGTTGCTCTAGATAACCATGTTTTTAAGGAGCTGCTTCAAGAATGGTCGACAAATATTTTATTTATTATGCTGGAAGGGATATGATGGCACATTTTCATGATGGAAAATAGACATAGGGGTCTGTGTTAGGGGTCTCTAGGATCAGGAACAGGGAGTACAAGGACAATGACAAATTGTTGTGTAACAAATGCGATTACCAATCCGATTCTTCTTATGAGATTATTTAGTTTGAAAGTAACCATGTACATGTATGAATACATCCATAGTTAAGAGGGAGTTTTGAAAAGTGTAACTAGGATCAGTCTTCATATTGACTATGTAATTATGTATTTATGTAAAGAAGAAGACAAAGATAATAATATATAATTATGATCTCCTTGTCTCATGGGATTCATGAGCAAGGTTTTAGGTCAAAGGAATTCTTCTTGATTTCCTCTAGGGATTTGTCTTCTGGTCATAAAAGGATTCATGTATATGAAGAGTCTAGTCAATAAAGTATGCTCTAAACCTTATCACATAAGCCTTGAAAGTCCAGCGTTAAACATCTCCTTAAGGAAAACATATATGCAGTGGATAGAGTCGGCCTACAAGTCGGCCTTCTCACAGATTGGAAGGTTGGCCTAAATTATAAGAAGATGCCACTATATATATATATATATATATATATATATGGATCTATGATGATTTGAAGGAGACACTTCAGATACATCTGTGATCAAGTGCGGTCTTCAGGAAGGGTATAAGTGTGGGCTTAAGGACAAAGAGAGATGCGGATGTCCCTAAGACATTTCAGAGTGATGAAATCTGTAAAAAATGCGGAGTTAAAGCAGTGTTAAAGTGTGTTGAAGTGCAGACCTGTGTGAAGAAGTTCCGTGGACTACTTTGAAGTATAAAATGCGAATCAGTGTTGTGGATCAGTCTGAAGTAGTGTGCGGTCAATATGAGGTAAGTAAGATTGGTATACATGCGGAATAGAGTGTTCCGGATTTTATGTAGGAACACAACAAAATACAGATATAACCATAAACATAGAGAGGCAATGGAAATAATGCTTCATTTTATTAATAAAAGAATGACTGAAATATGCTTACAGACATAACAGAAATAAAAATAGCTAGGGTGTTGGTAGCGTATCTCTGAAAAGAGATGTGGCAGCTATAGACCTCTCAACTGTGTTACAATGAGGCTCTAAATCCTATTTATTGTTGAGAAACAATGAAAAACCCTAAACATCCAAAAACCTAACCGTAGGAGATGAAGTGCCAAAATTATGGGCCCCGTTTGGGTAAATTGGTGTTTCAACTTCCCAGGGATGTAACTTTGGCATACGATCTCCGTTTGACGCGCATCATATCTCGTTAGAAATATCTATCCAAGGAGTACAAATTTTGATGTGAGCAACATCAGTCCATGGACCCATGTTGCTCCCTGCTTTCCCAAAAAACACCGTTTAGGACCTCAAAATGGCTCCGGAAGTTGAGGACCCGAAAAACTGCTAAAAATAGTAAGTTGTGTCGAAACTGAAAAACTGAAAGAACCAATGGTGGGAGTTCAAATAGAATAGGTGGGTCACCACCAATATCCATGTGGCTCATTAGGGCCTCCAAATGCTCCGAAGGTTCAGGGACTGAAAACCTGCTAAAAATAGTAAGTGGTGTTGAATGTGAAAAGCTGCAAGAATTGATGGTGCGAGTCTAAATGGAATAGGTGGGTGGCCACCGATATCCACCTCGATCATTCCTCCCTCCTTAGGAAGAAATTTTCCCCATTGCGTTGAGATCCTCCATGAGATGAGGCAAATTCTGTTGAACTGGGTATTAGATTTGTCGAAGATGTCATGGACCTGCGGGCGGACATGCTGGATGCATTTAGAAATTTCAGTTTCTTTATCAGCCTCAGACAGTACATGTGTGGATTTTATATGTGTAGTTGTAGGAGGTATGGCAACATCATCCAGTGGTGCGTCGGGGGCATATCAATGGAATAGTGTAGAGGAACCTCTGTGAGTGAGGAGAAAATGTCCTCGTATTCCTCCATGACTTTGCCCATCTGTTGCAGCCGTGTAGGGGAGCCCTGTTTTGAGGTTGTGGCCACAATATTCTTCTTTTCATGTGAGCGAGTTGTAAGGAAAATAAATTTCTTGGTTTGGGAAACAATCTTACTACATTTTTTTGCAGTAGTCAAAGATATGATAGGAGGTGGTACTACCTCTGGTATCCTGTACAAGTTATTTCCCAAAGTAATAATAACAGCATGAGGCCTAGACTCATACACAGCATATCGCCTCCACAAGTATGGTTGGGCCAATAATACATAAGCTAAATCAAGAGGAGCAACATCACATAATACCTCATCCGTGAATGGCTTGATGTTGTACGGAAGGTGGCACTGTTGGCGGATGCGGATATCTCTCCCTGGGTGAAGCCACCCAATGGTATATGGCTGCAGGTGTGCTATGGTCGATAGGCCGAGCCACTTCACAACCTATTCTGAAATGAGGTTCTTTTGGCTTCCGCTATCGACAAGGAATTGCAGTGGAGAACCCTTCACCCACATCTGCGAATGGAAGAGGCACTCCCCCTACTCTGGATCCTCGGGATCCTCCCTCTAGATATTGGTGGTGGCAACAATGGCACTAGGATTTGCATCAATGATTTGCTTCCCTTTTTCATTACCTTTGTCTGCTTCTGACTCAAGATCAGAAAATGCATCTCATTCGGGTGCCTTTAGTTCGGCTACCAACGACTGTTTGGTCTGACACTCGTTTGTGCTATGAGTGGGGCTATTATGAAATTCACACCAATTCCCCATGTCCTTCTTTGGATTTGTGGTGTTTTTTTAAGTCTCCCCGCTTTGGCCTTTCCCCTTGTTCTGTGGTTCGGGGGCACCTTTCCCTAGCTTCGGATTCGCAAATCCAAAGTCTCGCTTCTTCTGCTTAAATTTCTGCTCGATCTTGGTAGCATAGATATATGTCGTGCCAAGCAATGTAATGTTGAGGAACTCCATTTCCTCCTGATGTGTTTGTGAAAACAGTCGCGGTATTTGAGCACCAAATGTCTCTCTGAATCTTTAATACCCAACTTTGTGTGTAGGGTATGGAACAAATTCGTCAGTTCATGCACATCTTGATCCCTTTGTTGTTGCAGCATGGTCCATTGGATGTATTTGTCCTCATAGCTCCCCATGGGGTAATATTGTTCCTTGATGTCATCTCAGAACGAATTCCAAGTGGGTATGGCTGAGAACAGAGAGGGTTCCCCTTCGTCCTCTTGCTCACAGTAGGTTTCCCACCAATATTTGACATGGGGAGCGGCTTTGAGGAGTGCAAAAATAATCTTTTCTCGGTTGAAGAAATCATGGACCCAGAAATACCCTTCCAGCAAATTTAACCATCTATCTATGGCGTCTGCATCTATCTAGCCTTCAAATATCGGAATGTTAAAGTTTACCTGTACCTTAAAGGGAGTGGTGCCTCCAGAGTGGCTATTGGATGTAGATGCGGCGTAGGTGGGCATTCGTTGAAGGATCTGAGCAAAGTTATCCATCATCACGTTCCTTTGTTTCTCGAGGGCCTCCTCGAGCAATATTTTGATAGGATATCCTACTCCCTCATCTTTCTTGTCTTCCACCATGGGAGGTCATCGGGGTTTGCAAGGCTGATCTTGTAAGGGTTCAACCAGATCGAGCCCTAACTCCTTATACCCCGACCCCATTGGGGACATGCAAAGAACAACAAAGAAAGAGCGGACCGCTTTGATACCACTGATCTGGATTTTATGTAGGAATGCAACAGAATACAGATATAACCATAAACACAGAGAGACAGCGGAAATAATGCTTCATTTTATTAATAAACTAATGACAAAAATATGCTTACAGACATAACGGAAATAAAAATAGCTAGGGTGCTGGTAGCGTATCTCTGAGAAGAGATGTGGTGGCTACAGACCTCTCAACTATGTTACAATGAGGCTCGAAAGCCTATTTATTCTTGAGAAACAATGAAAAACCCTAAACATCCAAAAACCTAACCGTAGGAGATGAAGCGCCAAAACTATGGGCCCCGTTTGGGTAAATTGGTGTTTCAACTTCCCAGAGACGTAACTTTCGCATATGATCTCCGTTTGACACACATCATATTTCATAGAAATATCTATCCGAGTACAACTTTTGGTGTGAGCAACATCGATCCATGGACCCATGTTGCTCCCCGTTTTCCCAAAAATCGTCGTTTAGGACCTCAAAATGGCTCCAAAAGTTCAGGACCCGAAAAACTGCTAAAAATAGTAAGTTGTGTCGAAACTGAAAACTGAAAGAACTGATGGTGGGAGTTCAAATGGAATATGTGGGTGGCCACCAATATCCACGTGGCTCATTAGGGCCTCCAAACGGCTCCGAAGGTTTAGGAACCGACAACCTGCTAAAAATAGTAAGTGGTGCTGAATGTGAGAAGCTGCAAGAATTGATGGTGCGGGTCCAAATGGAATAGGTGGGTGGCCACTGATATCCACTTGGATTATATAGGTTGTGATATATGCGTAGAAAATTCTGTGGGTAATCCGAAGTAATGAGCATTGTGAAAGTGTGAGAAAGGGAGGAAGGTAAATATGTGATTTACCTTCCTAATTATAGTTCATAAAAGAAATTTCATATATCTTCAGTAGATTTATCTTCAAGGATATACTAAGTGAAGGATAAGATCTCGAATGATATTGTATCTAATATCTGAATAAACGAGAAGAAGTGTTTGAAGACACACTCAGAGTACGAGTTCTCTAGTGTTGGTGCAGGTCAGTGTCGGTTGGTGTAAAAAAGGATAATTGGCATTGAAGGTCGAAAAAAAATCAATGACAAGGTCTTGGAGGCATACATAGGTCAAGGGTCTTAGTCTTGGTTATGGTACTTGTCATTTAAAAGTCTATAAGAATAATTCCTTGCGGTTTTTCCTCTCCAAGAGGGAGAGGTTTTGGCCCTGGCTTGAAAAGCCTAAATTTGTGTCTCTTATGTTTTGGTAATTGATTTGATGAATGACATAATAAGTTAAGAATAGAAGACATAAGTTAAAGAAGCAAGCTCACAAGTAATTATCAAGTAGAGAATTTGAATTAATCACCACCTCTCCAAATTCTCAACATGGTACCAAAGCTAAGGTGTTGAACACAAGGGCTTATAGATAAGAAGACACTCAAGGAAGAAAAGATCAAATTTTGGATTAAAAGGTTAGATCAGTTTGCAAGGAAGATTCTTCAAAGGACCCACTAATCAATAAGATAATATTTGATATCAAATATTTATATTCAAGGCACTGTTGGAAGAGACAATCTTTTTTGAAGACATCCCTTCTCATTAAGGATTCAAGAACACCTACATTGGAGAATTCAATCTAAGAGGAATTTCATGACTTCATCTTCATCATCATCAAGGAAGCTTCTAGAAGGAGGAAGTCACTCTACTCAATTAAGTATCCTTGACCTTATCTGAATCTATCAAAATGACTTATGGCAAAGAGAGCAACAAACTGGTTGGGTCATCAAACTTTAGTGCATGGAAGAAGAGGACAGATTTGAATCTAATCAAAGATGAAGTTGTGGGCTACATCAAAGGATCCACAACTCTACCCTCAAAAGAATATGCTCCAACTCATGCCAACTACATAAGAGGAGAAATAAGAGCCCAAAGGATTCTTATAGAATCCATTAAGTACTCACTCATATCCTATGTATCAAAACTGGAAACTGCAAAAGAGATGTATGAGAAATTAGTGGAGTTGTTCTCGGTGAGAACTACAGGATAGGTAATCTCTCTAAGACAAGAACTATACAAGATGAAATTGTCAAGAGAGGAAGGAATCTCTAGATATTTCATGAGACTAGTTGCAGGAATTAGGAGAAGTAATGTCTAATAGTGAGATGACTACAATGGTTTTGAATTCTCTACCGGAAGAACGGGGAAACTTCACTTCAAGCTTATACAGGAAGAAAGAAGCAACACCATTCCATGATCTATGGTCTCTATTTAAAATATAGGAAACAATATTGGAAGCCAAATCTGATACAAGATCAAGTGAATGGAATCAAGCCTTTGCAGCCATGACTAGGAAGAAAGGAAGATTCGGTAAATTTGGTCCCCATAGTAAGAGATGAAATATGGACAAAGCATGATGCTTTGGATGTAATGATTTTGGGCATTATAAACAATATTGTTCTAAATATGGAAAGGACAAGAGGAAAAATTAAGAAGCCCGTGCCACAGATATAAGGGAAGAACCTGATATAAAGAAATCTAAGAAAGAAGAAGCAAAATATCTCTACTATGAATGAGATCATCTTTCTCTTTAAGTGATTTTTGTTGGTTGTAAAATAGCATGATAGGAATTGATGTATATTAAAATCTTCATGATAGAAGCATGGCAGGAGCACTTGAATAAGGAGCTCCTGGAAAATTTATCATTAAACAACATTGATGGAAGGCAGTCATCAAGATCAAGGGTCATCATTCTATAATCAATAAGGAAACAGGTGCTGAAATTTTTCTAATGGAGTTCTCTATGGATTCACTGGTTAGAAATAAAGTAGAAAGGTTTCATTAAGAATTCTATGCTACAAAATTCTGGGATTAGGATGTGATGACATATTGATGAAGCAGGTCAAGGGAATGAAGCTATTCATTCTAGTACAATTGCTACAGGATGACTCAAAGGAAAAAGGTATAAGGTCTATATACATATATGCTGACATTGGATGCTATGAAGTCATGTCATATGTTTGCAGGTAATAGAATTCTATCTTTAGAAGTATAATCAAGAAAGGAGGATCTCTTCCATTACACAAGTTATTTTTCAGATGAAATCAACATAATATGTCGTTATATGGAATATGAGGTGGTTGTATACAAACAAGGAACTGGAAAATTGGAAGCTCCTGGGAATGAAGATGTGTGGAGAAAGAAAGTAAGAGATCATGACGTGCAACCATGTCAAGAGGCAGTTATCATCCAGAAACCAAGAAGATGTGACTAAGAGATCTCTTGGGAGGATATGTAGACTCTAATAAAAGTATGGTAAAGAAGAATACCCTTGACAAGACATATCTTTAGGATATGTGTCAATCTGAATAGAGGATGTTGATGACTATAGGAAGATGTCATGGTGAAAGATAATCACTAAGGTAACTTTTGATTTAAAAGTTCATATGTATATGTTTATCTAGATGAGTTTATGCAGGGCTACCAATCATGTGGAAGGATGTAAGATCCTTGTGAAATGGTTCGAAGAAAAGCAACATGTCATAAAGGTGGACCAAATAAGGAAGTCTGATGAATCACTTTCTGATAGTTGACATGACTCATGGATGAAAGTGATGGATGATTTGTGCCCTATGAAGCCAAAGGTTGAATATTCCCCAATATCAAAATCCATGACATCGAGGGAAGGAATTATTCATGAGCAGCTGGGTCTCTCACCATTGCTGTTGTAGGTCCCTGGTTAAGAGGGAGCTTGGTGGTAAGTTTCTTACTTGGAAGAAACTTGAAGTATGTCCTTCCTAAGTTAAGAGTAACTAGTGTATGTGATTCTCTAATACATGTGTCATGCACAAGACCGGGACTAACAATTGTAAGTCTTAGTGAAGACCATGTGGAGAGAATGGATAGAAACATCATTCTGGTCTTCACCTGGGAAGATTGAAAGGAGAATTGGGTAATCATCTGGCATTCGATACTCTTTGAGAATGTGATAGGGCATTCAAGATAAGAGTAGTTAGGGACCGATATTCTTTGATGTTTGTCTACCCAAGAAAATAATAGTCCAAAGAAGGTCATACTCTGGGAACACCTGGGTGGAGTATGTACCTTGCAGAGACAGTGACTGTGGTGGCTATAATTCATGTGTCTCGCCAGCATTGTAGCCCATTGTCTCATTGAGATATGGGGCTATTAGTCAAGGCCTTGCACTAGGAAAATTATGGTTGATATGATGTTTTTATGCATGAAAATCCTCTCTGCGGATAGAGACGATACCTCTAGCCCTAGTATGGGTCTAGTAACAACAAGGAACAACTATAATCCTACTTTCAGAGATTGTAAATGCATGCAGATAATGAATAGATCACCTACCTCGATCTGATGTTATTCCTCGCTTGAATCCTTTGATCCTTCGCGCTTCGCAGTCAGATTCTCGTTGCCATCGGCACTTGGTTACCTGCACAAGGGATCAAAAAACAACAAATGTGAAAGCATAACATATATCTTGCATATACAATCTACCTAGTTGATCAAGGAGAACTAAGAATCCAATCATACATAAAATAAGAGAATGGAAAGCACAAATTAATTGTATTATATTAAAATAGAGAGGGGGAGCTACAACCTGTGTCTTGATGTTGCAGCTCTCCTTCGATGGGTCCAAAACTAGGCACGTCTCCAAAGCAATCGTTTCAACTTGATGTGAAGGGAAAAAGGTCTCAACTCTTGCTCGATACCTATACCAAAAAATATCTCTCTGTTGTTCTTCTATCTTTTTTCTAACTAGAAGAGCTATGGGATGATGTCCATTTTATGGCAATGGAAGAGATAACATGGATCCACTTAAGGTGGGAAATGTTTTATCCCTTTGGGTGGTTCCACTTTTGTAGGAACAAAGAGCCCAAAGGGAGAAACTCGGCTATATCCTCGGGAACAAACAACCAAATCTCTGCCACGAAGCTTCACTTCCATTTTTTAAAAACTTTCCAAAAGAGGATCGACGCAGGTATGACCCTAATTCTAGCGTCGACTAGTTCTTCCCTAGACCAAAAAAGAGCCATCGGCGAGAGCAAGATACGCAGAGGGAGCACCTCTCCAGATAACCATGTTTTTAAGGAGCTTCTTCAGGAATGGTCAACATAGAGTTTATTCATTATGCTATAAGGGATATGATGGTAGATTTTCATGATGGAAAATAGACACAGGGGTCATTGTTAGGGGTCTCGAGGATCAGGAATGGGGAGTACATGGATAGTGACAAATTGTTTTGTAACAGATGCCCACTAAAGCATGAAGGCCAAATGAGAGTGAGGGGTGAAATTATTTACGAGTACGTTCCAGGACCAAGACATTGTCGTCAAAAAAATTGTGTAGACAAGCAGATATATACATAACTGAAAACTCTGAAATAATCACATGACATGAGGTATGGATGCAACCATCCATAAAAGACATCATGAACCAGGATCTGAGGTATGGTCGCAGCCATCCAAATGAAAGAGTCATGTGTACAGTCATGAATAATATATAACTGCTCGCAACCTAGGATTTATCAGACAAAACCCAGGGTCTTGTGCTCCGTCATGACCCGATCAAGTACAATTTAGGCATGTGAATAAATGAGTTGACGTAGAACATACAATAAAATCACCTGACTACGAGTTAATGATGTAAATTGCTAACAGGCGCGAGAGAAACCACCAATAATGAAAATGGCCCTAAAGGTACTAGCAGTACAATCCACAAGATGCGAATAAGGAGTTGACATCGAACACTGCAGAATCATCTGATCGAAGGCCAACGATATAAGTCTGTCGTTGGATGCGAACAACCTGCCATTAGGCCAAGCACACTCTAAGGTACTGAAAAATGGATATGTAGATCAACTTCACGGATAATGAGCTGAAGTCAACAGGAAGCGATCCATCGAAGGAGGGCCATAATGCATCCCACATCATCAACAGGAGATGAAGGCAATAAAATAATAATGAAAGTGACCAGAGAATCAGGAAATGAATGAGACATAGAAGGAACTTCTCTTGAACATATCAGAGACACGACTTCAGATTTTGGCAATATTTGACTCAAATGGAATCAGAGGTCATGTTGACGAAAATGGTAATGGCATGAGAGGAAAAATAGATTTCCCAAACCCATGGAGGAAAAGTGGCGAATGTGGGATATCCCCAACCAGATACGAAACAGAGGATGTGTCATTTTCAAGAGCGACATACTGCCAACACAACTGATTAATACTTTCCATTTTCCCCCACAATTTCTGGCGAGTACCCCAATTATTTTTTTATACAAGCTCTAAGGGGATAACATATGATTTTTATATAAGTTTGTCCTTCGGACGAATCCATCCTAGTACGTTTTATGAGCCCTAGGAAGGAGGAACTCAGTTTCTTCATGATGACATATCCAATGCCGTTAAATTTTAACGAGCCCGACAAAGGTGGAACTCGATGTATTTTCATGTTTAGAGAGTTTTGAAAGAGGCGAAAATAAAACTCGAGATGGCCCTTTTCGTAAATAGTCCCTCATACCCAAAAAGGTAGAAAACAAAGTCTGAGAGAACCTCTTAGTCGTGAATGACTAAGGTAATCCTTTTTCGTAAATAATTTATCCCAGCCCGAAAAAGGGGTAAACATATACTATGTAAATGGCTTTTATTTCACTTTAACGATCTCAAAACGACAAGAACTCAGAAATATTTTCACGTTTAAAGAGTTAGAAAAGAGCTGAAAGATGACTCCTCCTGGAGGAACAAGTGGTATAAAGGATAGCAACTAGTCCCGATCATGGTGGAACTGCTCAGAACAAGTAAAGGTTAAGAAGTTGGCTAACAAGACCACTCATTGCAGCAATTCCTCAGGAATGGGTAAAACAACCAAGTGAAGGTGTATGATTGGCTAAGCAGATGGTGACAATGGAATGAGAAAAACAAGGTTCATATGGAAAAACAGGATGATAAAATGGCAATCACAAGAGGTAAAATGAGAATGGTTTCCTTTTTACGCAAGATTGAAAACATGGGAAACTGTGCTTGAAACTGGTTTCATTTTTTTGCAAGCTTCAAACAAAGAGAAACCATGCTTGGAATAATTTTGCATGCCCCCAGAATGGTGACTCAGTTCAAGGTACATTCCCCCTGAGCTTTAGTGCATTCACCCTAGTAGAAAACTAGTTAGTGACAGGTGGACGGAGTGAAGGTTCAATTACGAGATCAAGTGAAAGACTCGACTAGGATTTTACGAGATCTGATCAAAGGCTCTAATTGAAAAGGGAACTTGTTTCATTTTTTAACAAGGTTCACACAGGAAAATAACTATCCTCATAAGACCTAATTCATTTTTTAACGAGGTTGAAATAGTAAAAGAACTATCCTCATACACCTTGTTTCATTTTTTAACGAGCTTGACACAAGAAAAATAAATCTGCTCCAAAGAGCTTGTTTCAATTTTTAAGGAGCTTGAAACAAGAAAATGAATTATGCTCCGGAGAGATAATTGCATTTTTTAAGGAGATTTACACAAGAAAATGAACTATTCTCCGAAGAGCTGATCAAGACATATAAGAAGTCATGGCTTCCAAGAGGTTCTCATTTGATGGGAGAATAACATCTCGGAAATTGCGATCTAATTCTCCCAGTACACGGTACACGACGATGCTATCACTGGATGTAGGCAATGAACAAGTGGCCACATAATTAATCTGTGGTGGGGAAGACAGCCCTGACGAGTAAGGAACATGAAATGATGATGGTAGACTAGCTGACACATGGGGACCAATGAATGAAATCTTATTAATGGTCACCATCCAATAGTCATGTGGAAAACATATCACACAAAAGAGGGAGGAGACAAGTGCTCCCATGACATAAGTATAGTCGCGCCCTAGAAGCAAGTTAAAATCCAAAGGGCCTTAGTTTGTGAGGTAATACTACCAATACTAACCGATGCACCTTCATCTATAATCATGCTTGGTACGGACATATTACATGCCTGTAATCAGATAGTGATCTCAAAGGGCACATAATAAGGAAGACGGTATCCCTTGAATTGAATCTGATGCAGGGGCATTAGACCCTAGCCAACAATGTAGGAAGTTTTGTCCACATGTTGTGGCTAGTAGGGTTCTAAACATCTTAATTTTAACAACTAGGTGTCAATACCTTAGCTGATTGTATTATTTAGATTAATTAGAGTCATAGGAAGTCAAATAGCTTAGTTTGTCTAGCTGTCATATTTCAGTTAATTGAATTATTGTAATTAGACTGTTGATTTTCCAAACGGCTCCCTACCGAGGGAACCCAAGAGTCACTCCGAAATGTAGTCATGTGTATCCTTCCTGATGTATAAGGGAGAGGATATTTCACAGAATATTGTGTGTAATTAACATTTGTTCTCTCCTTGAATATATGTATGGTCCGTTGAGTACCCGAGAGTTAACAAAATTGTCTTTGTATGCGCTATCGCTTAGTTCGAAGCACTGAATCCTCTGTTCCTGAAATCAGTTATTATAGGAGAACACTGTGCAAATCTCTTCACATCCTCTGTCTGTGTCGTGGTGTAAATCCCGTTAAATGGTTGGACGAACTCTGTCGAGTTAAAATCCGATTATAAAGGGAAAAGACGCTGTTGGTCGCAAGGTAGAAACCCGGTATCGTGGTCAAGACCCCGAGTTAATGAATACGAAGGAGAACGTACCCGCATTAACCTTGGTTAAACACTGTGGAAAAACCGCGAGTAGTTTTGGAGAGCGGATTGCCCCATTTCGCACCACTTTTGGTATGGAGGTGGTATTTCTGGGTCGAGGAGCGATTCCATAGAGGATTCGACACGTGGTGGAGTGGACCGTTCAAAAAAACCGCCTTTTTGTATCCATTTCACACGTTATACTTCGACTAATGACGCCGAGCGAAATTGTCAAGAGTCGTCGATTTGGCGCAGCCGCATCGGAGGGTGATCATTGAATGGAGATGCGCGGAGGATAAGAGAGGTACTATGAATGCGTTTGATTGGTCGATTTATCATAGAAGTGGGACCCAGGGCCACGAGCGATTATAAAGTTATATGTTAATAAGCGCTGGACCATTAATATAAGGACGGGTAAATAATTAATTGCCAAAGGTGATGGTAAGCATTTATTTAAATGGGTGGGGTGTATTTGTATAAGGTTATAAAGGGTGGAGTATTAATATAAGTTTTGAGGATTATTGTATAAGGTTGGTGACATAACATAAAGCTCGAGAGGTAATATATACATAAGCCGAGAGTAAAATAAACATACCAAGCTGCCAATTGTATTTATTTATCAATTTCTTCAAAATTGATAAATAAAACCACGGAGAAAATAAAGATCTGTGGGGGTAAACTAAGGGAACCGTTGACAGAGTCCACGCTACAGTTGACCATCCATCCATTGGACTGCCTTTCACTTGTTGCTGCGTCATTAGTGGTATCAGAGCTAGGCTGACATTGTTTGTTGACATGGAAATCCGAGTTGGTAGAGGTGCTGGCAGAAGAAGACCTGTTGCCAACGCTGAGGTGTTGGGGATGTTGCAGAGGGTCAAGGCCAGAATAAATGCCATGGAATGAAGACAGCCCAGAGATCCTGAAGACATCAGCGAACCTGAGACAGAAGAAGAAGAAGAAAATGTCGAAATTCCTCCTGACATGAGGCTCCTTAGAACTGTTCCGGGGTCTGCAGTTAAACCCGGGATT
Source organism: Pinus albicaulis (assembly GCA_034641835.2). Classification (NCBI taxonomy): domain Eukaryota; kingdom Viridiplantae; phylum Streptophyta; class Pinopsida; order Pinales; family Pinaceae; genus Pinus; species Pinus albicaulis. The sequence goes on along the minus strand of CM076577.1, from coordinate 607,458,896 downwards.
GAAGTGTCAAGCTATGCAGGGGGACTAAATCCAGAAGAGCTGGTGGACTGGATAAATGAATTAAACAAGTGCTTCGATTATGAATAAATAAGTGAAGATAAGAAGGTCAAGTTTGCAGTGACAAAGCTGAAGGGACATGCTGCACTTTGGTGGGATGGAGTGCAAGAAGAGAGGAGGAGATTTGGCAAGCAACCTATCAAGAGTTGGACCAGGATGATGGCTAAATTAAAAGGTAGCTTATTACCTAGTGATTATCAACTGACATTGTATAGACAAATGCAGAACTTGAGGTAGAGGTTGCTGACAGTAAAAGAATACACAGAGGAATTCTACAGAGTAAGCATAAGAGCTGGGCAATTTCAAGACACACCAGAGAAGACTGCCAGATATGTGAATGGTCTCAAGCTGGAGATCCAAGATGAGATTTTTCTCTTTTCTCCCAAGACAGTGGAAGAGGCATACCAGATGGCCTTGAAAGCAGAGGAGAAACTCCTGAGGAAACAGTCTGCCAAGAAGAGAGGTACTTTCTGTGGGAAGGGAAGTCAGGGTGGTAGAGGAAAGCCTGCTACACCCAAGGATGGAGCTAACAGTAGCTCACCTCAGAATTCATCTACAGAGGATGATGCAAGGGGCAGAAGGGGTTCTTACAGATGAAAGGGAAGAGGAGGCAGAGATAGAACCAGAGGTAGAGAATTAAGGTGTTATAGATGCCAGCAGGTGGGACACAAGAATTATGAATGTCCAGAGAATGTGGGTGCTGGTCCAAGGAGTGTTGTTGTTGCCCAGGCTAAAGAAGAAGTAGAGATAAAAGAATAAATTTTTCCAGAGAGGGGAGAATCCTTGGTGGTAAATAAGGTTTTGTTGAAGCAAGCTAAAGAAGTCACTGAACCTGCACAAAGGAAGACTTTGTTTAGGAGCATATAAAAAATCCGAGGGAAATGCTGCCAGCTAGTCATTGATAGTGGCAGCACAGACAATCTGGTTTCCACTGAGGTGATAGAGAAGTTGAATCTGAAGACAAGGGAGCATCCAACTCCCTACAGGGTGTCCTGGCTGCATAAAGGGCACCAGCTGGTTGTGAAAGAACAGTGTGAGATAGAACTGCAAATGGGAAATTACAAGGACAAAGTTTTGTGTGATGTAATGTCCATGGATGTGTGTCATATACTGCTGGGTAGACCTTGGCAGTTTGACAGAGCAGCAGTGCATGATGGCAAGAATAACACTTACAGGTTCTTCAAAGATGGGGTACATCGTACCTTGATACCCATGGAAGAAGGAGAGCCATCCAATAGAGTGATTGATCCAAAGACCTTGTTGCTGAGCGAGAAGGAATATCTGCAGCAGATAGAAGAAGAAGAGGTAATCTTTGCTTTAGTTTTCAAACCTAAAGTAGTTCTTACTTCCACAAAGATTTATGATTTACCAGTAGAGATACAAGAGATGTTAGATGATTATTGTGACATTGTTGTGGATGATTTACCTGATGAGCTGCCACCTGTGAGGAAGATTAGCCATCAGATAGATTTTATCCCTGGTTCAAATCTGCCAAATAAGGCAGCCTACAGAATGACTCCCAAGGAAAATGAGGAAATCAGGAGACAAGTGCAGGAGTTGGTGGACAAAGGACTGATCAGAGAAAGTCTGAGTCCATGTGCAGTACCAGCAGTTTTGAGCCCTAAGAAAGATGGAAGCTGGAGGATGTGTACTGATTCCAGAGCAATTAATAAGATCACAATCAAGTACAGATTTCCTTTACCCAGAATTGAGGATTTAATGGACTGTTTAAGTGGTGCTAGATATTTCTCAAAGATAGATTTGAAGAGTGGATACCATCAGATTAGAATAAGAGAGGGTGATGAGTGGAAAACTGCCTTTAAAACAAATGAAGGACTGTATGAATGGATGGTAATTCCTTTTGGGTTGTCAAATGCACCAAGAACTTTTATGAGACTTATGAATGAAGTATTGAAAGAATTTATTGGGAAATTTGTGATAGTATATCTAGATGATATATTAGTTTTCAACAGAACTAAAGAAGAACATTTAAGGCACCTTAATCATGTCTTGAAGAAGCTGCACCAGGAGAAACTGCTGATAAATTTGAAGAAATTCTCATTCATGAAGGAAGAGTTGGTGTATTTGGGTTTTGTTGTTTCTGCAGAAGGATTGAAGATGGACCCAGAAAAGGTTAAGGCAATTGTGGAATGGCCTTCACCCAGGAGTATTTTTGAGGTAAGAAGTTTCCATGGGATTGCCAATTTTTATAGGAAGTTTATAAGGAACTTCAGTAAGATTAATGCACCCATAATTGAGACCATAAAGAAGAGAAAACAACCATTTAAGTGGACTGCTGAAGCAGAAAGAAATTTTAAGGTTTTGAAGCAAAAGATAACAGAGAAGCCTGTTTTGATTCTGCCTAATTTTTCTAAACCATTTGAAGTGAAATGTGATGCCAGTGGGGAAGCCATTGGAGCTGTGTTGAGTCAGGATGATAGGCATGTAGCCTATTTCAGTGAAAAGTTGAATGATACCAGAAGAAATTATTCCTCTTATGAGAAGGAATTCTATGCAATTGTTCAGGCACTGAAGAAGTGGAGACATTACTTGATGTCCAGGGAATTTGTGTTATATTCTGACAATCATGCTTTGCAGTATATTGTACAACAACCCAAGTTTAAACATAAGCATGCCAAATGGGTTGAGTATCTCCAAGGTTTTAATTTTGTTTTGAAACATATGAGTGGCCAAGCCAATAAAGTAGCTGATGCTTTGAGTAGGAGACATTTGCTTGTTCAAGAAAATAATTTTGAGGTTGTAGGGTTTGATTTTCTGAAAGAATTGTACAAAACAGATCCTGATTTTAAAGAATCATTTGAGGCATGTAGTAACCCTATTTTAACAGATAGAAGCCAGTGGCTGGATTACTTCTTGCAGGAAGACTTGTTATTCAGAAAGAACCAACTGTGTGTACCAAAATGTTCCATGAGAGAAAATTTGATCAAAGAGAAGCATAGTGGTGGGCTCGCTGGACACTTTGGTACTGATAAGACTTATGAACAGCTGAGTCATTTCTATTACTGGCCCAAGATGAGAGCAAAAGTGGACAAGTTTGTGAAAAATTGCAAAATCTGTCAGTATGCTAAAGGAAGGAGCCAGAATGCAGGATTGTACACTCCCTTGCCTATTCCAGACAGGCCTTGGGACATGGTGAGTATGGATTTTGTTCTAGGATTGCCCAAGACTCAGAGAGGGAATGATGCAGTCTTTTTTGTGGTGGAAAGATTCTCCAAAATGGCACATTTTGTTCCATGTTACAAAACTAGTGATGCCACCCATGTTGCTAACTTGTTTTTCAAAGAAGTTGTTAGATTGCATGGGCTACCCAGGAGCATTGTTTCAGACAGAGACACCAGATTTGTGGGTCATTTTTGGAGGACACTGTGGAAGAAACTTGGTACCAACCTAAGTTTTAGCTCAGCTTATCATCCTCAGACTGATGGACAGACTGAGGAAGTGAATAGAAGTCTGGGAAATTTATTGAGGAGTCTTGCAGGAGAGCATCCCAAGCAGTGGGATCATATTTTTCCCCAGGCAGAATATGCATATAATGACTCACCAAACAGAAGCACAGGGCAAAGTCCATTTCATATTGTTTATGGAATGCATCCCAGAGGAATTTTAGAATTAAGAAATCTGGGAAGAGCAGAGCTAAGGAGTGCAGATGGCGAGGAGTTTTCTTCAGAGATCCAGGCCATACATGAACAAGTGAAACAACAATTACAAGGCAGCAGCATCAAATACAAAAGTAGAGCAGACTTGAGCAGAAAGGAAGTTCATTTTGAAGTAGGAGATCAGGTTTTGGCACACTTGAGAAAGGAGAGGTTCCCAAAGAAGTAGTACAACAAATTGAAGTTCAAGAAGATTGGGCCATGCAAGATACTTAGGAAGTTTTCTGCAAATGCTTATGAGATTGAATTACCTCCTGATGTTGGAATATCTCCTATTTTTAATGTTGCAGATTTGTACAAGTATGAAGATGGTGGTGCAGAAGAAGGATCAGCAAACAAGGAACAGATTGAATGGAAGGAGCAGCTACCTCCAGCACAGCCATTGCAACCAAAGAAGATATTGGGCAAGAGAATGTTCAGAAGGACCAGAGGACAAGAGTACTTTCAGTACTTGATCAAATGGAAGGACAAGCCAAAGGAAGATGCCACTTGGATGACTGAAGGAATGTTGCAGAAGATAGGCATATCAGTGGAAGAACTCATGGACAGGAGCCCATGAAGAAGATTGCCCTCAGGAGTCTGATGCAGGGGCATTAGACACTAGCCAACAATGTAGGAGGTTTTTTCCACATGTTGTGGCTAGTAGGGTTTGAAAACGTTCGAATTGTTACAACTAGGTGTCAATACCTTAGCTGATTGTATTATTTAGGTTAATTAGAGTCATAGGAAGTCGAATAGCTCAGTTATTCTAGCTGTCATGTTTCAGTTAATCGAATTATTGTAATTAGACTGTTAATTTTCCAAACGGCCCTCACTGAGGAACCGAAGAGTCACTCTGAAATGTATATAATTGTATCCTTCGGATGTATAAGGGAGAGGAGATTTCACAGGAAGATTGCGTGTAATTAAAATTTGTTCTCTGCTTGAATATATGTATATGGTCTGTTGAGTACCTGAGAGTTAACGAAATTGTCTTTGTATGCGCTATCGCTTAGTTCGAAGCACTGAATCCTCTGTTCCTGAAATCAGTTATTATAGGAGAACACTGTGAAAATCTCTTCACATCTTCTGTCTGTGTCGTGGTGTAAATCTCGTTAAATGGTTGGACAAACTCTGTCGAGTTAAAATCCGGTTATAAAGGGAAAATACGCTGTTGGTCGCAAGGTAGAAACCTGTATCGTGGTCAAGACCCCGAGTTAATGAATACGAAGGAGAATGTACCCGCATTAACCTTGGTTAAACACTGTGGAAAAACTGCGAGTAGTTTTGGAGAGCGGATTGCCCCATTTCGCACCGCTTTTGGTACGGAGGTGGTATTTCTGGGTCGAGGAGCGATTCCATAGAGGAGTCGACATGTGGCGGAGTGGACTGTTAAAAAAAACCGCCTTTCCGTATCCATTTCGCACGTTATACTTCGACTAATGACGCCGATCGAAATCGTCAAGAGTCGTCGATCTGGCACAGGCGCATCGGAGGGTGATCATTGAACGGAGATGCGCGGAGGATAAGAGAGGTACTATGCATGCGTTTGATCGGTCGATTTATCATAGAAGTGGGACCTAGGGCCACGAGCAATTATAAAGTTATATGTTAATAAGCGCTGGACCATTAATATAAGGACGGGTAAATAATTAATTGCCAAAGGTGATGGTAAGCGTTTATTTAAATGGGTGGGGTGTATTTGTATAAGGTTATAAAGGGTGGAGTATTAATATAAGTTTCGAGGATTATTGTATAAGGTTGGTGACATAACATAAAGCTCGAGAGGTAATATATACATAATCCGAGAGTAAAATAAACATACCAAGCTGCCAATTGTATTTATTTATCAATTTCCTCAAAATTGATAAATAAAACCACGGAGAAAACAAAGATCCGTGGGGGTAAACTAAGGGAACCGTTGACAGATTCCACGCTACAGTTGACCATCCATCCATTGGACTGCCTTTCACTTGTTGCTGCGTCAGAATCCAATCAAAGGAAGCGATCAAACTACATGGAGGGGGTGTTATAGGAATACAAGGATTATCCCCTTGCGTTATGGGAGCGGAAAGACCATCCTCCTGAATTTTGGGAACGAGAGCAGGAGTATAAATTTCTTGGACTATGGCGACGGGAATCGGAGGATCACCCTCCCGGATCATGGGAATGAGAGGATCTCCCTCCGGTCCTGGGGAAGTAGAGGAAACAAAGAGAACCTGACTGGGATGAGATCCAATCCCTACAGAAAAGACCTGAAGAATTGTGGGTGGAATCAGGTCGACCTTTTTCTCAACCAATGACTGGTCAGAAATGGACTTAGGAGACTAACTTTAGAAGAGAGCGGAATTGAACAGAGATGAATCACGATCAATCACTTGATTAACTAGCACAAGACTCGAAGAAAACTTTCGATAACCAAAGGGAAGACAAGACTCAGAAGCCGAAAGGGTATCCAACACTTTAGAGGCTTCATCCAAATAGGAACAGAGGTGAATGGGATGGTTCCCTTTGTTATTTCCTAAATCTACCTCAGGCTGAAGGAAGGCAGAGTCTAGGGTAACATCAAACCATGCCTAATCTGGTAGCTAGCCCTACCAGATCGGGAGAGGGCTCTCTCCTGGTCAATCTCAGCAAAAATAATCAGTGAGGCTTGAGATGACTTGAAATAAAGGCTGATTTTAGGCTAGGTATATAGGTAAAAGAGTTTTATTTTGATTTTTAATGTGTTTTTTGGATCAAAGGGAAGGGCAGATTTTGGGTCTGGGAAATGATCAGTTTTGCAGAGAGCTGATTGGGGCAAGAAAGACAATTGTTTTGATGCTTCGAATTGAATGAAATGGATAGCTCAGACCGGTGAGGAGTTGAAGAGGGCAAGAGGCTTTCAGGAATCCTCTTCAGACAGTTGAAAACATAGAAAATTAAACAAAACTTCAAGGTAGAGCACTGCAAATCTAATGAATTCCACCTTTATTACTTGTTTGTTTAACTTAAGAAGAAATAAGAAGGAAGATGATACACATAAACATCAGTAAAATTACAATAACAGCGAGAAACACATCATCAAAACATAGAGCCACATGGATCCCAAAGAGTGTTGCAAACCTTGGCCTATTCCTTTGCCAAAATGCAGAGATGAAATGTACAATGAAGCTCAAAGCAATCCCAAGTGTCCAACCCTGAAAATGACTAAGAAAATACAAGATATAGACAAGCATAACTCATCCCCATGCCTCTAGGGGTCGAGCTCACTATTTTAGGAGCTATTTCAACAAGATCTAAACTAAGAACTGGAAAATAGGCAGTGGAACAACTTGCCTCTATAAGATAGGAAACTGATTCATTCAGTTACAATTCACTTTTTGATGAATGAATCTACTTACATGAGTAAAATTTGTCAAAATTACATCAAAAACCATGAAATTACATCAAATTACATCAAGATATTTACATTTGGAGATAAAAAAAGTCAAACTGGACAAAAATAAGCGAAAAACTGAGTTACTGAGTGAAAACTGAGCCAAAATCCCCAATGCGTCGCGCCCGAAATCTCTATGCGTCGCGCCAATTTGGAGCCGATTTTGAGGGCCTTCCCGAAGTCCAAATTGAGTGCAGGATAGCTTGTTGGAAAGATATATTTGTCTAATTTCCAACCCAAGTGGAATTTATGAATTTGGTTTCCATTTTCCCCTCCAAAAATGAGTTTTCCCAACACTGCTTCCTATGTGTCCAAAAAGAGGCAGAAAGGTCATTTTTAGGGTGTTTTTGACCATTCCGGCAACCCAAAACTTGTCAAAATCTCTAGGTAATGGGTAGGAATGCATAAATTTTGATGAAAAATCTAGAAATATCAAGTTTTACCCAAGAGGAGCTGCCAATCATAAGCGCGCGCCAAGTGGCGCGACGCGTTGGGCAGGAAAATCTGTTTTAAGGCCAAAAAATTCAAAATTGACAAAATGTGTCCCAAATTTCTTGAAATTTGGGCTGAATGTCCACCATCATGCGCTATGCTGGGCCAAAGAAGCTTAAGCCAAAATTTGGAGTCTATCATGCCTTTTGCAACTCTTTAATGCCCTCTTTAGCTTTGCCTTCAAGATCTTGATTCATGCCTTGCAAACATGATTCCTCGCCCAATAATGATTATTCATGTGACTTAACATGTTATTTTCCTTGTTGGCCTTCTCCAAAATATTCTCCAGATGAATATTGACCCTCTCAAGCCAAGTCTCTCGATCAGCCTCAATCTCTCGCTCAATGGATGTCATCTCGGTTTGGCTTCTTTGGGCAGCTTGCCGGTTCTCACGGATATTTTGCAACTCCATGATAGTTTAATGATCTTCCAACTGTTTGTTTCACTGCTCAAGCTAGTTGATAATCTATTGGGCTCTTTGGAACTTGACGAAGAAAGTGTCTATCTTCGCCTTCTGCTCCTGAATAGTCTCCCTCAACTTTGAGCTTGGTGAGCTCAAATCTTCATCAATGAGTATGAAACCTGTATCTTGGCCTCCTGAAGGCCCCTCATCCTGCATGGGCCTCTTACCCCTGTCTTGTACCTGTACCTATGCTGCTGATGATGGAAGAGAGACCCCTTCTACCCCAGGTGGAGATAATACTCGTCGGGCTGCTGCAAATAATCCTCTAGTGCCTCTCTGGTAAGTGACATACATCGGCACACTAGTAGTGTTTGTCTCCTGACCCTCATGTTGATATGAAGGTTCACTTGCATCATGAAAAACCTCTGAAGGAACCTGAGGAGCTGTGAAGAAATCATTAGAAATGAAATCCTCCCATGAAATACCCTGCAAGCCGAGCTGATGCAAAACCACAATCTTGATGAGTGCAAAGTGATAGATACTGCTGTACTGCTGCTCAAGAGTTTTCCTTTGCACGAGAGTGGTCATCCTCTCAATATTCCGGCACATGAAATAAGGGAGGTTCATCATCCTTACCCTGGTAAAATGCATCAATAACCTGATATGATAGGCATAGAGACGTGAAAATCAGCCCTCACAATTGAAATATCTGATAATAAGTTTCATTAGAGGAGCATAGGAATCCTTTAGGAACCGGAAAGGAAACACTCTGCTGAGTTGTTTCACAAAGCTAGGCCTGATATATGGTTCATAATGTACCCTGTCAACCTGCTGTCTTTTGTTCCATTCTTCTCCAACATTGGGTATTTCGGTTGCTTGAGAGATAGTTTCCGGTGTTAAAGTGAAAGTCACATCGGCAAGGGTGGCCTGACCATCATGTAAATGCAACACAAACAAACGAGCCAGCTCCTGATGATGATGGACCCTAGCAACCATTTCACAAAATTGATAACACGACTGTTGTTGAAAACATGCCATGGCAAAAGAACAAGCCTGCAATTCAGCCAATGAGGTGGGCTCCTCTCTCACATGTCTGCCACTCTTATGAGGCCTTCTAGGTGCATGTAGTTTAGTAGTGGAATCACTATCTCGGTCATAGGATGTATCGGTATCTATCTCCATGATGTCCAAGGTCTATGCAAAGTCTATGTTATCTTGAGAATTTTGGTGTTTTTGATTTGATTGCCAAATATGTGGTAGTATGGGAGGGAATATGGAGGAATAGGGTAGTGGGAATGATGGACTATTACCAAGTGAAAATAGAAATTTTCCACTTGAAATCTGTGTTGTGAAAGGTATAAGGAAATCCACTTAGTTTTTTGGGATAAACTTGGGATTTGGGGGAAATTTACAAGTGAGATGGGGATAATGGGAATGGGATAGGAATGATTGACTAGGGATATAAGGTGAACAGTGAAATGGGCTGTTGTGAGGATATAAACAATGAGGAGGGGAAAAAACAAGGTGGGGATTGGAAGTATTTGGCACAAAACAAGTTTCAAAACCCTAAAGGAGACAATCCTCAAACAAGAGAATAGGGTTTGAGTTTTTTCACTTAAATTCTCATAATCAATACCAAACACTTGTCATGAGCAACTTACTTGGACCAAGAGAGGCTGGGAAAATTTGATGAATTGGAAGAAATAACAATGAAGTTGCTCTCTGCCATGTGCGTCGCGTGCCAAACCCAGTGCGTCGCGTCCTTCCTATGCGCCGCGCGGGAGTAAATCTACACACAAGCAAATGACCCTATGCGCCGCGCTCGCCCGATGCGTCGCGACACCTGCCCAATGCGTCGCGCTTGGCAATTTAACACAGTCAGCCCTCCAATTACTTGCTCTGCTCCTCACAACTCTTCTTTGGCTCAATGTTGTCTCTTTGGCATACAAATGGAGTGTTGAAACATAAAAATAATATATATACCAAAGAATTTGATTTTTTCTATTTGAAAACCCACTTTGTAATGTTGCAAACTTTGACACTTTTCAAAAGAACTCTGTTTTGCTTCCTTTTTGCTTTTGGACTGAATGATGAGCTTTTCTGTCTGTCTTGCAGGGAATGGATGGCATGGAGATTTGGAAAAGGCGACCAGGGTTGCGAATGGATTATTATTACAACTGAAAAACTTAAAAATCACATTGCATTTATTACATAAATATGAAATAGACTATTTTTCTTCAAAACAAAGTTTTGAAGAAAAATCATTATTAAGCATTATGATGATGAAATTTTTGCACTGAAACCTTATTCCAAGCTTCCTCATGTGCCTGCTAACCATTATTAGGCATTCTGAAGACCGGATTAACTAAACCCTAGACCTAATGAGACTAAAAACCCTAAAATGACTCTTTGCCAACTATGAGACCAAAAATGACTGTAAATGATTTTAATGAACAAAAATACGCCAGCAGGTATAAGACATGAGGGACATGAGTGACAAGACCCTACCATCAGATGATCCATAATCCTAATGGAATGCAGCTGACTAAACTGAGTGAGACACCTAAAATGAAATGCAACAAGAGAAATTTGATCTTTGACGGAGGGATGAAGATACCGACTCTAACACCCTTCACATAGCCTACAGGGAAACTTGATCTTCCCCTCCTTCTTACGATTCTTGTTATCTCTAACTAAAGTTTCATCATCATCATGATGTCGAGAGGTTGATGACGAAGGATGAATTGAGCCAACGAACCACAATTCTAACATCTTGGGAATACTAGGGCAGTCTGTAAGAAGATGGTCACCCTCGCATAGCTTGCAAGGGAATTTGACTTTACGAGACGAAATGGGAGGTTTCTCAACATTAGTTGCATGGGTAGAAATAGTTGTTGGTTTTCCCCCCTGTCTGTTTTCCTTCTTCTTCTTTTACTTCTTCTTCTTCTTCTTAGCCACCAGGGTACTAGAATTCAAACTTTCACCAGGCGAAGAGGAAGAACAAGGTGAAGAAATGGGCGAAGAATGTGATGGAACAACCTTAATATCAACATGGGATTGAAATGGTTCAGGTGGAGGAGAACTCGGTTGAGCAACAGTTTGTACATTTGAAACCAAAGGGGTTGAAAATAACCAAACTGGCAGACCAATGGTTAATCCCGGGAGGGACAACGTTGCCATATATGGGGCACCAACATTTCCAAAAGAAGAAAAGGGACTAGATTTCCCATCCTAGGGGATTCATTGGTTGGTGCACTTGGGAACCGTTGCCATTGATTTCAACCCAAGATCATCTAAGGAGATGAGCACAAGTAAAATGTTATCGCAGACAATAAATTTTAGAAATTAAAAAAAAAAAACAAAAGGGGGAAACTAGACATAAAGGATTACCAGGTAGGCATGAATTGCAATATACACCTTGCTGATCAAATGAACGAGAAATGACCAAGGACTTAACATACGACAGCCAATATTCTCGAATGTTGTGTTCGGTGTATCACGTCTACAAGGAGGTCGACTCAATTACCTATGGTAGGTTTGCAACCTAATGGTGTCTCCCAAAACATACACGATGGTACGTGGGAATCCAAATCCATAGTAGTGTTGTCTGATGCGTAACCATTCGATGAGAGCATCCCAAAATATACTTTCATACATCAATATACTTCCATACGCGAGGCGGGATATCACCCCCAAGCTATAACGCAGAGCTATAACTCCTACGCTTAACGACGTCAAAAAACGTCTCTATACTAGACCTCTAAATGTGATTTGTTAGGTTCCAAATGCTCCTTAGGTTGATTGAATAAATTTCAAGGTTAAGCTTGAATTATGTCTCGGTTTTAAATTCTTACCGATGTCACCTGAACCCCTAATATGCAGCTAAATGAGAGATGAAATCATTCATTTCGATGAATATTGTGGTAATCAAGGAGAAAGAAACTCACACAATCAACACAGAAAACAAAACAAATGCATAAAATGACATTTTCTTTTCTCTTCAAGTGCAGGATCTTAAAGCGAAACAAAAATTTTACAATTCCTTCCTTTCACTAAATGCACTTAGAAGCAAATCGAAATGAAATTTTTCATTTTCTAAAGTGAAACAAAACAAATTTTTTTTTTCTTCTTATAAGCACAATGCGAAATGTAGAATGCAAATCAATCAACAATGCTTTGAGTACTAATGAAAGCTCTAAAAAATGCATGCAAGATGCAAAGATTTCAAAAATAAAAGAGAAACATAAACCAATTTCCTCAAAACAAGACACTCTTCATTTACACACAGATCAATCACTCAAATAAAGAAAAGCTCAGTTGAAAAACAAGAAATTTTGATCTATGCTTCATGGCGAAAGGAAACACAAATGCATTCAGGGTTGACACTTGAAAATCCTACCTGCGAGAATTTACAGAAAGACAAACCTCAATCAAACAAAAAGTCTGAAAGATACAACAAGACTTGATTCAATGAGAAGTTTGGAAATCAAAAAAGAAAGAAACCGTTTAGATGACACCGAAGACACCTAGAAACCCTAGGATGACAAGGATGCACTAACTTTGCAAAGGAGACAACCAAAGATGTGAATATCAAATCAAAATTGTCGTTGAACAGAGAATAACAAGAGCTATTCAAATATTAAAGAACACTAAGAAGGATAATACCCACTAGTTAAAAAATGAAGGAAACCCTAAAAAAGTTACACACAGAAATTGGCACGGTTGTTAAGCTGCAACCCATTCTGGAAGAGTAAAAGTGTGACTGTGCAAAAGCATTTAGGGTCGATCGGCGCGACTGTCAGAGAAATACTTGTGTCGATCGAGGAGAAGACTAAAAAATAAAAGGGTTTGCTAAACTGACACCAAGCTTATCACTTCAATAGAGAGATAAATGTTTGTGAGTAGTTACAGAAGCTACAGAGACAAGGAGATGGACCCTCGATGAAAATGGATGACAAAACAAAAAATAAAAAATTGAAAATAGGAGATTTAAAGGCTAGCATTCCCCAGTAGAGTCACCAATTTTTTATGCAACAAAATCCTCTCCGCAGACAGAGACTATCCCTCTAGCCCTAGGATGGGTCTAGTAACAATAGGGAACAATTAGAAGCCTACTTTCCTAGATTGTAAATGCATGTAGATCATGAATATATCACCTACCTCGATCTGATGCTATTACTCTCTTGAATCCTTTGATCCTTCACGCTCCATAGTCAGATCCTCGTCGTCGGCGGCACTTGGTTACTTGCACAAGGGATCAAACAATAGCAAATGTGAAAGCATAACATATATCTTGCATATACAATCTACCTAGTTTATCAAGGAGAACTAAGAATCCAATCATACATAAAAGACAAGAATGGAAAGCACGAATCAATTGTATTATATTAAAATAGATAGGGGGAGTTACAACCTGCGCCTTGATGTCGCAACTCTCCTTCGATGGGTCTGGAACCAAGCACGTCTCCAAATTTTTCATTTCAACTTGATGCGAAGGGAAAAAGGTCCCAACTCTTACTCGATACCTATAGCAACAAATATCTCTCTGTTTTTCTTCTATCTCTGTTCTAACTAGCGGAGCTATGGGAGGATGTCCATTTTATAGCAAGGGAAGAGGGAACATAGATCCACTTAAGGTGGGAAATGGATTATCCCTTTGGGTGGTTCCACTTTTGTTGGAACAAAGAGCCTAAAGGGAGAAGCTCGGCACTATCCTCGGGAAGAAACAACTAGCTCTCTTTTTGAATGTTCTAGATCTCGAAGGTTCACTTCCATTTTAAACAAAAAATTCTAGAAGAGGATCGATGCGGGTATGTCCCTCATTCTAGTGCCAATCGGCGCTGCCCTAGACCAAAAAAAAGTCATCGGTGCGAGAAAGACATGCAGAGGGCGCGCTACTCTAGATAACCATGTTTTTAAGGAACTGTTTCAGGAATGGTCAAAAAATATTTTATTCATTATGCCGGAAGGGATATGATGGCACATTTTCATGATGGAAAATAGAGACAGGGGTCACTGTTAGGGGTCTCCAGGATCAGGAATGGGGAGTATAGGGACAGTGACAAATTGTTCTTTATCAGATGTGATTACCAATACGATTCTTCTTATGAGATTCTTTATTTTGAAAGTGACCATGCACCTATATGAATACATCCATAGTTAAGAGGGAGTTTTGAAAAGTGTAACTAGGATCGGTCTTCATATTGACTATGTAATTATGTATTTATGTAAAGAAGAAGACAAAGATAATAATATATATTTCTGGTATGCTTGCCTCATGAGTTTCATGAGCAAGGTTTTAGGTCAAAGGACTTCTTCTTGATGTCCTCTAGGGATTTTTATTCTGGTCATAAAAGGAGTCATGTATATGAATATTATAGTCAATAAAGTATGCTCTAAACCTTGTCACATAAGCCTTGAAAGTCCAACGTTAAACATCTCCTTAAGGACAACATATATGCAGTGGATAGAGTTGGCCTACAAGTCAACCTTCTCACAGATTGGAAGGTCGGCCTAAATTATAAGAAGATGGCACTATATATATATATATGCGGTCATTTGAAGGAGACACTTCGAATACATCTTTGATCAAGTGCGGTCATTAGGAAGGGTATAAGTGTTGGCTTAAGGACAAAGAGAGATGAAGATTTCTCTAAGACATTCAAAGTGATGAAGTATGGAACAAATGTGAAGCTAAAGAAGTGTTAAAGTGTGTTGACATGTGGACCTATTTGAAGAAGTTTTGTGGACTGCTTTGAAGCAGAAAACCCGGATCAGTGTTGTGGATCAGTCTAAAGTAATGTGAGGTCAATCTGAGGTAAGTAAGATTGGTATACATGTGGAATAGAGGTTGTGATATATACGTAGCAAAGTCTGTGGGTAATCTGAAGTAAAGAGCATTCAGAAAGTGTGAGAAAGGGAGGAAGGTAAATTTGTGATTTACCTTCATAATTACAGTGCATAAAAGAAAGTTAATATATATTCAGTAGATAAAGCTTCAAGGATATACTAAGTGCAGGTTGGTGCAGAAAAGGAAAATTGGCATTGAAGGTCGACAAAGAAGGAGTGACAAGGTATTGGAGAGATACATAGGTCAAGGGTCTGAGTCTTGGTCATGGTACTTGTCATTTGAAAGTCTATAAGAATAATTCCTTATGGTTTTTCCTCTCCAAGAGGGAGAAGTTTTGGCCTTGGCTTGAAAAGCATAAATTTATGTCTCTTGTGTTTTGGAAATTGGCTTGATGAATGATATAATAAGTTAAGAAGAGAAAACATAAGTAAAATAAGTAAGCTCACAAGTATTATCAAGTAGAGAATTTGAATTAATCACCACCTCTCCAAATTCTCAAAAATTTTAGCATGATAAGTCTCCCACCCAGAGACATCCACTTATGAGTCCAGTGATCCAATTTCAGTTTGAATTTATCAATTAACTAATCCCAGTCTCTATTCCTATAGTCGTTGGGTTTCAAAGTGAACCCAAGGTATGTGAAACCTACATCCAGCTCCTTAGATGACACTCCAAGGAGATCTTTTACATCCTGAACTGTATTGTGCATACTTTCTTTGCGAATGAGAAAAAAATTAACCTCATTCATAATCAATCGTGTAGCCTCCCAAAAAGCCTTATTAGTGCTAAGGATAATAGTCCATTCTTCCATATTGGACTGAACCCCAAAGAGTAGGTCATCTACAAACATAAGGTGTGTCACCCATTGATGCTTATAATATTTAACCCCCTTCATAAGACCAATGTCCCTAATAACCTTCAATTTCCCACTAATAGTATCAATCACCAACAAAAAAAGTAAAGGAGACAATGTGAAACCCTGTCTCATCCCCCCCGTAGGTCAAGAAAAAATTGGATGGAAGACCATTAACAATTGCATCAATTTTTTTTATCCTTACGCACCCCATAATCCATCTGTAATTCTCAACGTTCATACCCATTTTTATCAAAAACAATAAAATAAATTCCCAATCAATATAATCATAGGCTTTACATAGGTCAACCTTCAGAAGACATGGATGTTGAGCACTATTATTAATAGAATGAATCATCTATTGCGCAATTATGATTGCATATTAGATTTGTCTCCCTTCCATAAATACAAATTGCTCCACTCTAATAAAATTTGTCAACATCGACTTGAGCCTTCTAGCAATCAATTTAGACATAACTTTATAAACAGAATTACATAGAAAAAGGGGTCTAAAATCTGCAAAGGTTTTTGGATCCTTTTTCTTTGGAATCAACACTATAAATGTAGCATTAATGACCCCAGTGATAAATCCCTTAAGTTTTATTTATTCTACCACCTTCAGAGAATCTGGAAGCATTAAATCCTTAAAACATATGAACAGTTCAATCCCCCAACCATCCAGACCAGGATGTTTGTCCTTCGTGCAATCCTTCAGTGTGGACACCAATTCCTCGTTGGCAATCAATTTACCCAAATTATAATTATCCTCTTGATTCAAGATAGGAGGAATCAGGTCAATATTGGTGCATCCTAGCAAAGAAAATCCCTTCATAGTGATTTAGAAATATTCCCATCCACATCCATAATTTGTTTATTATAATTTTTCTACTTTCTGAAATTAAATTGCGTGTGAAAATATTTAGAGTTCATGTCACCTGCTTCTACCAAATCGCCCTACTCTTCTGTTTGATGTCTTGTTCCTAGCCCTTTAGAATTTCCCTCGTATGACCCTCCAAAGAGATGATTATGTCTTGATATTCTGCCGAGAAGTATAATGGATTAGTAGTATCACTTAGTTTCTCAATATTGTTATCGATCTCAAATAACAATAGTAACTCTTCCTTTTTCTTCAATTCAATCCATTTCCTAGTCTCATATTTTAACCTTTTAGTATTTTGGTGAAAAGTAACCGTAGGGGACCTAGCAGATAGAAATGATTGGGCTTCCTCAAAGCCCTGTGCACCAATGATCTTAAATCATCCATTTTTATTTAGTTTGGATTTAACTTAAAGGGGTAAGCCCTCCTTTCCCCCATCCCATTCCAAGAAATCAATATCGGCTGATGATCCGACATGTGTCAAGGTATAATACTGGACTTCACCTCCTTAAGACTATTTAAAAGATTATGACTTAATAGGAACCTGTCTAACCATTTGGAGATGCCCTCTCCCACCTGTTCTATGATTCCTCCATGTAGGAGCCATAATATCCGACACAACATCAACCATGGAAAATTCCTCCATCCACCCTTTGTTATAAGTAATGAGAGGGCCTATCCGCGCGTTATCTCCCAACACCTCATCGAACCCCAGAGTAAAATTCATATCCACTGCCAAAAAAAATAGAGTTTATCCCAAGTATCCATGTGTTAACAATTCTCTCCCAAAAACCTCTTCGCCCATCATACATAGCATATACATTCAAGAATCTAATCCTCTTTCCTGACACCTACATGTATACAGTAAGGAGAATATCTGCATAAATACGAAATCCTTTAAATATAGCACTAGAGGATTTCACATAATCCCCAACCCTCTTGATAAACCACAAGCATTAGCTTCGAAAAAATGCCATCAAAGACATACTCTTAACATGGACCTCCAGGCTTTGTCTGACTCCACCATTTTTTCTTGAAAGAAAATCATGGACGGCTGGTACAAGCGAACTAGGCCACGTAAAGAGTTGATTTTGGGTTCAGCTCCCAGACCCCTAATATTAAGTGATATAATGATCATGGATGAACTTTAGAGACATACATACCCCCTCTAAGGGCCCGAGAACCATTAAAATCTGAAATCGTGACCGACCCCACATTGTAGACCTCATCGATGCTGAAAATCTCATTGGTAGATGGAGAAATATCAATGGAGTTAGTCTGATACCTTCTTGTATCTGGGGAATCATTTTTTCCTATGAGTAACAATAGGGTTATGTTTTGATGTACCTTAATTACATATGACCTCAGATAAATATCTTTTGATCTCCATAGGATCCATTGCCTCTGATTCCATGAATAAGTCTTCCAGCTCACGGTCTGAGGAGACAAAATTCAAGATACCTTTATCGATAATGTGCTCCTTAGTAGGGGAAATAGAGGACCGTAAGGGATTTTTAAGGACTGGTAAATGACCAGGGATGATTGAATAACCCAGGGATATAGGACAACCCACTACAAGAAAAAAGGACATTGGTGAGGGGCGAAAAATGTCACCATAAGCTCATTGGTGAGGGTCAAAATAGCCTTCGTCACCAAAAATTGAACGTCACCAAAGGTGGCATCGCTGAAAGTAAAGGTGGTGTGGTGACATTCATATGAAATGGTGACGGTCACTATCCGTCATTATAAACCATTATAATGGTGATGGACAATAGCCTCCGTCACCCTAAACCTGAACGTCACCAAAGGTGGTGTCACCAAAAGTATGTGTTGTGGTGACATTCAAGGTCTGTCATGAATATTAATTATAATGATGGATAGTGACTGTCACCATTTCATATGAACAACAACGATTTTTGGTGATGGACCTTTCATGGTCGTCACTATTGGTGCATATATATGGCGACGTTCGTTGACCGTCACCATTTCATATTTGGTGAGGGTTAAAAATTGTCATGATAAGCTCATTGGTGACATCAAGATCTATCACGAATAATGACTATAATGACAAACAATGACCCTCACCATTTCATATCAACAACAACGATTTATGGTGACGAACGTTTTATGGTCGTCACTATTGATGTGTATATATGGTGGCATTCGTTGGCCGTCACCATTTCATATTTTGGTGAGGGTCAAAAAATGTCACCATAAGCTCATTGGTGATGGTAAAAAGAGCATCCATCACCAAAAAATGATCGCTGCCATTCCATATGAATATCAGGGCATGATGGAATCGAACCACCAACCTCCTGCTTGTAAAGCAGGTGCTCTTCCATTGAGCTAGCACCCTTTAAATAAGATACTGTAGAAAAGTTCTTAGCGAACCACTAACGTAAACAGAGCTAGGAAATATTTCTTTGTAAAAGAGATATTCATGGTCAAATTAACAAGAAAGTGACCTTTTAGCATCGTTGCACTAGTACTTCTATTACAATATTTGGCCTCACAATAAACAGAGAAAACCCTTTCCAATTTAGTAGGAGCATGCTGGGAAAATAATCTCACAAGAATACCTAAAATTCAACATTCTGACCCACTAAATCACTTTTACATCCTTTTTACGTCCTTCAAAAAAGGGTTTAAAGTTGGGAACAATGTCATAACAATACTTCCAGCTATAGAACAAGCATTTTAACCTTGCCTCTGTTGTATGATATGGACATCTGTCCTTCAGACAGAGTTATGAGACACAAAACCACTTTCACACTTAAGAAAAAATGTGGTTGTAAATGCATGGCAAACTCTCTTAAGCATAAATATGCTCTTATTATGATATTGGATTCTCAGACTAGTTTCAGGTTTAAGGGTGCCAAAGACTTTATATTTTAATTATGATATGGTACACACTAGGCTTAAAGACAACATATTCTTTAGGAATTTCATGTTGGGAAACCTCCAAATTTGTGTCTAGGAACACTCAAGTTAAATGGAAATATTTTTGTATAATGGTTGTGAGTCATATGGATGCACATTAATATACATGTTTTTTCCTAAATTTGAATCATTTATGTATTTTTTGGTCAACCAGTTTTTTGATCCGGTTTTTATCTAGTTCCGATTCGATTCACATTTTTTAGGTTAACCATTTCGATCACTGGTCCAGTTCATGTAATTAAATAGATCATAAAATAAAAGGTGGTATTCGTGTGTTCATGAGTGTTGCATGCATAAGTAAGATGGGAGTTACAAAATCTTCACCTATGCCCAATTGGAAAATTGGAGTGTCATAGATGTAATAAAATGTGTAAGAGAATATCCTAAATTTAGAAATAAGAATCTTGTGATGTGTCATTGGGGAAAAAAGGTTTCAATTACCTAGCAATATCTTCTTTCACCACATGAAAACCTTGCAGAGTAAGAGAAAGAATGCACATGACATATACATCTAATTATGAAGTAGAAGGTTATAGGCTTCAAGTGAAAAAGCGTTGGACAACTCACTATAAATAACATCAACCACTTCAAGCACAAAATGGTATAGCATAGGATGTCTCAATACATCAAGAAAATAAAATACATATGCATTACCACATCTTGTTTCAAAGACAATATTTAAATCTCCTGCCATTCAAGAATTTCAGTAGTTACCAATTCGGGCCATAAAAATTAAAGAAAAAATAGCCATATTGAAAAGAGAGAGCTCATCTAACTCCCTTAAACTTGGACTCTTCTTATGGAAACAAAATAACAACACAAAAGTTGTGTAATTGTGAATATAAATAGCTAAACACTCTAAAACTACTAAAGAAAGCCAGATCAATGCAACAGAAAGACCAAGCAGGTAATAAGTAGTGAAATTTAGCTCAAGGAATAAAAATTAGAAGAAAAGTTCTCAAAATTATGGCATGTAAAGGAAGCTCTAAGACACTAGAATATAATATATGGCAAGAGAAATGAAGGAAACTAAAAATATCAAGCAATAAAAACTACCCACAAAAAAATGTCAATTATTGAATAAGAAATATATGATGTCTTAACCCAAAAGAATACATCCACAAAACTAAACAACTTTCATACTTCCTAGAGGTTACAAGAACTTGGCTGAAAAATACATATGCATTATAAAAATTAGAGAACAATGTTAAATGCCATAAAAAGGTCGGAAATGATTAATATTTTTCACTAACCTTTACACGTTTTCCATAAAGTACTAAATGGAGGTCTTTAATGGTGTTGTCAGCTCTACTCCTCATGGACAATTTATACACCACTGCATAATTAAGAAATTCGTATTGTTGTCAATATTCATAAGCAAAGATTCTAATACAAGGATGCAATTGAAAATTATCTGAAATGCTACGATGCATAGTCAAGAATCTAATACAAGGATACAATTGAAAATTATCAAAAATGGATTTTGATCCCAAACACTTGGTAGGCTTGCCTCATAATGAATAGGATATAGACTACCCTCATAATCCTAGACAATTCAGTATATGGATGATTTATTAAGTTGCAAGTAAATGTGTATCTTGAATACCACACACCATTACTGTCATTGCCATAAAATAATACACACACACACACCAAACTCCATGATAGCTAGGCCCGTTAGAGTGGAAACACTCTATAAGTATTGTTCAGGAGTAATTAATACTTTGCCACATTTTATTTTTAATATGTGACTAATGTAAACTTAGATGTTGTAGTCAAGGGCAGTAATTGAGCAGTTTCCAAAGACACATTTATGTTTGTATAATTTCATTTAGTATTTATTTCCTTGGGATGAAAAGAAGTGATAGATAATTGATTTCCTTCCAACTATTGGTTTTTTATCACAAAATTAGATGAAGTCATTAACATAGGCTTTCAGCTTTCTTTACAAGAGCTCTTCCATGAAATGATTGCCTACTTTCCTTCCCTTCTCAAAATACCTCAAAGTATAACCACTGTGGTAGCACTATTATTAGACTAGTCATATGTTTTATGTAAAGTTGAATAGTGAACTGAAGTTAAGTCATGGACGCTGGCAATGATCTCCCTTTAGCAGAAGAGTCATAATTTTTTCCAGGGAACATGAATAAGTAAACTAAAATCAAGTAGACAGTTAGTGATGAAACACAATATTTTCATTGTGCACTGTGCACTTGAAGATTGTATTTCTGGTTCTTTTCAAATAAAAAATAAAATAAAATAAAAATCATTTTCTCCATGGAAAAAAAATAATCCTAGAAGAAACTTTGGACATTCCATGCAAATCATTACATTCCTTCCACTATTTGAATAATTTCATAAATAAATCTTGTAACAAATAACTCATCAAACAACATGCATTTCTATTATTGAATTCAGGAATTGATCTACATGAATTCAATTAGCTCTTCAGTTGTTGTTATCATCTACACAACTATTCTCCTCCTTCCTGAAAATTCAAAAAATAAATAACTCCCATTTTTTCTTCTTTAAGTTGTTGTTAGACAACCATTTCACACATATTTATTCATTGGGTAACACTGCATTTGTCCAATTTTAACATTTTCAAATTTTCATATAGCAATGAAGAAAGTCTAAATATTCAACCATAGACTCCTTCAAATTCCATGTTTCTGGATGGAATACATTCATCCAACCAGAGTTTAAAAGATAAAGATAATCTGAACAATGCAGGATGGTTAGGACTTTGTGTGACTTGTTAAGACTTGAAAGGAAAAGATGATGGGGAATGCCTTCTTGAGTTGCAGTGTCGCTCAGGATTTCTCAAGTTGGATCATAATTGAATACTCAATGTTGTTTTGGGTCCAATTTTTAGTACCGACCCACTAAGATCTCCTTCACGTACATGGTTCACTCATATTCTCAATTAACTCCACCTAAATGCATAGGAAACTTCGGGAAGGCCTATCACACCGCCTAGAGTTTACAACCAACACAATCCACTCATAGAGAATTCAACTGACAAATGGCCCATACTCTATCATAGGTTGTGACGCTCAAGTTAGGAGGGAGATATATATATGGCATTGGATACACATACTAAGCAACTAGTGCAGACTTAAGCTTTCTCTAGCTAGGTGGGGTGTCTACTCCCTATTGGATTTGCACTCAGAAACACATGACAAAGATTAATCGAAGGCAACCCTAATATTGCATAATAGAGTTCTTGACAGCATGCATTTCCTCCGGTTATACACTAGGCTTCTTTAATATGCCATGATGGTCAAATCACTTTGTCAATACGATAGGAAGCAACTATGATCTACAATATTGAACTCTGAAGAGCATAACCTGTTGAATCAATGCTTTTATCATTCCCTTCTAGTTTAAATCCAATTTCTAAGATGTGAGGAAATTGAAAGCTAAAACAAACTACAAAAGTTGATTCCAAATTTTCTGTTGGCCATCTATTTAAACCCACGTTTTCAACTAGTTGTTTGTTTCACTCAAATATAAGAAACAACACTCCAAGGATGTTGCAGAAACTGAAATCCTACTAAAATTTTCTCTTCTTTTTGTTCCATAATCCAAACTCTCTGAGGTAGTTACAACCCTAAATTATATGCTTCAGAGGATGGCTCAAATTTTCTATTCATGTGACAATAAATTTTACGCTCTACATTACCCCTTGTCAAAGCTCTGACATGTGTTTGAACACTAAGAATCAAGAATACACCATTCAATCCTAATGCTATGTAAAGACCCAGGAACAGGGGGAAAAGGAACCTCTCACAAATGGTATTAATAACTTTGTACATTCAAATAATAAGAAAAGTATAATATATAAAATTTTAAAGGTAAATATAGTGACCTCATTAACCAAGACTAGATCTTGTGGACTTACAATAATTCAACTTTTTGTGCAGGAAGGAAATACTTCCAAACATCACCAACTACAATAAAGTATATAAAAATGTTGTTGCAGTGTTCTGCAGTATAAAGGAAGTCCATTTTCAATTAATAAAGCACACTATTCATAGGCAACGAGGGCATGGTGATGGACAACTTCAGATTCCATGCCATTTTTTAATTGCCAAGATAGCACCCCTATTTTTGTGTGCTGAAATGTTTAAGCAATCTGACAGCCAAGCATGTCTTGAAAACTACCTAGTTAAACGAGTTTGAGTCCAAATTACAAATGCTTAGAAGGAAATACTCCCACATTTCACCAACTGAAATACAACATACAAACTGAAAATAGCAGCAATGCCTCCACTTAGAATTCAACTAGGAACAACGCACATACCAATCATGTTTTTGAAGTATATTAGTTATGGGGAAATTAGCTTGTTAATGAGCTTGCTCCAATTCATCTAATACCAAGTGAATACGTTCAGGTTAGCCATAAAATGAAGTATTGTTTATTGTTGAAAGTGTAGGGTCTACTATAAAACACATGCAAGCTAATAAGAAGGGAAACTAAGCTCAACATTATGTTTTGCAGTTACTCTGTTAACGCTGGTTTAACCAGTTTGTTTTCTTGTTTCAGTCTCTTTTGTTGGCAAGCATGGTTGTGCTCCTTGGTATGCAAGTAACACTGCTATTCTCTATTCTGGGCATCATAGAAAATCAACATCTTGGTATTTTGGTTGGAAATCATAGAATAAGTCCCCTGTTTGTTTCAGACTTGGAAATAACCTTGTTGGAGTTGAAAGAACAGTGTTTCAATTGTCCAGATGAATCAATATACATATTTTGCAGTCTAAATTTCATGTCCGACAAAGCTCCAGCCTACCCAATATATGATACAAAGTATTTTTTTTACAACATTGTTACAAATTCTAGCCAAATATAAATGCATCTCTATTTGATTTAATTAGGGAGGATAAAGCTTAATAGACATCCACAAATTGATGTGCAGTAGATTGGTGTTGATCTAGCAACCTGTACAAATGGTTTTTTTTATACCCTCCTCTATTACCAAACCCAAAAGAAACCTTATTTCCTAATAAACCTTAAAGTATCCAGTTTTGATGTCTCATACCCTTGTAATGATCCCCTTTTAAGTGGCGAAGTGAGAAGGGATTTTATTTTTATAGGTTATAAATAGAAGTGAGTCACCCCGCATGGATTACATGACCCTGTAGGTAACCACGTTCTGTAGAACACATCACAGTCAAGTGGTGCATTCACATGGAAAGACAACACTTGACAATCCTGAGCGAAGATAAAGTTCAGGTAATTGGGACTAGAAGTTGGGGCCAAGGTAATGCATATCTTACAGGGCCTTGCTTGAGGACTCAATAGGATTAGTATAGCTTCGTATACAGCTAGAGGGGATAGGTAATAGATTTTGGGTGGCTTGGTGGCCAACTCTAGGGAATTTGACCTTCTAGAGCAAAGATCCTAAGCCAAAATTGCTAAAAATATGGATAGAACCCACAAAGAAATATTACGTCATACTATATAGCGTCTATGAGAAGATCAGGTGGAGCTCCTCCATAAGGAGTTGCAATATGTGCGTAGATGCATGTAATGTACATGTGCATATGGGGTCATCATTAGGCTTGTGAAATTTCATAACAAGCCTGAGTGTTGCTATTACACTTTTCATTTAAAGTCACTTCATGAATAAAGAGAACCTTGAAATGTATCAAAGTTAAAGCTTCAAATAGATCTATGAGAATCCCAGAATGGGAAATGATATCTACAACAAACCTGATGTAAAAGTTAAGTGTTTCATGTTTTTGGTTCAAAAAACCCTTTCATCTTTTGGGATGTGATGATTTGTCTCAACGCCAAACTAATGAGAGAAAACCTGAAGCTGGCTCAGGTATGATTTTAGTCCAAAAGACAGATTGATATGACCCAAATCATAAATAACCTATTTCTGTCTTTAGATATATGTAAAATTAATGCATACATTTTCCCTGTGAAGTTACATGAAGATCTGCCCAAGAAAATCTTAACAGGTAGATTAAATGGTGGTTATGGTCGCCTCCTTTGCTGAGAAACAAGAGAAAACACCCACAAAATAACATAAATAGGGAAACAACGATATTTGAAACACTGAATTATTTTGGAAACAACTGCATCAAGTTCTTAAGGAACATAAAATTACTTCAATAGGGAAGAAAATATCCAGAAGAAATAGAACTCCGCATCTTCAAGGCTTACATATTTCAAAATTTTGTAGAGCCAATCAACTCCAAGGACTCGTAGCCGCCTCTTTGATTTAAAAGTGTTAAAATTGGAAACTAGGGAAAATTTCCATTTTTGGATAGCTCCAATTGGGAAGATAATTGCAGCATTGAACTCCTCTCTTCGAGAGGACCATAATCGATAAAGTTTTTCTCATTTGGACAAACGGAAGTGGTTTTTTTATTTTATCCTCTCATGTGTAATTTTTAAATCTAGGCCCCTTACCTTATGTCGGCTCAATTATCCCAAGAGACACGTCTATTCACATCTTCCATCGTATTATATAAATAGGGGAGCCTTCTCCCTCATTTGGACACATGATAAGGGCTTGAACTATGGCTGAGGCAGTGGTGGTCTTCAAGGAGGACAAAGGAAGGTCTGTTGTTGGATTGACTTATGTTCTAGGCCGAGTCTTCCATTGATGGTAAGCCGTAGGTAAGGAGTATCTTGTTTAGGTTATCTCTCTATTGCTGGCTCATACTCTGGCAGGCCGAGTTAAGTTTTGGGTTCTTCTCTGAAGGAGGAACCCTCTCCTCATGAGGCCGCATCACTGTCCTCTTATTTCTGTTAGGGCTGCTGCATATATCTCAAGGAATGGAGGACGAGATTCCTATCATGGTTATAATCTAATTCTAATAAAAGCTCCTTATATCTTAAGGTAAGCCGTAGTCAAGAGGACGAGTTTTGGATGGTTGTAAATAATTCTTGTGCAGCCCTAACCAATCTCGGGTAGATGCCTATATTCAGCCCTAAAAAGACTTATCCTTCTCAGTTATCTATAGTTCATGCATAGATTATAGTTGTGAGTAGATCATTGTTTTTTATATTCTTAAGGGATGTCATGATCAGATCTTCAGATTGGAAAGTCAGCATTGACTTTGAACCATTGTGCTTTCCTCTCTCTCTTTGCTGAACATTTGATGATTAATAATAAGAAGATTTGAACAAGGGTTTTTCCCTGGCTTGTGCCATATTCTTGTGTCTTTATATCTTGGCTTGTCTTCAGCATCTATCATTTATGTTCTTTCATTAGTTACTGTCATATAATGTTTTAAGTGATTGCTAAAGGAATAATGGGAATTTGGTTGAATGAAGTATCTAACCTATGAAAAGAACATGTTTACTAAAATTAATATGATTTCAGAGCTAGGTTGAGGACAAGCCCAAGACAAAGAGAGAAATCACTAAAGAGATGTAGACAAATCTCCATGGTCCCTTCCTTCTCCAAGATCAGACAACATTGAATTATGAATATTTCCAATTTCTGGGTCATATGGATTTGCTGGAATTTCTGCTATTGCAGACGAGCAAGGCTTGAAAGTTGATGGAACAGCTAATCCGGGCCTCATTTGGGAATTTCCTTTCAAGAAGCTCTTAGGATTGCAGTTTTATGAATCTCCTTGCTCTGAAAATTCCAGGGTTTAGGGCACAGTTCTTGAAGCTCAAGAAGATAAGCGAAGATCTCAAAATAAGAGATAATTTTCTCATAAAACATATAAGCAAGATCACAATCCATTACATTAATTGATTTGTTGTTCTTTGGTTCATTGCATGGCTTATTGTTGATTTCTATAAAAATTTTAAAGGTTTGAAACTTATCGGTTGCATCAGTATTTTTCCACTGTTGGTTCTCTCTTTCTAGCATACTAAATTCAAAGAAAAAGGAGATAGGGACTTTGGGACTGATTTAGCACTAAATTGCATCATAAGAAATGCAGTGAAACAAAAAGTAGTATATTTTTGTCCCAAGCCACTTAATTGTGTTCTTGAAATATTAAAACATATCTAAGGCTTAAGTTTATTTTTGTTTTTTTCTTGCTTCAATCTAACCTTTAAAGGAGTGGTGATTTTAGGTCTGTTTTGAGCACTTGGAAAAATAATTTTCCTTTACTGATGTCATGAAATTATTTGTTGCTCCTTTATCATTTGCTTATTTATGTTCCAACTACTCATAAGTGGCTTTAAGTGTTTTCAATACCTCAAAAGGAGGTGAAAATTTCTAAACTTGTTTGGAATTAATTTGGCATTTGACATAATGACACTGACATCTTGTCATCCCAATCACCTTCTGCACTAAAAATTCCTAGAACAGTCATGAAGAAAAATAAATTTTGACACCTTGGATGCAACCTATCACAATGAGTCCTAGACCATCTTGAAGATAAATTTTTCCTCATTCTAAATAGCCCTTACTTGCCCCCAAACTCCCACTAGTTGATGAGAAATTGATTTTTTAAGCTGAAAATATATATATTTAATTGCTAGTCGACCTACACTCTCATACAGGCCTCACTCCAAAAGGACTTGTCGCTTCATTTCAAGTCAAATTCATAGAAATAGAAGAGCTTACTATCACTTTTATGAACTTATTTCGATTAAGAATTTATTTCGGTAAAGAATTTCAAATTTTATATAGTGAGGCTTATTTCGGTCAAGAATTTATTTTGGTCGAGAATTTCAGAGTTTATACAATGACATCAGGATAAAGGAGGTCGAGAATGATACATTTGGGAAAAAAAGCTGCTTGATACCTTAAATTTGGATTACAACATTGATCAGTTCTTTGTAGGCTCGGACCTGCATTTGTAAAATCATGCAACAAATTTTCAGAACCTATATTATAGAACTGTGGTGTCATCTTCAGAACTTGGATTGCAGAGGTAAATTTTCAGAAGGAAAAATTTCCGATTGCAGTCTCAAGCTACAGCAGCTCGGACTTGTATATGAGTCATAAATCATTGTTTTGTGTGGAAGGCTCAAAGCTTTGGAGCACTATACCTTAGGAACGGAGGTGGAGAACAGAAGATTGGACATGTAGCTTCATCACGTCTGCAATAGCATCAATAAAACTCTCAAATCTGTATATTTTCTTAGAATCATTGATAGACAAGTCTTGACCTGAGTTTTCAGCGAAATTCAGGCCTGTTGCATTTAAAAAAGAGCTCAAATCTGTGGTAACAATCTTCTGGATAGTTTGCAGGCCAATGTTTGAGGCTACAGTGTTCGGTAGCATCTTCCAGGTTGTTTTCTTCAACACCACGCCCAATGCCATTTGTTGGATGCGGCGTTCTGCCCCTTCTGATTCTACAAATTTGGAGATGTGTTAAGATCACAGAAGGATACAGCGAGAGAAATATCGTCGACAGTGGTGCCTAAAGCACTGTATACAAAGGGAATCTTGTTAATGGGATGACAGTGGCAATCAAGAAGCTCAAATTTGAATTAGAAGTAGAGGCCCAAAGCTGTTTTATGGCAGAGTGCAAGACATTGGGTAAAATCAGGTATCGGAACCTTCTGAAAATTATGGGTGTAATTTCCAATTGGGTTGTCAAAATCCTTATCAATCACCGTCATAGAGAAACTGTTTGAAAGTCAAAATTGAGTAATCAAAATAATTTTAATACCTTTTCTCATAATGCCTGTGACCCTTAAAAAAACCAAAAAACAACATATTGATGTAAATGAAACCCTCACCCTTATTTAGTCTTTAGAGCGGCTCCGCCCGTGAAATTCGAATGCTTTTAGTTATCTAGATAAATCAAAATTCTTGCCTGCCCCGATCCGACCATTGATGAATCTAGAAGCATCCTGCCTACTATTTTGTCTCTCCAATTCATGCCCAATGGTAGTTTAGACATGTATTTACACGGGGGCTCTACTTAGCTCAACTAGGTGATAATGCTCAGAATTTCTATGGGCACTGTAGAGGCACTGGTGTATTTACACAAAGGATGTGGAATCAGGGAGATTTTCCACTTTGATATTAAGCCCAACAATATTCTTCTTGATGAACAGTTTGAGGTGTACATCAATGATTCTGGAATTTCATGGTTAAGCAATCCACAACTTCGCGGCAGCACGCTTTGATGCGATGTTTGCTAATGCTTTCAACTTAAACTTCTTTATTTATTTGAGGGTTTCATCAACTTGTCAAACAATAGGCTAAGCGGTATACTTGCTTCACAGTTTTGGTTTCCCAAAAGCCTCAGGAATTTAATAACTCCATTAATAAGTTGACATAACTCAGAAACATCAAATATGGGGTCAAGACTAAAAAAAATCTAAGATAGGTCAGAGACTACTGCAAACACAACATGCAACTCAGATTCAAGACATCGAAATCAAACAAGCTCAATAAATTCGCTTGCAAGGCATTTAAATATGAGGTTTTGAAGAGCTAAACAAAATCAGAAAATAACATTTCTGAAGGTTCATTTTATAAATACCCAGTGGGCAGGTTGTGGACTAAGGTGAGCAACATCTTGAGCTTACTCCCCCTCAAAATCCAATCCGGCGTGAGGCCAATCCGGCGTGCATCTACACAGCTATGGAGTCAACTATCTACCTCAAACGATACAAAGAAATAGAGCATCCCTCTTCGAAATCCAACGGAATTCTCACCACATGGTTCCACTTGCTCCTGCTCTTGAATGGTGCGTGGTTTTTTTTTGCAAGCGGGAATAAAACATTATCAAAAGATTACAAATAGAATCGTTCATTCAACTGTAATTTAACCTTCCTTGTCAGCGATTTTTGGCTCGTGAACTTCACTCAATTGTTGGTCACCCAGGGCGGAATTATTTTGGAGGCAGGAATTGCAATTCATTTAAAAATAAAAAATAAAAATTAAATGTCAATAATAATATTTAAAATATATATATATAGTACTATATTAAAAATTCAATATAGATAAATAAGATATTAATATATATATATATATATATATATATATATATATATATATATATATATATATATATATATATATATATATATATATATATATATATATATATATATATATATATATATATGTATATATATAATAAATTAAAAATTCAATATAAATAAATAAGATATTAAGATGCATATAAATTATTTAATATATAAAACTTATAAACATAATTATTTAGTAGTTGGTCATATTTAAATTAAAAGACTCAAAATTAAATTTGTGTTTTTTTCTTATTTTAATATAGACATAAAAGTGTATGATAAAATGTCCTCTCTAAAGGTTTGATAGTTATTATTTTTTTTGGACTAAGCTTCTACCTATCATAATGAAGCTAATTTCCCAGATTTAGCATTATGAGAGTGTTTTTTGGCTCCCCTTATGTTGACTATACTAGGGTTCGGGAGAAACCCTAATTTTACAAGAAAGTGACCCCCTTTATGTTTTTAACCTATGCCTCTAAGGTCATAGTCTCATCGACATCACATGACACCATGGTGGGATTTATTGCATAGGATGTCACCCTAGGCCCTTGACTGGTCCTATGCCGCAACATGTGAATTAGGGTTTCAGAGAATTATATATTTTCCCCGACATCCTTGAAACCTTAGGCATTGGTGATTGAAGTCCCAACCTTGACATGAATTAATCATTACTCTCGAGGGTGCTTATCATCTTCACCTTATCATCTTATCTCGAAACTGGATCACTCATATGCATCAGGGTTTACAAGGTACCTCATATAGCATTAGTCCTTATTCCCTCTCATTTCATTAGGGTTTGTGCACGTATTTTTTTTCTGGAGTTATCTTTTCATCAACCTGCATTTGCAAGGTTCTTTTCCCATTGGTCATATTGTGCATGTGCCATTATTCCCTCCATTAATTTAGCGTTTGGATTATCATGGTCTTGTCCATATGTTATAAAATCCTAAGTTATCATAGCCATGAATTAAAGGTTAAAAACTTTTTCTCTTGAATTTCACTTTGGCATGCATTAATCAACTTTCTCTCCACCAAGTTTTAAGGAATCATATCCATCATATCCATGAGCATAGGCATTATTTTCCCAAAATAAGCTTTTTTTATGTGTGAGAGAGTAAGCGTCCAAATCTTGGCATTTTTCTTCATATGTTAATATTAGAAGAAATGTTTGAACATTCAAGTCATAATGGTTTACAAAACCACCTAGAAAGTCTCTAGTGTAATCATAACAAGATATACTTAAGTTGAGGATAACCTTATCATGCTCACTGAAGTCCTTACTTAATGCCTGCCTGAAATTCTGTTATTTGGTTGATAACCACATCTTTATATTTTAAATGTGAAACAACTTTAGATAGTGATACCCTAGAGACATAAAGGGACGTGTGCCGTCTTGTAATGTGGCATTGCAGGTCTTTTCTTAAACCACTAAGGGGGGACCACCAATTCAAAAGGAATAAAGACACGGTGGTCTACATACAAGAGGGCTCTCAACCATATGTGTATTTGGTCACTTCTTCTCATGAGTTTGGCGTGTGTGCACATGGATATACCAACACATATTTTCGCTAAAATAATCGCCCCAAACAATGAAAGGAGCACCGCCCAACTGGGCCTCACATGAAAATTTGGAAAGCACTAAGACATTGGACACTGAGAAAGCATTGGGTAAGGGTGAACATGCGAGACTATGAGAAAAAAAACACTTGGGTCTTCCAGTCTTTTAATATGGTTGCAGAAGCAGCAACTAAAGCAGAGGAAAATGCATCATTCATTTATGTATCAACTCCATTTTTTGTTGCAACTATTTTGGAACTAATTAATTCCAAATTAGACTTGGTTTTCTACATTAAGGAGGGTGTTCCTCGACATGGTATGGTACGTGTAAAGAAAAATTTAATAAAAGTGGCTCATGCTTGGAGTTTTGGCTTTATTGGCTGAACATGTGAGGATCATCACAATTGCATCCAAAGGTTGCATGTAAAGAACTATTGGTAAAAATCTCGGTGGTCACTACAACATGAATGTGCATTCCAAAGTAGAGCATAAAAATTAAATGGTAAAGGGATTTAATGAGTTCTAATCATTACGAGAGAGAGAGAGGATGAGTTGTGCTTTTCTTTTGGGCGATATGAACATTTATATACAAGCCAGATGCCATGGGAATACAACATGTATGTATGTATATTATTAACATCTCATAACAAGGACCTTTTAATGATGTTAATGCATTATTAGGGTGCAAGCGAAGCCACAGAATGGTGCGACCATACAACCTCTTCAGTTGTGGATGCGATCAATGCATTGGAGAATGCGAGCTGTAGGAAATGACTTTACGATCACACACTAGATTTTTGGGCCTGAATACGAATCAAATTATTTAAGCTTAATGCAAGCAGTGTTGCAGTGGTCGCAGTGGGTTCTGGAAACATGAACAATAGTTATCTTTTTCCACTCGTTTAAATCATCTTTCAGATGAGGCACATTTTACCATAGTAATGCCCATGATGCTATGTGTCCTACAATGGGGGGGTTATACTCCAAGTTATATGTTTTTTTTTGTGACTTTGTTGGCAGGATTATCGAGTTGCTTTCTTCCAAACTACTTGAGAACGTTGAGTTTTTCTTTGAAGGTGGTCCTTGACGAGCTATCACATATTTGAAAAATTATTCTTACCTGTGTGGATGACCCAGTTCCACCACCAATATCATTAGCATTTCAAGGATAGTACGAAAGGAGGTGATCCAGTCACTATTTCAAGAATTTAGAATTGGCCAAGTGAATTTGTTGCGTAAGGATGCCTCACACACTATAGTTGAAGACAGTTGAGACTTGCATCGATGGCATTAAATTCATGGCCAAGGCTACAAACCAATCGTTGAGACGCAGCCTTAAGTAACAACTAGGAGGTGTGACCTCTGGCTAGTTGTGACTAGTTGCTAAGTCGTAATCTCAAGAAGCAGGGATCGATGCAACCTACCCAACCTAGCGACCAATGCAACCTCCACTAGTTGCACTACAGAATCACATATGAATGCCCCAGAAAATGTGACTAGTGTGACTAGTGCGACTCTCCCTTTTTTTTTTATGTTGCTTGGAGGCCATCAGTATTAATTAAATCAATGAGACTAAAGTGCTCACTATTGCAAGTGACATACACCATATCAAGAGAAATAATTCATGTATTCCTCTTTTTTATGGTTGTTGGAACCTTGGTGAGGCTTTAAGAAGGATTGTTGAATGAGTTTTTGTGATCAAGGCCAAAGGAAAAGTCGATACTTGGAATGTATTGATGCAGCAGGACATGCAAGGTCTGTGTTGGGTAATATATGTGAGCTATAGAGCTTGGATGATGAAACATCTCTACCTTTGCTAAAAAAATTGTTTCTCCCTCTTAGCTTGGGAGGCAAATCCAAACAACTGGAAAGGTTGCATTTTGTAAGTTTTTCAACAAGAGGCATCCCTACACATGTTAATGTTTCCTTGGTGGTGTAGTTGTCCTATGATAGTTTTTTTGTATATTTGGGTGTGTTCCACAGTGCCGATCTAGCTCGTTGGGCCTGAGGAACTATACAGGTTGTAGCTCACTATAATGACTCCGCAAAGGGACTAATATTGAAGTTATTGGATACTTCCTGGTGTTCATTCATGCCCCCACAACTAGTTAAAGTACACAGTTGTGGAGCTGTAGTCAACACCCATTCAACTATAATCCCACAGGAAAAATATTGGTTGAAGAGACATAGGGGAACTATAAAATCTGATATCTCTGACAACGGTGTGGCACAAAATTGACCACATAAGGGTCTAAATTGATTGTTTGTTAATATCATTCTTTCAATTAGTTGAATGTGCTTCCAGTATCATTATTTGATTATAAATAAATATGACCCATCTAGGGTGTCATCTAGCGAGCAAGGTGGTTCCTTACAAAGCTCTAGGAACCTCGCAATAAACTCAAAGGTACCTAGAAATCTTATTATTTCAACAGTTGGGCAACAAACGTTCTAGGGTTTCCAAGAACCCTCAACGTCCTCCTCTCCTCACTCATCGTAATGTGAGTATCGCTCACCAATATCTCAACGGTTATGCTAATATTGATTTGAGCATGTAACGGTCAATAGGCATGAGAGATTAGTGAGGAAGTTGAAGAGTCATGAGGGGAGGTCAAGGGTCAGTTGAGGTTAGGGCTAGATAATTCATTTGTGCTTCAGAGCTAGAGGCACTCAACACTTGGTATCTAGTAGAGGGAGCTGTAGTGAGGCTAGGGCTTTGGCTAGGGAAGCATGCTAAGATGTACCAAGTGCCAAGGTGTGATAATGTGTGTTAAGGAGTGTTATTGATTTCTACGGAAAAAAAAGGGAGAACTAGGTCAAAATTCATGGAAATGAATGAATTATAAGAGTGTGTGACAGGTAATGTCAACAAGTTCTAGTTGTGTTAAGGAGGGAGTGACATGGTATGTTAGGCAGTGCTAAGGCATGCTTGAGTGCTAGGGAAGCATGCAACCAAGATGTTCTAGGTGCCATGGTGTGCCAACACGTGCTAGGAAGGGTTACAAAATTCTAGGGAAATAGAAGGGAGAACTAGGTAAAAATAATGCATGGAAATGAATGAATAATATTTTGTGACATGAAGTGTCAGTGAGTTCCAGGTGTGCTAAGGGAGTGGCAATATCTTCTAGGGAGTGTTACGACATGATAAAGGCCAATCAATCATTCCAAGATGTCTTAGGTGCTAGGGTGTGCCATTGCATGCTAGGGAGTGTTAGGGAGTGCCACGGAAACACAAGGGAGCACTAGTTTCAAATGCATGGAAATGAATGAATAAGAGTGTGTGACAAGGAGCGTTAGTGAGTTCTAGGTGTGTTAATGATGGAGTGAAAAGGTGTGCTAGGTAGTGCCAAGGAATGCTAAACTTCTAGGGTGACATGCCAAGATGTGCCAAGCGCCAAGTTGTGTCAATGCATGCGAGAGAGTGCTAGGGAGTGCCATGCAAACACAAGGAGGAACTAGTTCAAAATGCATGGAAATGAAGGTAGAATAAGATTGAGTGATAAGCAGTGTCAGTGATTTTGAGGTGTGTTAAGGAGGGAGAGACAAGGTTATATGTTAGTAGTGCCAAGGCATGCTAGAGTTCCATACATGGAAAATTTGAGGGGCTAATATTCGCAGGTGGACTAATTTTCCATGGTTTTTCCAAAAAAAAGATTCGCCAATTTCCATTT
Organism: Pinus albicaulis; assembly: GCA_034641835.2. Taxonomy (NCBI): domain Eukaryota; kingdom Viridiplantae; phylum Streptophyta; class Pinopsida; order Pinales; family Pinaceae; genus Pinus; species Pinus albicaulis. The sequence goes on along the minus strand of CM076577.1, from coordinate 607,423,208 downwards.
TTTTATAAAAATGATTCGCCCAAATTTTACAATATAAAATTATTTTACCAAAAATCGCCAACATTATATAGAAAATATATATAATATCATTATAAATTTGAATAGTTTTACAAATACATCAATAAACATTTTATAGTTTGCATATTAGGGACTAGTGAGATTCGCCAATTTTTTAAACTTCAAAACAATTTTCCATCCTTAAAATTTTCCCTAGTGCCATGACATGTCAGGGAATGGTAGGGTGTGCTAGGGAGTGCCAAAGCATGCCAAGGAATGTAGGGAGTGTTAACGCATGTCACATAGTGCCCAGGGATTATTATATGTTCCAAATTTTATGTCATGTCAAGATGTAAAATACGTTTCTCAGTTGTTTTATAGCCACGGTTGGACATGAGCCTTGACTTGGTAACTTGTAACTTGTTAAGTGGGTTAAGTTGAAATTGTACATGAGTAGCCTAAGATGAGTTATATTCAATTCTTAGGTAAAAAATTCATAGTCTAGTTGTAGTAATCGTACCTTGGCCAAGTTGTTGTAGTCGAGATAAGACTTAGTTGGGTTCCTAAGTCCCAAAAACATTAAGGGTAGTTGTGAGGGCATGATATCTAGGGTGTTCCATGGCATGACAAGGAATGAAAAGGCATGCTAACACATGTTATAACTTTTCAATGCATGATGAAGTGTGTTATGGAGTGCTAGTGAATCACAAGGGATAACTAGGTGAAAATGCATGCAAATGAACAAATAAGAGTGTGTGCCAAGGAGTGTCAACGAATTCCAGGTGTATCAAGGACAAAGTGTGTTAGGAGAAGCTCATAATATAACTTGTAGGAGGGAATCCTATGGTTATAATAAGGGGTTGGTCAAATTGGTTTCAAATAAAGGGAGACTTTGGGTTGGGCACAACATTGTTTTCCCAATGACTTGGTTGCGTTCCCAAGTCACAAAAAAAGTAAGGCTAATTATAAGGGAATGACAACTAGGAGTGCTAAGGTGTGCTAGAGAATGCCAGGAAGTACTAACACATTGTTGGAACATGGTTCCATAACCTGCGTTTTTGTATAAATTTTTTACTAGTCGGTCTTGCATAGGGGTTTTAGGGTGGGTCAAAGCCCCTAATGTTTTGTAATGGGTTAAAGGGTAGCTCTAGGGTCTAAAAAACACAGTTTGCAGACCATAGGATAGTGAAGTCTATGATATTATAAATAGATATTTATTTGGGTCTAGTAAGTAGGAAGTCATAAGATTGATGCTATGTGAGAACTATTAGATCTGTTTGGGTTGTTTTGGGTAAGGACTCCTGCTGGCTGCGTGCGCAGAGATCCTCAGTCCTACTGTGTACAGACCTCGCTAGGCTGTGTGCACGGGCTGTGTTTGGGTTGTATCTATATCCTCGATATTAATGAATGTGAAGTATATTTGAAGTATCTTTGTGTTATCTCAATCGATTATGTTTACTGCTGAAGTGCATCTGTGATATTGATTTAAGCTACGAATGTATCTGTGTTATGGAATTGGCATGAGTATATCTACGATCTAAAATTAGCTGTGATTCTAATGCTCTGTGATGGTATTTGGTAACACGCATGTGGATGTGAATGTACTGGCTATATTTGAAAGCTTTGTTATGGTTATATGCTAGTTACACTATTAAAAGAGCTATGAATAGACTCATTTTGTGTGAAAGAAATAAGCTACAACATAGATATGCCTTGTATTACCTACTCTCTCCCAGGGTGCGGAAACCTGGTCCAGCACCCTCCCATACTACTTCGGGTGAGACCTTGGCCTGCACAAGTAGGTTATTGCTGAAAGGGCTAGTAGTATAGGGGTTTGTTGGCAAACCTTAACCTCCGAACATGGGTCAGGACCCCTCAAGCCAACACACATGCTAGACAATTCCAAGGCATGTTAGCCATGCCAAGACAAGGCAATTGTTAAGGCATGTCAAGATGTGCCAGGTGCTAAGGTGTGGTGCGAACGCATGGTAGGGAATGTTAGGGAAAATTGCTAGGGAAACACAAGGGAGTAATAGTTTCAAATGCATGGAAATGAAGTGTTCACGAGTTTCAAGTGTGCTAAGGAGGGAGTGACAAGGTATCTAATGCAGTTCCAAGGCATTCTAGAGTCTTAGGGAAGCATACCAAGATGTGTCAAGTGCCAGAGTGTGCCAATGCGTGCTAATGATTGTTAGGGAGTTATATGGAAACACAAGGGAGTACTATGTTAAAATGAATGGAAATGAATGAATAAGAGTGTGTGATAGGGATTTCCAGCGAGTTCTAAGTGTTCTAAGGAGAGAGTGGCAAGGTGTGCTAGGAAATGCTAAGTCATTCTAGAGTGCCAGGGTGGCATGCGACCAAGATGTGTCAGGTGCCAGGGTGTGCCAACATGTGCTAGAAAGTGTTAGGGAGTGTTAGGGAAACACGAGGGAGCACTAGGTAAAATTAGTGCATGGAAATAAAAAAATAATAGTTTGTGAAAGGAAGTGTTAGTGAGTTCTAGGTGTGCTAAGGATGGAGTGATAAGGTACGCTAGAGGTCAGGGAAACATGCCAATATGTTCTAGGTTATAAGGTGTGCCAATGCATGTTAGGGAGTGTTATGGAGTGACAAGGAAAGTCAAGCGAGCACTAGTTTCAAATGAATGGAAATGAATAAGAGTGTGTGACAGGGAGTGTCATTGAGTTATAGGTGTGCTAAAGAGGGAGTGACAAGGTATTCTAGGTAGTTCCAAGGAATGTAAAATATGGCATGTCAAGATGTAAAGTATGTTTCTTAGGTGTTTTATGACCACAGTTGGATGTGATGAGCCTTGTCTTGGTAACTTGTTAAGTGGGATCAATTGAGTTTGGACATGAGTTGTCTATGATGAGTTACATGTAGTTCTTAGGTGAAAAAGGCATATGTTGAATTTCCACGACACATGAGAATTTGGGTTTGGTCTTAGAATATTTGATGCAAACACACTCAAGTGCCACAACACATCTTTTCACAATGAAATCTACACACATCAGGGAATCAACTAGTGCACATGAAATTTTTTAACTTTTTCAAACTGTTCTTTGTTAAATTAAAAACTATAATAGAATAGGTTAGGGCTATCATACCAGGGATGATGGCCCTTTACAATCACACTGATACAATGAATACAAATAGGGCTTGGTGTTAGTCCTTTGACAACCAATATACCTTGAACAAGACAACACCTGACCCACTATTTGATGGTGACCACACATAGCCATTTCAATCCACATGTCTTGAGCACATCTTGCTGGTTCTATTGCCTCCCATTATGAAACTCCTCAATCTTCCTCTATCAATGAACTCAACTCCTTTATATTAATGAAATCGGCTCAAAAAAAAATTCCTTCTATCTACCTCTTTTTTCCTTTAAGGTCTGAAACACTTAAGGTTTTCGATCAGTTGTTCGTAACTCCATTGTGAAAACTCTTTGGTCTGCCCACTTTTTCCATACTACTCCTCCAAGATGACAAGTCTAGGGATATGGAGGTTTCCCTTCTTCTCAATGACGCATTCCTCTACAATACAATGAACTAGGGCTAGTTGGCTAGACCACTTGACTACTACTTTAGTCCTTCAAAGTCTGCACATCCTTAGGCCCAATACACCTACCCTTCTACTAGTCTTGTTTTCCTTCACAAGTATAGGACTTAGAGCTCTTCCTTGACAGTCTCCTAATAACCCTCCAATTGTACTTGGACTGCCATCAATTTTCCCAACCATAGTAAATTATTTTACTGATCTAGTTCCCACAACACTTCCCTCATCTAGATCTCTTCAAATATTCCACCTAATAGTGATTTGAGTCCTCTCAAAATCACTATTATTGTGTACCAATTTCTTTATTGTCCAATCTATGAAAATATATGAACTACTCATGTTATCATCCTTTTAAGAATTTGTAGATGACTGAACTAAGGTCAAAATCCTCCATTAATAGTCCATTGACTAACTGTTTATAGGATACTTCAGATATCTGTCCAAAACTCTATGGACAGTCCAAAAAATCAACTCCTCTTCATGTCAATCCATTCCTCATATGGCACATTTCTTCTGCTCCATCTTCTACTCAGGTTCCACCTTCCTTTGGATTTGTTATCTCTACACATACTTCTGCAAATCATCTTCCAAACGTGTGGTATATATTGCAGACATAAACCTCTAAAAGGGTCACAACCCCTCTTCTTCTATGCACATTTGTCACAGTCTTAATGGCATACCTTATGGATTGAACATGCTAAGAAACCACCCTAAATTGGGAATTATACTTCTATTATAATTTATTTACAACAATCCATATCCACCCATAGAAAAATTGACAACTCTTTTCTCCATAAGAGACTCGGCCTAACTCATATGGATCCATATATTTTTGTCATTTCTTTGACTTAATATTGACATGAACGTTAGATCTCTATGACCCTAAAACTACAGTTACCTCAGTAAATATTACACCTTTGATTACTTCTATTCTCACCCTAAATTCTAGTGCAAACCCTTCTCCATTTGTGTTGGTATTTATCATAGACCTCGCAACCTAGTAACCACCACAAGGTAGGGTCTCAACCCTCTGTATTATTTCAAAATTTGATGCGGCCTTCACACAAAAACACCACTGAAATCACATGCCCAAATTCTCATGAGTCACCTCTCTTGAGCTTGATATGACATAATAGAACCAAAAATATGCCATCTCACTTCCTATATCGAACCCATTAAGGTATGTGAAATTCTTGTGAACCCTTACATAATGATCTTACTCTTGGTGGATGATCATGGCCTCCCTTTAGCAAAACTTACTTAGCCCTTCAACTCGACCTCCCTTAGGAATACATCTCTCCTGGCCTCCTTGATCAAATGAGCTCCTTATCACTTGATGTTCTTTCCTTCATACTAAGGCCTCCTGAAATAGCCTTTCCTAGCTAGGCCTCTTAAGAATGCTCGAGAACTTACGAACTTTATCTACTTAGACCTTATGAAATATTATTTTTTATTTTTAATTTTCTTTTATATTTTAAACCCCATCTTGGGTCCAAAGCCCCTTCGCTTGGGTTATTTTTCCATAAAGCCTTTTTTGGCCAAACTCCCACAAACCCACCTCACTAGGCTTCTAGAGTACCTCCCAAGCTACAAAATTAAACAACATATTCTAGTAGTAATAACCATAACTTGGTGAAGCTCATATATTCAAGAGAGGACTTGGTTGGGTTCCCAAGTTGAAAATTAAGTAAGGATATTTGTGAGGGCATGATAAATAGGAAGGGTTAGGGCATGCCAAGGGATGAAAAGGCATGCTAGCACATGTTGGACAATGTCAATGCATGTTTAGGAGTGTTAAGGAGTGTCGAGGAATCACAAGGGAGAACTAGGTCAAAATGCATGGAAATGAAAAAATTAGAGTGTGTGCCAGGGAGTGCTAGTGAATTTAAGAGTGCCAAGGATGAAGTGTGTTAGAAGAAGTTCATAATAAGATTCGCAAGAGGAAAGCCTATGATTCTGATAAGGGTCTCGATAAAGCATTTTTAAACAAAGGGAGACTTTGTGTTGGGCACAACACTATTTTTCCTTTATCTATTATTTTTATCTGACATGTGGAAAACTTTGGCTGAATGCTCATGTTTTAAACTATTTTAGACAATTTCATATTGTACATTGTTGTGTATAAGTTTTGGGGAATTTGGCTTGTTCCGACTGTCTTGTGTATCTTGTGGTTCTTGCAAACTCTTAGTTAATTCTCTACTGTTTATATGAAATGGACATACATTTGAAATATTTCCTATGTAAGCTATGTTGCTTAGTTTTTTTATGGCCATAGCTATATGTGATCCTTTTCTTGGTAACTTCTTAAGTGGAAAAAGTTCAGCTTGGACATGAGTGGCCTAAGATGAGGTATAGGCAGTTCTTAGGTGAACAAGGCACAATATACTTGTAGTAGGTGAAATTGATCAATTTTTTACAGATGAAGCAGACCAATGTCACATGAGTTGCAGTAGCTAAGGACTTGATTGGGTTCCCAAGTCGTGAAAAAATGTAAGGCTAGTTGTGAGGGCATGAGTTCCAAGGCATGCTAGGGAATGCTAACATGCACCATATAGTTCAAAGGCATGTCAAATATGCTAAGATGTGTCAAGTGCTAAGGAATTCCAAGATGTGCAAGGGTGTGACAGTACATGCAATGGACTATCAAGGCAACAAAAAGAAGAAACAAGTTAAACTACAAGGAAATGAACACATCATAGGGTTAATAATTCATCAATTTACATTTTCCAAGAGGAGCATGCTACGCACACCAACACTAGGTGTAAATAAGTGTCAAGTGAAAAGTGTTAGTTAATTCTAAGTGCCAAATCATCCTCTATTACTTCTCTTCTAATTTCCAATAATTGATCTCATATAAATTTAATATTAAACCATGCCAAAGCATACTGAGGAATCTTAATGAATGCTAGACATGCTAATGATCATCACCTCTTTAGGACTACATCTCTCTTCGCCCCATCAATAAAATGAGATCCTTATCACTTGATGTTATTTCCTTCATCCTAAGGACTCCTTAAATAGTTTTTCCTAGACCTCTTAGGAACCCTCTAGAATTTACGGGTTTTATCCACTTAGACCTTACAAAATATTAATTTAATTTTCTTTTAAATTTTAAACCCCATCTTGGGTCCAAAATCACTTTGCTTGGCTTCTTTGCCCACAAATCCTTTTGTGACCAAACTCATAAAAATCCATCTCACTAGGCTTGTGGAGTACCTCCAAAGCTACACAATTCAACAACATAGTCTAGTTGTAGTAACTATAACGTGGTCAAGCTCTTGTAGTCAAGCGAGGGCTTGGTTGGGTTCCCAAGTTGCAAATTAAGTAAGGGTAGTTGTGAGGGCATGATAACTAGGGAGGGTCAGGGAATGAAAAGGAATGAAAAGGCATGATAAAACATGTCGAAAAATGTCAATGCATGTTGAGCTAGAGTGTTAGGGAGTGTCGTGGCATATCAAGGGATAACTAGGTCAAATTGCATGGAAAGGAAAAAATAAGAGTGTGTGCTAAGGAGTGTTTGCAAATTCAAGTGTGCAAAGGGCGAAGTGTGTTAGGAGAAGTTTAGAATAGGATTTACAAGAGGAAAGCCTATGGTTGTTATACGTGGCTTGACATAGCAGTTTTAGACAAAGGGATATCACTTTGTGCTAGGGACAACATTGTTTTGCCTTTTGATATTTTTTTTATGAGATGTGGCACACTTTGGCTACATGATCATGTTTTAAGATATTGTAGATAATTGCATATTTTACATTTTGTGTATATGTTTTGGGGCACTCGGCTTGTGTCAGATTATATCTTGTGTGCCTTGTGCATCTTGTGGTTCTTGCAAACTCTTAGCTAATGTTATACTATTTATATGAATTGAACATACATGTGAAATATTGTCTGTGTAAGCTATGTTTCTTAGTTGTTTTATGGCCATGGCTAGATCATGTGATCCTTGCCTTGGTTAATAGTTAAGTGGGACAAGTTGAGCTTGGGAATGAGTGGCATAATATGAGTTATAGGCAGTTCTTAGGTGAACAAGGCACAATCTACTTGTAGTAGGTGCAATTGGTCAAGTTATTGCGGTTGAAGTAGGCAAATGTTGTCACATGAAATGCAGTAGCCAAGGACTTGATTGGGTTCCCAAGTTGTGAAAAAATGTAAAGGCTAATTGTGAGGACATGAGTGACAAGGTGTGACAAGGAATGCTAAGCTATGCCAGATAGTGTGAAGCCAAGTCAAACATGCTAATATGTGCTAAGTGATAAGGCATGCCAAGATGTGCAAGGGTGTGTCAATGTGTGCTAGGGACTGTCAAGGAAACAAAAGGGAGAAACACGTTAAGCTACAAGGAAATGAACACATAAAAGGGTTGATAAGTCATCAATTTACCTTTTCCAAGAGGGGCATGCTACGTGCACCAACAATAGGCACCAGTAGGTGCCAAGTCTTCCTTTGTTGCTTCTCATCTACTTTCCAACAATTGATCTCAAATAAATTTAATATTAAACCATGCCAAATCATACCAAGGAATCTCAACGTATTCCATACATGCTAGGACTTTCCAAGTGCCAACACATGCCAAGCGCCAATATGTGTTAGGGAGTGTTATGCATGCTATGAAGTGGAAGGGAATGTTGAAGGGTGCTAAGGTGTGCTAGAAAGTGCTAATGCATGTTGAGGAGTGTTAAGGAGTACTAGGAAAAAAAATTAAGGGAGCACTAGGTCAAAATTCATGGAAGTTAATGAATATGAGGAACGTGTGCTAGGGACTAGTGTTAATGAGTTCTATTTTTCATGCCAAGGGGGGAGTGACAAGGTATATTAAATCGAGGGCTTGGTTGGGTTCCCAAGTTGAAAATTAATTAAGGTTAGTTGTGAGGGCATGATAGCTAGGGAGGGTCAGGGCATGCAAAGGAATGAAAAGGCATGCTAACACATGTTGGACAATGCCAATGCATGTTGAACTAGATTATTAGGGAGTGTTAGGGCATATCAAGGGATAACTAGGTCAAAATGCATGGAAAGGAACAAATAAGAGTGTGTGCCAGGGAGTGTTAGAAAATTAAAGTGTGCTAAGGAAAAAGTGTGTTAGGAGAAGTTTAGAATAGGATTTAAAGGAGGCAAGCCTATGATTTTTATAAGGGGCTCGACATAAAAATTTTAGATAAAGGGAGATCACTTTATGCTAGGCACAACATTGTTTTACCTTTAGCTATTTTTTTTTGTATGAGATGTGGCACACTTTGGCTACATGCTCATGTTTTAAACTATTATAGATAATTTCATATTGTACATTGTTGTGTATAATTTTTGGGGCACTCAGCTCATGTCAGCTTATATCTTGTGTGCCTTGTGAATATTGTGGTTCTTGCAAACTCTCAGTTAATTTCCTATTGTTTATATGAACTGAACATACATCTGAAATATTCCCTGTGTAAGCTATGTTGCTTAGTTGTTTTATGGCCATGGCTAGATCATGTGATCCTTGTCTTGGTAAATAGTTAAGTGGGACAAGTTGAGCTTGGACATGAGTGGCATAAGATGAGTTATATGTAGTTCTTAGGTGAACAAGGCACAATCTACTTGTAGTAGGTGCAATTGGTCAGGTTGTTGCGGTTGGAGCAGGCCAATGTTTTCACATGAACTGTAGTAGCCAAGGACTTGATTAGGTTCCCAGTCGTGAAAAAATGTAAAGGCTAGCTGTGAGGACATGAGTACCAAGGCGTGCTACAGAATGCTAAGATGTGCCAGATAATGCGACGGCATGTCAAACATGATAAGATATGCCAAGTGATAAGGCATGCCGAGATGTGCAAGGGTGTGTTAATGCATGCCAGGGACTGTCAAGGCAACAAAAGGGAGAAACAAGTTAAACTACAAGTTAATGAACACATAAGAGGGTTAATGAGTCATCAATTTATCTCTTCTAAGAGGGGCATGCTATGCACACAAACATTAGGCGCCAATAGGTGCCAAGTGCAAAGTCTTAGTGTATTCTAAGTGCCAAGTCTTCCTTTGTTGCTTCTCCTCTACTTTCCAAAAATTGATCTCAAATAAATTTAATATTAAACCATGCCAAATCATACCAAGGCATCTCAACGTGTTCCATACATGCTAAGACTTTCCAAGCGCCAACACGTGCCACGTGCCAATATGTGGCAGGGAATGTTATGCATGCTATGAAGTGGAATGACATGTTGAAGAGTGCTTAGGTGTGCTAGAGAGTGATAATGCATGTTGAGGAGTGTTAAGGAGTACTAGGATAAAACATTAAGGGAGCACTAGGTCAAAATTCATGGAAGTTAATGAATATGAGAAACGTGTGCCAGGGACTAGTGTTAATGAGTGCTAGCTGTCATGCCAAGGAGGGAATGACAAGGTATGTTAAGCATTGGTAAGGCATGCTAGGGAATATCAAGGCATGTAAAGAAGTGCCAAATTTTGATAGGGAGTTCCAGGGTGTGCTAATTATATGTGCCAAATAGTGCCAAGATATGCCAATACATGCCAGCTGCTAAGGATGTGCAGGGTGCCAGGGTATGTCAATATGTGTCAATGCAACAAAAGGAAGAACCAAGCTAAAATGTAATTAAATGAACACATAAGAGGTTTAATAAGTCAGGACTTTATCTTTTTCAAAAGGGGCATGCTAGTCACACTAATAATAGGTCCCAATACATGTCAAGTGGCATTTTGTGTCAAGTTCTAATGTATGTCAATGCATTCAACCAAGCTGTTCCAAGGCATGCTAGGGACTACATGCATGCCAACACATGCTAGGAGAGTTCCATGTTGTGCTAGCGCATGCCACCATGTGCTTTGGCGTCAGTTTCATGACAAGATGTTCTAGGTACAACAATGTTCCAATACATGCGAGGTGCTAAGAAATGTTAGTGTGTGACAAAGCATTAATTTAAGGTGTGCCCGGATTTTTGAGGAGTGTTAGGTCTTTCTCATTAATAGAATTGTCATAGCTTGATTATGTATTAAATAATATATTTCCTACACACACTAGTGGAACTTTATCTAAAGGGAATTTGATAGATAATAAAATCAATAGATATGAATCATGTGTTGACTCATAGGAAAACTCTATTCGACTAGTGATTACTTGAGGGAAATGATACACATTAATTACTTCTTAAAAAAGTAACTAATTCTAACCACTATGGCCTTGGAAATATCATAAAAAATACTCCACAATAATGGCCTTAAATCGTTACCTTTTGAAAAAAAAATATTAACATGTATATAGCGTCATCAAAAACTCATTGGAATGATCAATGGTGACGAACATTTTTTTACGGCCACCAAAAGTAACAAAAAGAGCATTGGTGAGGGTCATTTAAATTCTGTCACTAGAAGTGTCACCAAAGAGAGAATTCGTGATGGGACTTTAACAACCCTCACCAAAAGTGTCATTGAAAATGGCTTTGGTGACGAACCTTAAAGGACCATCACTATATACACTTACAGTGATGCTTTTTTAAGGACCGTCACCATATGTGACATTGGTGACGGACCTTAAAGGTCCGTCACAAGCATGACCCTCACCAATGTCCTTTTTTCTTGTAGTGTAGACCATAAAATGATCTCTTTTCATTTGATTCTAGCAAAGTGAAATGTCTTGGCCTAAAAAAATATTTATGTGTCACTCTACTCCAATACCCAGGAAAAAGTATAGTCATGGATATTGTAGTAGTTGATATCCCTCCCAATTATGGAATTTTATTATCTCACTCATGGGGAGAAAAACTACAGGGATCTCTAAAATTAGACATGTATTATGCCACAATTTAAGTATTTGGTCAACCTAAACAAATTTACAGAGAGACCTTAATGAAGTACATGGTCAGTAGTACAGAACAACCACAGAACTCTCCTATTTACTCTATACACTCTGATATGGACTCTTTCGTTTTATGTAATTCTGATTCTAGCATAGATAAAAACACAACATTGAAACAGGAAAAAGAAGGAAGTTGACATTGATAATATATTTCATGAATCAATGTGGCACTTAGACTTTGATGGCTCAGTAAAAAAATTAGGAGCAGGAGCAGGAGTTTGGATTCATAACATGGAAAACAATCATTCAGAAGGTCATGCATTTAGATTAAAATTTAAATGTACAAACAACATGGCACAGTATGAAGCTTTAATCTTAGGACTGCATATTGTTAGAAATCTAGGAGGCAAAAGAGTTTCTATCATGGGAGACTCTGACTTAATTGTAAAACAAATCAGAGGATAATATTCTGTGTATAATCCTAGATTAAGCCAATACAAAGAAACAATTTTAGATCTGAATAAAGAATTGCTTAAAATTGACTTTGTTGTAATTCCTAGAAAACAGAACATGCAGGCATACAGTTTAGCAACTTTTGCTAGCACCTGCAATCTACCTTTTCAGCTAAATCACCAATATACAGCAGAGGTAAGACACAGGCCTATTATACCAGACAACTCAAAATATTGGCAGATTTTTACACAAGATACTCAAATCTATCACTTTATGAATGCTGAGGGAGAATTCCAAAGTTGTAACATAGATACAGATTGTACAGTAGATGAAAAAAAGACAATGAGGTAGATGTAAATAATTTAGATTTAACTAAACCCACTAAATTCACTCAAGTAGAAATAGATAATTTAGAAAAATTTGAAATAGAATAAATAGCAAATGATGACTCTGAGATTTTAAACCTTAAGAATAACTTTTTACCTAAGGGATTAGCCCCATTAGAAGATCTTTTTGAACCAAATGATGTTGCAAGAAAACAAAAAATGGAACCATTAAGATCAGACATAGAAGAATGTAATATAGGAATAGAACATAAACCTAAGCTTATCAAACTTTCTAAAGCATTACCTCAAGATGAAAAACTGAAATACATAGCTCTATTTAAATAATTTCAATATGTATTTGCATGGAGTTATGAAGATCTTAAATCTTATGACATCGGCATCATTCAACACAAAATACCTATCAAAGAATATCAGAAACCATTTAAACAGAAGCTTAGGAGAATCAATCCAGCTCTTATGCCTTTAATTGAAAAAGAGGTAAAAAGGATGTATGAAGCACAGATCATTGCACCTATCAGATATTCTAATTGGGTTTCAAATTTAGTTCCCACTAGGAAGAAAACAGGGGAAATCAGACTTTGTGTTGATTTCCGGAACTTAAACAAAGTGTCCCTAAAAGACAATTATCCCTTCCCCAAAATGGACCATATTTTACAGAGGGTAGTAGGATCATCCAGGATTTCATTGCTTGTTGGATTCTCTAGGTATAATCAAATCTTAGTTCAGCCAAAAGACCAACCAAAGACAGCATTCACTACTCCTTGGGGTACTTTCATGTATTTGAAAATGTCTTTTGGATTAATGAATGGAGGAGCTACTTTCCAGAGATCTATGGACATAGATTTTTTCAAAGAAATTCATGATTTTGTCACCTATCTAGATGATCTAACTGTATTTTCAAAAACTGACAATGAACATCTAGATCATCTGAGATAAGTGTTTATTAAATGCAGAAAAATTTGGGATTTATTTGAAACCTAAAAACACTCTCTTTGGACTTGAAGAAGGTAAATTGTTAGGATATATAATATCAAAGAGGGACTTAGGATAGACCCAGCTAGAATAGAGGCCACTTTGAATATAAGTCATCCTAGAAATATCAAGGAATAACAAGATTTCCTAGGTAAAATTAATTTCCTCAGAAGATTCATTTCAAATTTAGCAGAAATAATTAGAGTATTGAATAACATGTTAAAGAAAGATTTAGCACTTAAATGGAAAGTAGAGGCCAAACAATCATTTGAATCAATCAAAAAATCCCTTACAAGAACACTAGTCCTAATAAGTCTCGATTTCAAAAAAGATTTTATTATTTTTTCTTTTTCTTTAGAACATACCATTGCAGCAGTCTTGCTGCAAAAGAATGATCAGGGTTATGAATAGCCCATTGATTTTTTTAGCAAATCCCTAAGAGATGCCACACTAAAGTACAACATAATGGAAAAACAAGCACTTTCTTTAGTAAAGGCTATTAAAGAATTTAGAGTGTATATATTTTACTCGCACATCATTGCATATGTTCCAAATTCAGTAGTGAAGGACATTCTGACTCAGAATGGCCCTGATGGTAAGAGAGGAAAATGGATTGCCGCTATTTTGGGATATGACATGGAAATTAAGCCCACCAAACTCATTAAAGGCCAAGGTTTAGCCAAACTCATGGTTGAATCAAACTGTCAGGCCTTAGATATAAATTTTATTGCTCAATTAGATGATCAGGAAGAGATGGCGACTCCACATATCAGTGAAGCTTTTCTAGATTCACCTTGGTATGCAGATATCATATTTGTTTTACTAAACTTACAAGCTCCTCCTGGATTGTCTAGAACTAAAGCTAGATTCCTAAAGTTAAAAGCAATGAAATATTGTATCATAGATAATGCTCTGTTTTGGAAAGATCATGGTGGAATTTTATTAAATTGTTTTGTTAAAGGTGAATTTGATAAAGTTATGGAAGAGTTTCACGCAGGTGACCTCCTGTCACAAATGCCATCCCTTTGAAGGGAATAAAAAACTATTACCTTTAACCCTTAAACCCATCTCCACAGAAATGCCATTTCAGCAATGGGGTTTAGACTTCATTGGTGAAATTCACCCACCCTCCTCAGCCAAGCATAAATGGATTTTGACAGCCACGGACTATTTCACCAAGTGGATATAAGCCACTCCTTCTAGACAAGCCAATGATTCTGCCATCATTTCATTTCTTGAAAACAATATACTGTCTAGATTTGGATGCCCTCAAAATCTCATTACTGATAATGTAGCTACTTTAAAGTCTAAGAAAATGATTGACTTCTGTAACAAATACCACATTAGTCTTGGCCATTCCACTGCCTATTACCCTCAAGGAAATGGTCTTGCAGAATCCTCCAATAAAATCATGGTCAATATTATCAAAAAATTGTTAGAAGACAACAAAAATACCTAGAACAAAAGGTTAGTTCATGCCTTATGGGCAGATAGACTCACCACAAAGAAATCCATTGGCACATCCCCTTATCAACTAGTATATGGAATGGATGATGTTTTTCCATCCTCTTTGGAAGTTCCAGTGATGAACATGTTACAAGAACTGCAGGTATAACCTAATGATATCCAGAGAATGATAAATCAGACCATACATTTGCAGCAAACCAGGGAAGAAGTCTATGTCAAATCACAATTTATCCAAGATAAAATCAAAAAATCAAAAAAAAATAAATAAAAAAAAATAAAATGTAAAATGTTACAACTTCTAAATCGTTTGACTATGCAAGACAACTTTATGAGCAGGATCCCAAGGCTGACCCTCCTCCCTTGGTAGAAGTCATAAGGTATTTCAAAAAAAATGAGCAAATGGAATAGGGTAGATGGCCTAAGGTTGTGTTTAATGACATATTGTGCAAAAGAAAGAAGACTTGGATGCGGAAAAATAACAAATGGTTTAGTAAATGGGGTATTTGCTTGAGCATGTGTCCCATAAACAGTAAAGAGATAAAAACTTTTCTTATGGATAAGTTCCACAAACGTACTTGGTAGAAAGAAGAAATACTACATTGAAGAGTTTAACCCCACTCATAATCATAAAATAAAAGCGTACATAGGGGCCAATATTTCTTGGAGATCCAAAATTCTAATCGCTCAATTAAGGACTAATTATCATCAACTCTGTTGTGAAACAGGGCGCTGGAAAAGGAAAAAAGAAAAGTGGGAGGAAGGAGTGTGTATTTTTTTCTCTTCCGGAAAAGTAGAAATAGAAAAGAATTTAATTTTAGAATGCAAGGCCTTCAAAGACAGCAGGGAAAATTATGCAAATATTATGAGAGGTAGATCTTGGGATAATCTATTCAGCGATGATTTTTTCGAGAAGCTAGGAGCGTTTATTGTAATACTCCATAGGAAAATTGCCGAATACAAAAACGAGATGGAGAAACAATCTCTCCCATAGGCTAATTTTAGACTCGTGGACATTAAAATAATTTTTTTCTTTCTTTTAAGGGCTCTTTATCTTGGGAAGTAATATCTAAAGCTCTTCATCTTGGATAGTGAACCGAAAGAGATATCCAGTCACTATCTATAAAGGTCTCTTCATCTTAGCAAGCCGACTCCTTTAATTTAAAATTTATTAATAATAAAATTTATTTTTTCTCTATGATCACCCTCCTCATCAAATCTCAGATCTGCTAAGCAACTGTCCTCCTCCCGCTCTTTGTCAACTTAGCTAGGCATGATTCTGCACCGACAAAATATCCACCACACCAGCAATTGTTGAAGATCTGAAGCCCTGCTTCCGGACCACGACAATGTTGCACAACAACTCAAAACTGGACTACATCCCTCTATTGGGCCTCTGCGTGAGCATACTGCCTCAGAGCAGCGACTACGCAGCGCAGACTGCTCCTACGTTCATCTTGGAGGCACTGTGTTGTCTCTGTGTCACTGAGTTGGGACTTTGTCAAACCCTACGTAGCCTCTGCTGGGACTACGTCCTCCTAATGTTGCGCTGCCCTCTCCGGATTTCTGTTGCTTCAACTACTCTCTGCAGCAAAAATTTATTTAGCTAATCGTGCTAGAGATTCAGCTTGATCTATAAGGCTCTGATACCATGTGAGGATTTCTTAATCTAGGAAACCCTACTGTTAAATCTCGATTTACTTCTCATACTTGATTAAACATACAAGTTATTAATGTGAATATTCAGAATTAACATCGAAGTAAATACAATTAACAACCTACACATACAGATTATTTACTGAATAACATGCTCATATGACAAAGTGACAGATTTTTCGGACAAATGTCCTCCGAAAAACCCATTGCAGGAAAATCAGTGTAGCAAATATGAGGGTTTATTATTATTAAGAAGCAGTTTTTGAGTACATTTAGGGTGCCATAAACTTGGCTCACCCAACAGAGAAAACCTCGGCAATTAGAGAAAATTTGAGATATACCTCACTCTCTCAAGTCCTAGCTGATCCGGGTGAGAAAATGGTGAAACCCCAGCTGGCTCTGCGCAGCTACTATGTCATCCTGCATAGCCTGGACTGAGCGACTGTGTCACCCTAGCTCTATGTGGATCTGCTTCTCCCAAATCTTGGTTTCAGCCCTACTGGCTTAGAAACCCTTGCTTCCAGCAGAATTTCAGACTTCTGCTTGGAGATGTCATGTTCCCTCTGCGTGGGCCTGCATCACCCTCCTAAGGGACTCTATCACTCCCTCTGATGGTTGTGCTGCCTCCACTGCGTCTATGTTGCCTTTGCTCTGCACTATACTCTTGACCCTCCTCGCCAATCACTGCAACTTCCCCTCATTGCAACTCTAAATCAATCAGATCTTATCTTCATCTAAGCACTGCTCCCTCAGAAGAATTCGATCTCTTAGACTTTGTGTGTGTCTTGCTTTATAATTTTCTCGTTTACACATCAACGACCATGATTTAATCTCTTATCGTCTGCTTAGATTAAAAGACTACTTGATCCACCTCACTTATAACATTTCATCACATGTGATTAATTAATTCACTTTAATTTTTCTAATTCCCTAAGATAGACTGAGGGTCCTCATTAAAAAAAATTAATTATTTTAATATATCGCACACGAGATGAAATTTCTCCAAATTCTTTCTGGGTTTTGGAGGTCTTGTGTGTCTTAGCACCTTCACAAAATTTCAGGGCTAGAGCACACCCGAGGCTACCTCAAAATATAAAAAGTTGGTTCACAAAAAAAACACAAAGCAAAGAATCTTCTTGATGTTCGGAATAATACGTGTCAATTGGTTGTGGTAATAAGAATATTCGTTGCAATTCAGAAATAGTGCAGGTCATTGAGCCACACAACTCAACATTTCGAAAGATATCTACCAGTGAATGGAATCACCTTTTGGACGTGGGAAAGGAAGGATATTTGAGTGACCTAGAAAGTCAAATGCAAGACCAACTTCATCGAACCATGAATTCTGTAGCAGACCTATCATTTTTAGTAATGCCAAGGGGTCGCAGGGAAATCATTTGGAAGCATATTTTCAGCTATAGCAAAGCCCACTGCTCACCATACCTCAATGAGATTGAACCTTGGTTGCACAAGAAAATGTGATGGGCATATTACACGCATTAGCTGGTGGTATTATGTGTATTTGTTAAACTGAAAAAATTAAGAAATGAACAAGGAATTTCAAATGATCATTTATACAAACCTTTGGATGGAGATTTGATCAAATTATCTGCTAAATACCACGAGATACATTTTCAAATCCACGATTACGTATACGTTATTAAGGATATCTAGTATTTTTCATTGAAGTTGTTGAGACTGGTAATGGAGGTGGGAACAACATATGTTAGGAACGATATGATGTAGCTGATGGAATTTCTATAGCCATTGCTACTTTGAGCCAGGCTTGCATAGATCGAATAGAAGACATTATTTTTTTCGGAGTCTGTTTTGGATTTTGTTTGAATTTGTTTTGGTGTTTGATTGTTATTTAATTTATAAATTTATTTTTGTTTTAAAAAAGGAAAGAAAATGAAATCATGTAGAACCACAAAGAACAGGGCAACTATTGAACATACCAATGTGACTTGTCATGCTCTAAGAGCGTTAGTCATAGGTAGCTCTTAATAAGGTCAATATGGTGTGAACCGCTGTGCTTTGGGAGCATCAGTATGGGTTATTTTATAAGGTCAGGTTCTAGAATTATCCGCTGAAGACATTTTCTACCCAAAATGTTATCCTATATAACTGGTGAAGGTTGCGGAGAGATGTGGATTCAATATATGGTGATAGTTCCATAAGATGGTTTAGTATTGAGACTCACCTGTTGCGTTACAAGAGGTTGAGAAGAATCAATTATGCAAAGTACATAAGTGATGGTCTGAAGCGGTTATGTCTTAAATGGATCAAGTAGGAAGCTATGGATCAAGTGGGAAGCTCGAAAGTGTGGTGATGAAAAGAGCAGAAAACATTAGATTTCAGAGTGGATATGAGTGCTAGTGATGACCATATAAAAAAAATATGACAAAGATTCATTTATTATTGTGATATGTGTTTTATATATTTGTTACATGTAAGCATTAAGGGAGGGTATTGGAAGTAATGCTTCCATGTGTTTTAGGTTGTTGTGAGTTTTAATTGTGAGTTCCTAGGTGTGATTGTAGAAGTAGTTATTTCCTTATGTGAGCGAGTTGTCTATGAGTCATAGAGCCACCTTCCTCAGATATTATCATCTAGAAGTTGGTGATCTACAACTATATATGTAATTTGTTATGTGCTCAATAAAGGGACAACACAACTTGCAAAAGTAAATATTCTAATTGATGTAGCCAACTAAATTTTTTATATAAATAGAGATGCTCAGTGAGAGACAAATATCTACTCTTGGATTTTGTATTTGTGTGTGTAATTTAGAAATTGTAGCCGTAGTTTATGATTTTGTTGTTGGGCTTTATTTTGGTCACACAACACCATTAGAATACAAGTGCATGTACAATAACAATATTTTATATCTTTTAATTAATTATGTATGGTCCTAAAATGGACCACTTATTGTTTCCTATTACGTGTTCTCTTTTTATCAATTTGAAAAATTCAAACCCTCTAATGATTGAGAAATTCAAACTCCCTATTGATTTAAAAATAGAACCTGTTTTATAAACATTGAAGCCTTCAGATTTGATTTGTAATGTATTGATTCCAAGTGTAAAGTTATTATCTATATATCAAATGAAAATGACTTAAAAATAGAACCTGTTTTATAAACATTGAAGCCTTCAAATTTGATTTGTGATGTATGTTTTCCAAGTGTAAATTTGTTATCTATATATCACATGACTGAGACAGAAGACATGCAAATACAAGTGTTTGACAGAGGCATGTAAACCCTACAAAAGCATAACATGGAGGCACTTGTGGGTGTATGATTTTAAAATTATTTAAATTAAAGAGATAAAATATATGCATTTAGAGAATAGAAGTTGTTATCCTCCTTTATTCTACAGTTTCACTAGGAGACTATGGATTTCCTATAATCTGCTGAAGATAGAATTTCTTGACTGTCAGCTATCTTCATAAATCTCACTGCCTTCATTATTTTCGTGAAACCTTTTTCAGTATCTCTCAGTATACCTTCTCAAAATCACCCTCCTCTTCCAAAAAGTCATGTCTAGGCTTAAACCTCTCATTCTCACCTTTTTCCCTACCCAAAGATCGACTTTCATTCCTAAAAACCCTATCAACCCCCTCACCTTCATCATTCCTCCTTATTCACACTAAAACAATGTAAAAAATCATTTTTACATTGTTTTAAACCAAAAGTGATAATATTCGGGACCCCCTGCTTTAAAAAAAATAAAAATTATAACCCTCGCTTTGTCATAAAAACCTCATATAACCCTTCCCCCTCTTATTATAAATAAGTGTCTCAAACTCACCAAGCAAGCCCAATATGCTCGACTACGCAACAAACCGCGAGAACGAGTACGGTTAAATCACAAACCAGAGATAAAGGCAGAGTTAAGGAGAAGACAGCAAGGTATACAGTAAAACCAGATCCAAAGTTTAAAGGCCTAAACAAAGTTTAAAATATAAATCAAAGGAAGATTGACACAAAGGCGGATCCGAATGACTAACCAAAACAACATTTACTTCTTCAGTGACACATTCTGCCACCTACAGCCTTATTCTACTAAATAAAAGCAACCATAGTTATTGAAACGGTTAGAGATATTTCCCAGCTACTTAGCAGTTATTGAAAAAGTTATTGAAAAAGCCCTAAAGTCAAGAATATCCCAAAATTAGCTCAAACAGTTAATTTAGGAGTTATTATTGTAGTGAGTCAGTCATAGATATTTTGCCTTGGGCCTTGCATGGTATCAAAGGTCAAAAATACATTAACTCTGTAATAAACACAAATCTGAAACCCTAGCTTAGGATCACTTCCTCATTTTGCAGATAAATACTACATGTATTGATCATTGTTGTTGTGGGTTGGTTGATTGGCTATTTGATGGTTTCTGAGCTAGTTGATGAGATGCTAGGCTGGATTTGAGAAAAATCTGAGTTGCAGAGATCTGTTGCACTGAAGTAATGTAATTTTTTTGAACATCAATAATACAAGCACGTTCATAGGATTCTTGAGCTATGTTAATGGTGAAGTTATCCTTGTTTGTCAATGTTCTCCTTCTGTTTTCCATTTTGTCCCTTATTTCTATGATAAAAGAACAAAAATTTTAGATTAGGATATGCTGTCTTGGTACCCTAAATCCGTCTTATTTCTTTGTCTTAATTTTTTCATCCACAAGGTCTTGTTAGAGAATTCTTAATTTCTCTATGGTTCCACCTAGATTTTTATCTTAGAAATGATGCAGTAGAGCCCAGCCAAAGAATTCTATGGTATGCCTTATCCTTTGGTGTAGCTTGAAATATTATTTTTAAGGCCTTTCTTTGAAGTTTACTTAGTAGAATACAGCCAAAGAAGTCTATGGTATGCCCTATCCTTTGGTTTGTCTTAAACTGTTACTTTGAAGGTCCTTAGAGTCTTTGATTAAAGAAGACAGGTATATCTTGTTCTTTAGTTGCACTCATTGTTATCTTAAAAGTTTTCTTTGTCTAAAAGCAATTCTAGGGTTGTTGGATTGTTGCCTTGAAAGGTTTGCTTATTAAAGTCTAGCCAAAGAAGTCTATGGTATGCCCTGTCCTTTGGTTTGTCTCAAACAGTTACCTAAAATGCTTTTCTTGTTGAAGTAGAGTTGAAGGATTCTTAATTTCCCTTTAGTTTTACTGTTTTCAGAACTTACTATCATTTCATATTTCATCTAATCTAAGAGATCCACTTGATGCAATTAGCTTTCCCTATGAAAACCCTTGCAGAGTTGGTGAACAATTAAATTCTTTTATGACTCCATAGCCCAATGGATTAATGTTTCTCATGGTATATCTATTCATTTGAAACACTTTATCAATTAATCACATTATTAATCTATCAAACAATCAAATAAAACAAATAGTCCTTATAACTTCATAACTAGCCTAAAATTGGAAAACATAAGCACAAAGATAAATCATTTGCAAACACAAACATAGAGATAGCCCTCTCTGAGTCCAAGAAGGCTAGGTCCTTGGACTCCAAAGTGGTTTGATGTGGTTCCCTGCAAAGTTTTTCTTGCCAATCTTGCAAATCACGGGGATCCAACAAAAGTTAGAACTAAAATAGAAATAAGGCACATTGGTTTAGATATGATCTAGAGAAATTACAATTACAATCGTGCTTCCTTTTTGTAACGACCATCTAATCCTTTGAAGGAACAAGAATTTCATCTTGTAAAAGCTCAACCATATATATGAACCCAACTATATAATTTCTTTTGAAATCATAAAAGCATAAACCCATTTAAATTTAACCTTAGATTTGAAATTATTCTATTTTATTAATCTATAATCCAAACACCACATGACATCTTATAAAGAAAAAGATTAATATCTTAAAAATAAATTCCTTTAAAATTGCAGTTCCTGCCTAAATATTTAATATAACATTAAGCATGTTAGGGGACGACAACATAGAAGTCAGCTTCAAAAGAGCCCATGATAGATAATTATATATTTGAGGATATATTACAGAATTACTGTCTTGTTTTGTTATAGACTAGTGTTTTTTAATCTAATTATTATGGTTAAGTAGCCATATCTTGAATTCATAAAATCTCAACGAAGAATTTTTTTTTTTAGATTTTTATTTTATTTGAAATTGGATTAAAATTAAAAAAAAAACATTATAATTTAACTATTGAAACAATATAATTTAATTTGTAATCATTTTTAATTAAAAAAAATAAAAAAATCATATCACTAGATTCTAATTAAAAAAATAAAAAATCAAATTTCATTTTTAATCAATTTTAATTTGAGAAAAAATATTAAAAATCATATCAATAGATTCTAATTAAAAAAAAAAAAACCACTTTAGTAACATTACACTACATCTTTAGCATTGAACAATGTTTCTGCCATTCTGTTTATATTTGTTAGGAATAATAAAAAAGTATACAAATATTGTGTAAACAAATATTATACCATAATAATTTATTATTATTATAAATAAGTTATAAATAAAATAATAATAAAAAATATACAAATTTTATTTAAACAAATATTATACAATAATAATTTATTATTATTATAAATGAATTATAAATAAAATAATAATAAAATAATATACAAATCTTAGATAAACAAATACTATACAATAATAATAAATTATAAAAATATTACATGAACAAATGCTATATAAAGTATATTGGTCGATGCTTTTCTTACTTTTATTTATTTTTAAATCTCAAAAGTACTTAGAAACAAAATATATATTCCTCAACTTGTTTCCAACACATCTATACACGGAGAGGACATTATGCGCTTAAATATAAAGATCAATTTAGATATGGTCCTTCAAAATATATAATCGATACATGGACAGTATGAGCGGAAATATAGATGTGGTCTTAAAAATATATATAGATTACAACATAGTAATCTCCCATATAGCTATATACCCGGTGAAGTTGGATCGAATTTTATTCACACACACATGGGAGCCTTTGAACAGTAACGCAACGCGGTACCTTATAGAGAAAATAGAGTAAAACATACATATATGGATAGAAATTCTAGAATCTGGGGAGATGTCATACATGGATATAGATATCTATTTGGAAAACAACGGAATTGATGCCTAAATATTCTAACCGTAAAACATTTATCGTCATACATTATATCCTCTGGACTAAGACATTCATCATCATAGGTTATGCCTTCTGCCATCTAGACTTTACAATTCAGAATGAGAGGCAGGAAAATTTAAGTAACATGGGGACAAAGCAAAGTAGTGAAGGAAATTGGGAAACATAGTGCCATTGTCATTAAAATCAGGAGAAATGAGGCTCTTGGTGTAACCCACTTAACATCAAACTGTTTGAATTTCTGAAGTATTTCAAAACACACAGAGAAAACAAAATCTCTCTTTTTAACACAGAGAATTTTCTAGACAGAGATGAGACAAAATAACACTTTTATTTCATTAAAAAAAAATTGTTACAAACTGAAGTTCTTCCTCTTCTGAGGGATTACAAAAAAATTTATGTTTGACTACTTCTGAAACGCAGTGCTACACATTCCTTAAACTTCTCTCTGTCTCATTAAAAAAACGCACACATAGTGCTCCTTTTTGTTTTTTCCTTCTGGCTTTTACAATGCATAAAAAAAAAATTACACGGTCATTGCAATTTCTATTTCTGCCTGTGGACATTACAAAAATACAATGCACAATCAACTGACTATTTTCTATACCACTTTAAAAAAATACAAAGTCTTTCATATTCTTCTTACGGCATCCTCATCAATTTTTTTGTTTCATAACAATGTTTTATATATATTGTAAATAAAAATATTTACAATATATATATTACAAAATATATTACTCTAAAGTTTTAAACTAAAACCAAAAATTTCTTTAAAATAAAACTGACGCAAAGTCTTAATGAAAACATAAACATTTAAAAGCCTAAGGTTTAAAACTTAAAACATGTGACGGCATATGAACTTTTAACCTAAGGTTTTAAAAAACCTTACAACATCTTCATCGCGGACTTCAAAACATAAGTTAAGACTCCTTTTATAATCTATCGCATCCACTCTATGCGATCGGCTCCATTTCATGTGGACGACTTAACACTTTGCACATGCGATATGCGATATGCGGTATCGGCAATATCGTATCGCAAATGAAACGTCGAGACTTGTGATGGTGTGGAAAGGATATGCGATGTTGTGAAGTGTGAGTTCGACATTCTGTGGTTGGTGGTGTTTAATGGCATGGACGACAGTTTTAAATGTTGGTTGGTGCAATGTTTTAATTGATGGGTTGCGTAGTTTGAAAACTACGGTTCTACATCACAAACACAGGTTACGACCATGATAAAATTACAAACTTGCAAAGTTTAATGTCACATTTTCAATGCACGGTGGCGTGAAAACAATACCAAAATCTAAAAACGCTATTGCTGTCCTTCGTCCTCCTGCACAGTTGATTTACTCCTCTTCTGCAATCTGTGCAGTTGGAATAAAATTCCAATGCTCCCCCTTAATTTCAACTACTGGATTTTCTTCCATACCCAAACACTTTCTCAAATAATTAAAACTTGCCTTTGATAGTTTTGTTAAAATATGCGCAAACTACTCTTTAGTTACCATGATGTTTCAAAAACAATTTCACCATAATTAAGCTAGCCCCACGATGTAATGATACTTGGCATCGTGTGTTTCGTTCTCTTGTAAACGATAAGATTCTTGACAATGCTATTGCTCACAACATAAATCTGGAAATTAAGCTCACAACATGCATAATATCCAGTCTAGTTGCAGTCAAATACATGAGGCTGCCAACTATGCTCTTGTACAAACTTGGATCAAAATCCTTGCTACTGTCTTCCTTGCTCAATTTCAATCCCATCACTGTAGGAGTAATTGCTGCCTTGCAATCCTGCATATTAAATCTTTCCAGAACTTCATTTACATATCTAGCTTGAGATGTAAAAAAATTATTTTCATTTTTCTCTACTTCTATTCCTAAGAAGTATTTCAACAATCCCATATCAGTCATCTCAAATTCATCCTTCATGACTGATTTAAAATTCTCAGTGAGGTAAGAATCATTACCTGTAAAGATCACATTATCAACGTACAAAACAACAATCAGCGTCTTACCATCTTTCTCCTTGAGATATAATGTGGGTTATCCTTCACATTTCTCAAACCCATTTTCCAGTAGATAGGCATCTATCCTATTGTACCATGCTCTTAGTGCTTGTTTCAGCCCATAAAGAGATTTCTTCAATTTGCATACTTTACGCTTTTGGTCTTCTTTCTCATAGCCCAGAGGTTGTTCAATATAAACCTCTTCCATCAATACTCCATTTAGGAATGCTGATTTCACATCCATTTGGTAAACTTTCAACTTGTGTTGTGCTGTTATGGACAACACTGCTCTTACTGTTTCCATTCTTGCAACCGATGCAAAAGTTTCCTCATAGTCTCTTCCTTGTTGTTGCTTGTAGCCTTTGACAACAAGTCTGGCCTTATGCCTTTCAATCTTACCTTTAGCATTGCTTTTGGTTTTATAAACCCACTTAATTCCAATTAATTCCTTGCCTTTTGGGAGATCAACCAATTCCCATGTTTTATTTTTCTCTATTTCATTCATTTCTTCATCCATAGCATCTATCCATTTCTTATGTTTTATACCTTCCTCAAAATGAATAGGATCATCTACATGACAGTACAATGCAACTAAAGAGTTCATACCTTCATTTGCTGCCTCTTCCTCATAAATCTCATTCAATCTTCTGAGTCTTTTTCCTCTTTCACTTGGTGTACTTGTGCTTGTAGAAGCACTCAAATCTGCTCCTTGTGGTGTGCTCGAGAAGCATTGTTATCACTTCTCAAGGGTGTTCTCATACCTGCTTGAGGTGTCCCTTGCTGTCTTTGTGTTGGTGTAGGTGGTGCTGCTAATGTAGGATGTATATCAGTTATCTCTTCCTCATTATCATCATGAGACAAACAACCCTTCACATTGGCTATTTTCTCAATGCTTCCATCCCAAACTTCTTCCTCAAGGAACTGCACATCTCTACTTATAACAAACTTCTTGGTGGATGGGTTGTACAACCTATATCTATTTGATTCTTCACTGTATCCAATAAATATCCACTTCTCCCCCTTACTGTCCAACTTCTTCCTCAGCTGCTCTGGAATGTGTGCATAAGCCACACAACCAAAAATTATCATGTGCGTGACAACTTGTTTTATGCCACTCCATGTTTCTTCTTGAACTCTGTTCATTACAGCTTTGGTTGGGAATCTATTCAAGATGTATGTTGCACAATGCATAGCTTCAGTCCAATATTCATTTGACAAATGTTTTGCCTTCAGCATACTTCTTACCATGTCCATGATGGTCCTATTTTTCCTTTCAACAACTCCATTTTGATGCGGTGTATACCTTGCTGTAAATTGCTTGTGTATGCGATTTCTCTGCAAAAACGCAGAAATTATTTTGAGATATACTCTCCTCCTCTATTAGTCCTTAAGACCTTAATATGTTGCCCACTTTGTTTCTCTACAAGAGCCTTAAAGTGGCAGAATTTCTCAAACACTTCACTTTTATATTTCAAGTAATAAACCCAAGTTTTCCTTGTGTAATCATCAATAAAAGTCAGTGTATAGTGGCTGATTGCTAGTGATGGTGTTTGGATTGGTCCACATAAATCTGAATGGACAATTTCTAAGGGTGCCATTGCCCTTATGCTCTTTACTGATGGAAATTTTTCTCTGTGTTGTTTGCCCAAGATGTAGTGTTCACAAAGGTTGTCCGATTTCTTAATCAATGGTAATCCCTCTACCATTCTTTTCCTATGCAACAAATTCAGACCTCCAAAGTTGAGATGTCCAAATCTCAAGTGCCATAACCAATTTTTATCCTTTTCTTCTCTTTGGAATGTCTCTTGTGTCACTGCTGCCATTTTAGCTCCTTTCATCAAATCTTCTCTCATCTTAAGAGGGAACATTCTATTCCTTGTTATCTTCACTTGTGCAATGCATTGCTTGCTTGGCGGTTTATCCATGATGGTGCATACATCATCTTCAAAGAAAAAATTGTACCCCTTTTGAATGAGTTGTTCAATGCTCAAGAGGTTACACTTCATACCAGGCACATAATAAACATTTGATATGGATCTTTCTTCTCCTTTCTTTGTCAAAACATTCACTTTGCCTTTCCCCATGACAAAGACCTTACTGTCTGTCCCCATTGTTACTTGAGACTTTACATTTTCATCTAACATAGAAAACATGGAAATGTTTCCAGTCATATGGTTGCTACAGCCTGAGTCTAGAAACCATATATCCTCATTCTTTTCCTCAGCCATATTACATGTTAAAAACAACTTTTCTTGACTGATATTTTCCTTAGTAAAGTTAGCACTAGGTCTATTACCCATGTCACTCTGTTTCTTCCTACATTCATTGGCAAAATGGCCATACTTTTTATAGTAATGACATTGGACATGGGATTTATCATATCTTTGTTCAGTTGCTTGATTTTTTCCACCTTGCTGGCTGTTGCCTTGGCCTTGGTTCTGATTTTGATTGTTTCCCCTTCCATTTGCATTTGTAGGGATGTTTCTTCCTCCTATGTTTTGGCTTTTGCCTCTTCCTTTTCCTCTATAGTTTCCTCTGCCTTGACCTCTTCCTCTTCCAAAGGACATTTGGGTCTTGAAGGGATGCTCAAAAATGAGTTTGTTGTTCTTCCCAATCTTTGTTAATGTGTCATCAATGATGCATGCAACTCATCAACAGTAAACTTTGAGAGATCCTTTGTCTCTTCAATGGTTGTGACTATCACATCAAACCATGAGGGTAAGCTCCTCAACGCTTTCTCCACTATCATTTTTTCTTCAAGTGTCTCTCCATTAAACCTTATCTGGGTAACCAACTCAATCAAATTTGTGAAGAATGAGTCTATGTTATCAGACTCTTTCATACAGAGAGTTTCAAATTCTCTCTTCAACAATTGTAGTTTTGTTGTCTTCACCTTCTCCATACCTTGATATACAGTCTGGAGGGTATCCCATGCATCCTTGGACCTTTTAGCTGCTGCTCTCTTTGGAAACACACTTTCATGCACTACTTGATAGAGATAGAAGAGGGCTTTTAAGTCCTTCTTCCTATTGCTCTTCAACAAATCCTTGCCTGTGTTAAGGCTTTAAAAGCATTTTCATCTACTAATTCTTCAAAACCATCTTCAACAAACTCCCATAAGTCTTGAGAGGCAAACAAGGCGCTCATGGTGATTGCCCAATAATCATAGTTCTTTCCATTAAACTATGGGAGTTGAGTATTTCCTATACTCATGCTTGTGTTGGCTCATGTCATAGCAAGCACACTGAACTATGCTTTAAACTTGACTATGATTTTTTAAACAAACTGTCTCTCTGCTAAGGACAAACTTTGTCTTCAAAAAGATTTCTCTGGACTACACCTTTTAGACACAAAACAAAAACTTTGTTTTTGAGAAATACCTTACTTTTGATGAGCCTTCACTCTACCGGTCAAAAGCTGCAACAAGCTCCTTCGTTCAGCTTTTTTGACTATCCTTCAAAGAGCCTAGACTAGCTCTGAAACCATGTTGGACTTTCTGAAGTATTCCAAAAAATACAGAGAGAACAAAATCTCTCTTTCTAACACAGAGAACTCATTTAAAAATTTGCTAGACAGAGATGAGACCAAATAACACTTCTATTTCATTTAAAAAAAAACTCTGTTACAAATTGAGGTTCTTCCTCTTCTAAGGGATTACAAAAAAAATTATGTTTGACTGCTTCCTTATTAAAAAAACACACACACAATGCTCATTTTTGTTTTTTCCTTCTGGCTTTTACAATGCATAAAAAAAAAATTACACAGTCATTGCAATTTCTATTTCTGCTTGCGGGCATTACAAAAATACAATGCACACTCAACTCACTGTTTGCTGTCCCACTTTAAAAAAATGCAGAGTCCTTCATATTTTGCTTACAACATCCTCATCATTTTTATTTTTGTTTCATTACCATGTTTTATATATATTGTAAATATAAATATTTCTAATATATATATTATAAAATATATTACTCTAAAGTTTTAAACTAAAACCAAATTTTTTTTTAAAATAAAACTGACGCAAAGTCTTAATGAAAACATAAACATTTAAAAGCCTAAGGTTTAAAATTTAAAACATGTGACAGTATATGAACTTTTAACCTAAGGTTTTAAAAAACCTTATAACATGTTCATTGGGGAGTTCAAAACATAAGTTAAGACTCCTTTGATAATATATCGCATTCACTCTATGGGATCGACTCCATTTCATGCGAACGGTTTAACACTTTGCGCATGCGATAGGCAACATCACATCGCAAATGAAACGTGAGACTTGTGATGGTGCAGAAAGAATATGCGATGTTGTGAGGTGTGAGTTAGGCATTCTATGGTTGGTGGTGTTTAATGGCACGAATGACAACTTTAAATGCTGGTTGGTGCAATGTTTTAATTGTTGAATTGCATGGTTTGAAAATTACAGTTCTACATCACAAACATAGGTTACAGCCATGATAAAATTACAAACTTGCAGAGTTTAATGTCGGCTTTTCAATGAACGGTGGCGTGCAGACCATACCCAAATCTAAAAACGCTGCTGCTGTCTTTCGTCCTCCTGCACAGTTGATTTACTCCTCTTCTGCAATCTGTGCAGTTGGAATTAGATTCCAATACAAACTCATCGTCATCTTCCCATGCATCACCTACAATTGCCTTTCTGTTGTTACGGTTAGTCATGGAGAACCTAGAGACACCGCATTCTCCGAGTTGTCGTCGTAGCTCTTGTCGGAGTTGTAGTCTGCGCTCTGGAGATTGAACTGTAAAATGAATATGAGAAACAGTGTGACAATCTTGGTTGCAGCGGCAATCCCTGAGACAATGATTGCAGTCCACCATGTCTGACAACCCTCCCGCCGCTTTGCAGAAAAGATGGCAGTGAAAATCGGTACCTGAATCATGAAGTAAAAAGTTAAAGAGCTGTATACAACAGTTGTATAGTTGTCATATGCTGCATTTAACTGTCCAATCTGTCCATTGGAATACACAGCCACAGCCACAGCCGCATTTAACCGTGAAATATCGTGATTGGAAGACGCAGCCACAGCGAATCCCAAGAGCATAGCAATAACGTTCCAGGGAAGCTGATTATTGAATAACAAGGACGCGATTGCAATGGCAAGATGAACCATTTCTGGCCTCGAATATATAACCGCGTCGTGGTCGCCGTTGCCATCGGCGTTTCCTCCCAAATCGATAGTCCCTCCTGTTATGATCAATCTAATTTGCCTGAATATCATTAGCAAAAAACATAGCATATAAAACAAAAATTGAAATAAAGCAACAAAATAGAAAGAATTAGAGGGTATTGTACTTACCTCCAATCATCTTCGATGAGCAAGATGAGGCGAAGCGAAATTTGAAGCACCTCTTTTTCAGTAACGCACTCTGTTTTTTTCAGGAGAAAAAAAAATAACAATCTTTCACAGTTACATATCCATAGATCTGATAATCAACTGTGCTTCCTAAATATCTCAAAATACTAAGAACCGTGACAAAACAATGCAAAACATTGCCAAATTATCAAAATGCCCAGCAAGAGCGAGACCACCATATGAAGAATCTGGAACCAAATGCTCTGCATCAAGCGAAGAGAAACCAGAAATATAGCCCGCAGATAAGATAAAACTACAGAAAGGAAAGCACCGGGTGCGCACTTTAAATAGTCAAAGACCCCGAGCTCCAAATGTTGGTAGCGTACTTCATGACGTGTTTGAAGTAGGTTGCAATTGCGAACTTTCCGTCATGACGAAGGAATTAGAATCTTTGGGTGAAAAAAAGGTGATACATATTTTTTTGGGCTATAGGATATATGTATTATTAAATGCATTATATATATATATTTCAAAAAAGAAATTTAAATCTAATTATGAGCATATATTATTACATGATATATATATTAAATGCAGTGGGCCTATATATATATATTCTATAATTCAAAAAAAAAATTTAAATTTAATGATGAACATATACTATTACATCGCATTTAATATCCTATATTAAATGTGGTAGATAGTATATATGATATTCTATAGTCCAAGAAAAGAAAGGAGTAAGCTATAATGCGAGTTTTCAGAGATTCCGATCACTCGAAAAGCGCATTATTTCAACATTGAAAATGTGGGGCCCAGGAGCCGTTACTCTGCTGGTTAGCGCGACGTCCCGACTTCGTTACTCCTCCGCTAGCCCTCTCCGTTACCCCGTCTGTCAACCCACCTAGCTGCATGCATTAATGGCGCTGCGAACCCCGCCACAATGCCCAGCTCCCACTGCCCGCGAAATTGATTTCGAAATGCGATTTCCCAATTTTTGAAACATTCTCAGAAGCCCAGAGCATGAACAGAACAACAGCTTGAACAGCAGAATAGTAGCATGAAACCTGTCAACGATCGCTGCCCAAGTATGTGATCTGCCTATATTGACTTTCTTCTAGGTACTTTGTTTACTACTACAATTTTTATAATAAAAATCTCCCATTTTCAATATTAAAAATAAATAAACTGGGTATATTATGCTACATGTCAAGTGCATTAGCGGCATGGTTTGTTCCAACATTGGATTTTATAGACAAGAACAATATTCATGAAGTCAATCCTCACAAATGTCGCAGAAATGTAAAATCTACAAAAACAAACCAAACATAGCCATCAAGGACAGCTGCCCATGGCCAAACTGACATTCAAAAACGATCATATTAAAAGGACTATATTTATTAAACCAATATAAAACACCAGCGATGAAGGCACTAACCAAAAAAAAGAAAAACTAAAGAGTGGAGCTATCATCCAATCCCCCCAAGTCTTTTAAAATTCTAAAATGGAGGAACACATCAATGGAATTAATAACCAGATTTCACTCAGCGATGGCCAATGGTATACAAGCAAGGAGAATGAGATCGAAAGGACAAGCCAGCTCCTCATTCGTATATTTGACAGTAATTCAGCTCTGGCATATGAACATCTTTGAATTGGAATGAAATGGAATGGCAATCTGGGGTAATGAAAGGCCATTTTGGAGAGGTTCGTTGCATTGAAAGGAGAATAAATGGTCGACCCAAACCCAAACTGGTAAGAATTTTGCTCTATATTTGATTAATACTTGAAAATTCTGTCTTCTAGAATTGATTTCAGAGTGTAAGCCACATATCCTCTGTGAATAGTCTTGGGTAAGAAGGATAAATTATTTATGAATTTCTGGTTTAGTTCTATTGAGTTAAACTGTGTTTGGTATGTGCTTTACACTGGTTGACTGTGAAAGAGAATCTACATGTATCTGCATTCTTGTTTTTCATTGACGGATACAAGGTACTAGAGTTGCAATAAGTCAAAAAACATAAAGTATGGCCCAAAATTTTTGAGATAAAATGGACAAAAAAATGTGGGCTAAATAATTTGTTTACAGTAGCAATTTATCATAGAGAAATTTAGGATTTAGGGTATGCCAATTAGGGTTTTCGAGAAAAGATATGAACAAACTGGAAATCAAACCAAACATGAGAGTATTTTAAAATAGTTAAGGATCACAGAGTGGATGAGATTGTACATCTGGTGCATATATGGCATGGATTTAGAAACAGGTGATAGTAGCTTTCTGCAGTAATTTCACACAAACATAAGGGTATGTGAAGAAATATTGTTTGAATCTGTAAATTTCAAGATATCTTTAGGACATAATTTAAAGAAGTTAAACGTGTGAAATGATCCTAAAAGCGATCCAAGAATCCTAGAGGTGAGGTTCCCAGAGGGATTTATGTGGTATATACCATGACAGATTTAAAAACATACTTGAAACCTTTTTGGTCAATTTAGTGTCCTAAATTTTGCATTTAATTTGTCAATCCGGGAATCGTAAGCTGATGAAGTGCGGTGCACTATATGTGCAAGATAACCTATTTCTTAACTTTTTGTCGTTTTTGGTTTTCTAAGGTGAAATGGAAATTCTAAGATGAAAACAAGTATGGTTATGTTTAAATGTCTAATGATTTTAATGACTTTTAAAAGCAATTTTCGTTTGACATGACTTGAAAGAGGCTGAAAATGTCTTTCATGAAATAAAAGTATAGTATTAATTAAACGAACAGACTGATAAAGGCATAGCTCAGCTATTATTTAGCCTCATGACTAAATACAAAAGCGTAAGCAAGAATTCAAAATTGCAACAAAATAAAGAGCTATCAGTTAAATACGATTTATATTAGAAGTCCTTCATCATTATGGTAGGCTATGATTTTGGAAGTAATCTTAAATAACCAGGCAAGCTGATATCTAACTTAACGAGAAAAGAAAAACTAATATCAAACCATACATTCATGATTCAATCCCTCATCGGTCCAGAATGGCTTTAGGAAACAGCCCCAAGAGATATTGTCTACAACAATATATCTAAGTTTCTGAAAAAAAAACTAATACTGTTCACATTGTAATACAATCCCTCACCATCGGTCCGGTGTAGCTTTAAAACAAGCGAAGATACTGTGAGCGACTCGATATATCTAAGTTTGCAGAAAAAAAACTAATACTAAACTACACATTTCATAATGCAGCCCCTCACCATCAGTCCAGCTGTGGCTTTCGGAGGTAACTGAAGACGCTATGAGCAGCTTAATATATCTAATTTTGCAGAAAAGAAACTAATACTAAAATACACATTTCATAATGCAGCCCCTCACCATCAGTCCAGCTGTGGCTTTCGGAGGTAACTGAAGACGCTATGAGCAGCTTAATATATCTAATTTTAACCTACGAAGCGAGATAAGCAATACGAAATTATGATTAAACAGCTTCTTCAAAAGCAAATTAGCAGCAGAACAATGTTAGTTCCATGTCATTAGTCAAAAAGCTATGAAAATACCCGGGCTGCCTATCTATAACCTGAAACAAGAACACTGATCAGTGATTAACAATCATAAAGCATGAAAGACAGAAATAAAATGGAAATTATGGAAGTGTATAAACAGAAATGAAACAAGTGAAATGTATGAACATATGAATGGATTATGACACAATGATTTCTAAAGAAACAAAATGAAAATTATACACTAATGCACAAAACCTTAGTTGAGCAGGGGCCCTCTACACCAGCCTTGGCAACGGTTCTCAAATACGAATTAAGTTGGAAAACAGAGTCTTCTTATATTAAAAAGCAGTCATTACAGAATGGTAATGTTACGGCACAAGTACAGCGTAATCACACTACAGAGCAGACTAATAAAAGATAACAGAGACTAACATCAACTAACTCTATATGCGTATGCAAACGCATTATATATAACAAAAGAAATATAACTGTCTCCTAAAGTTCATGCTGGTGGAGAACACGTAGACCATTACGTCCACGGATCTAGGATCATGGCCGTGTTGGAAAGTAAATCTACGAGGAGTGGATGCTTGAATTCGACTAAGGAGCCATGTACAGATGTCGATTTATCCTCCGCAGCTTAGAAACAGCCGTATGAATCTTCATGTGACACGAAACAGAGTCCTGCCAACATGAGACTCTATGGTTGACTTCCATGTGGACGCCTTTGACCGCGGCTTCTTTAGATGAGTTTGCTCGAACCAATAGGACACGAACCATGTCCACATCATTATTCATAACTGGCCCATGTGTCTGCCTTTTCAGAGCACTCGTAGTATAGAGTTTAAAGTAGTCATGAAAGAGTGTGTTGAATTTTGAAAGTAAGATTCAGAATGAATGGACAACAAAATCTAAATCAAATAGCAAACACAAAAATATAATTAAAAACCATGTTAGATGCTCTCTTGCACATGATATTGACACTCAGAGGTTTAGGGTGAGTGAAAAAGGTATAGAAAAGGTATGGGAAAGATGTAAATTTGAGACTCCCAACAAAACTCCACAAAAATTGTCACTACATGCTTTAGGAAAGTATGAAAACTCATTAAACGAGGTGATACTGAACATGAATCAAATCTCAAATATAACAAATCTAAGACAATAAAATTTCAAATTAAACACAAAAGGATCCTGAAAAGGATTTGAGGATCCCACGAATAGATGAAGTTTTAGATTTTGACTCTACAAAAGTTGCCAATGCACGCCTTAGCAAAGTATGAAAGCTCATGAAACAATGGTGATACTAGTTAGCAAATATAAGATATTATCATATTAGAATTTCAAAATCAAACACATGAAGCTCGAGTCTCAATTCATAATTCAGATTCCAATATTTAGTTATACAACATGAGTGTGTAGATTCAAAAAAAAATATTATTTCTTAGATTTTCTCTTGTGTATGTTCTAGTAATTGATGGGTTTTATTAGGCTAGGTATGCTACACCAAGAAAGACGTGGAGTTGGCCGCATGCCTCCAATTCTATATGTACCTTGCAAGTATAGCTCCCAAACAAAGTATCCTACAATGGCAATAACTTACTATGGAAAAGAATTGGAATGTATTCCCTATATGTATAGATCTTTACCTACTCTAATTGTCAACACAATGTTGGAAAACACATTGATTGTCTTAATTGAGGTGATAAAGTATGCTTTCCCATGCCAGTTGGGTTTATTTTGGGTCGCTGGGAGGAATGATTGTTATCCTCCCTACCCAGATTCAATTCCTGCAAGTGACATGATGAACTCATATTGAGTAAAATATTGCAATGGCTTTGATTTTTGATGTTGAATGGCCTTGAGCCCTAAAGAATATCTTACCCTTGCCTATGGATCGAAGGGTAAGGTGTTTGTTAAATGGAAAAAGACCAATTACCCAAAACGGATACATAATAAGTTTGTATTTCAGCAACAAACCAAGCTCAACATCTTGAAAACAATCTTGTGTGAACTTCAATAGAAATATGGCTCTAACATAAAAAACGGCCTTTTTGAAAAATCAAGAACAAAACTGTAAAACAGTATTTTGGTCAACATGAATACAGGTCAAGATGAAGACGGATGGTTTTTGTTATCAGCTAAAAATCCTTATTAACTAAACATACACAGTTCATCTATGAATAGTAGTGGTATGGTAGAACGATATTGGAATGGGTATATTGATATGGCATTGTAGAGAAGTGATTGTTGATAGTATACGTCTCTGTGTGAGATCCAAGACTTGCACATTCTACAATGACAGGATCAAGCTTATGGATATACTCAACTTGAATTTATTATATCAGTTGAGCCAATCTGTGAAGACTTTTAATTTATAATGACAGTCAGATCTAGGCTGCTTATTATCTTAGTCTGTGTTGGGGATGAATATCCATTCTGCAACAAGATGATTGCCATCAATAATCCTGTCAATCATACTTATGTCTTAAATCTTACAACCCAACCACAAAATCCAGTGTTATTATATTACCTAAGGAATATCTACTCAGACATATCAATCAACATGCAACAGTTGTATTTAAGCAATTGAAGATCAGAAAATTCAACGATCATAGAAATTTTCAAGTTTTACTCAGAACTCCATTAAAAACAGTGGCTAATTTTAACAAGTAGAGCTTAATAGGTTTTGGGGAAACTAGTGGGGAACAAAGAGTTACATCGTATAACATATTTCCATTTGCATGGGATTTCCAGCAACTTTGAAGTAGACATGGGTCCCTAGAGAGTTGAACCTATGGGAATGCCTGGTTCAAAGTCTTGGCCAAGCCCACATCAACATATATGGGACACAACCCAAGCTCATCTCAGATCAGCATGTAGTGGCTCTTGGCTGAAGGAAGCATGATTGAAAATAAAATCTTGTAATAAGTTTCGTACCCTCTCCAATCAAATGATTTAACTTAAATAGAATATTAGCTTAGCTTGACAGGAAAAATGAAGGATCAGTAACATGGGTATCAGAGATAGATATTCTACTATACAATTAAAATCCACAAAACCATTCATGATTCTCATTTGTGATTCTTTTAATTGTAACTCCATCCATTACAGTGCATGAGGTGCATAAATCCCAGTAATATTAGTACATGAATTTAACCGAGTTGGGTTTTAAAGTAACCATCCATGAATACAGACTCAAACCACATCTTTGTTGAAGGGTCCCAGGCACAAACAACTAGATTAAAGTGCATAAAAGCATACAACTTAACTACCCACCCAATATCTGTTAGGATTTTATTATTGAATCTACAAACTCCTCTCTCTCTCTCTCTTAACTAAATAAGAATATAATGGTTTAACACACTTACAAAAAATCCAAATTATAGAGGCCCCAAGGCCACAATTGCGGTACAGAAAACATCAGTTGCAACACTCCCCTGTGCATTAGAATCTTTCTTGCCTCTGTTCCTATGTTTCCTTATTTTGTTTTTCC
Organism: Pinus albicaulis; assembly: GCA_034641835.2. Classification (NCBI taxonomy): domain Eukaryota; kingdom Viridiplantae; phylum Streptophyta; class Pinopsida; order Pinales; family Pinaceae; genus Pinus; species Pinus albicaulis. The sequence goes on along the minus strand of CM076577.1, from coordinate 607,385,560 downwards.
TAGTACCTTCATGCGGCAAGGGTTGTTTTATATCACCATTCTCAACCATTCCTTTCTCCAAATGATTCTTAGGGTGTTCAATTAGGTCCAAATCATCCTTAGGGTGTTCCATTAGGTCTCCAATGGCTCAAATTCTCATAATTCTCAATATTACTTAACTCAATTGGGTATTTATCTATAACATCAATACTCAATGAAGACTAATATGTGCTTCTCAGATGATGGTTTCTTCCATAGAATTTAAGACATCCAGATGATGAGATACCAAAGGGTTATTCTCTAGATATAGCAATCCTCCAAAAGCCATGCATCTACTCTTCAACATAATATTCCCTGGGTGCACAGACGATTTGCCTTTATGGGCACACTGTAAATGAAAAGTACCTGTCATGTGTGACTCGGTTTCACTCTCTGGATTAAGAATTTATTGAGAATTTCCAGATACGGCATCCTTAATGGAAAACTTTTGTGGTTGTGATGTGAACAATGACCATGTTTCTCCATTGTAATTCAAAAGTAATTTTGATTGTTCTTTGGAGTTTTACAAGGAAATGGATGGCACCGACTCTATCATTGAAGTGCATAAAAGCATACAACTTAAGTTGAGCCAATTTGTGTAGACTTTTAATTTACAAAAAACCTTCATTACAGTCATCAGTATTTTATTTTTGGGAAATAAGGATAGAAACAGGCATCAAGCAATGGAAGCATTTGACTCTTGTAACATAATCAATCCTCTTTGAGAATTTTCCATACTATAATGGGAATATTTTAGTAGCAAAGCAGAGATTTGGCTGAAGACATCTTGAGGGGAAATGATCCTCCTAGAAGTTTGAAGATCTAAAGCTATTATAAACCTCATAGTTATTTGTGACACCGGGTCTGTCATGTGAGGCAATACTCTCTGTATGGCAGCTCAACATATTTTATGCTCTGTCCAGCATTATGTATGATGTTGTGATAGTGATAACATGTTGTAAACCCTATAAATCGATGACATTGTTATAGCCTTGTTCACAATCGAAGTTGTGAACAAGATGGATGTAAATCTTGAATACCTTATCTTTTGAAAAGTTATTTATGTGAAGAAGCTACAACGATCTTCCAGTAAAAGAAATTATAGCTCCTTTGACTTTGATAAGGGGTGCATATTACTTTTTTTTTAAAGAAAAACTAGGAGAAGATGAGCATGAACAATTCTTTATGACAATTTTCATCAACAAAACGCAGAGGTGTCTTGAAGAAATATTTGGATGCCTGAATGTGAAAATATGGATTGGGTAATTTGATGCGTAGGTAGCAGTCATCTAGAAACTTTTTTGAGATAATTCCTCTCTGACCCGAAGCTTATGATTCAAGGCTAGAATATCACCTGAAGCAAGGCTTCAGAGGGAGCTATAAAATGCTGATGCCTTTTCTTGCCCTGTAATTTTTTATAAAGGAAAGTTATGATAGTTGGGTATGATGACTCTGATGATCTCTGTCACATTAGAGGCTGCATGTAAGCATCATGATTATGATAGTAAAGAGATAGGGTGCAGACTTCTTGATGTTTATATGTTGGAAAATGGATGAAATATGTCGATCGAAGTATATAGTAATTGATGATATCTGCTTAACAAATGTTGACCCTCATGTTTATCAATAAGAGGAAGTTGACTTTTAAAATTAAGATGGAAGACCTAACCATGTTGCACTATTTCCCGCACTTAAAAGCTGCTGGTCTGTATACATATATCTTGTGGGATCCCTGGTGCTCTTAATAATCTCATATCATATGTCTAAAGACTCTGATTTGATCTATGAATGAGCTTCATTTAGCTGCTTGTTGAGATATCTTTGTGAATGAAAACATAGAGCACAATTGTTTTGGTGATAAGAAGTACTCATGTGAAACCAAATTCCATCATATACATATGCATTGACGAAATAGATTTAAATTACCCACATCACATAGATACCAAACCACAAGCCATAAATTGGCCACAAGGCATGGCACCTGTTGCCCATCATATTATAAAAAAAGGTTGAACTTGTTTGCCAGCTAAAAACCAAATTAAACAACTCAGAATAAAAATGACCCCACAGAAAACAACTAAGTCAAATTGAATTGAATTGAATTCAAACCTTAACCCAATAAATTCGTGCATGTAGTACAGTAAAACAAAAGCATGACATGTGCTACATATAAGGAAATTGTAAAAGCACTGTGACATGGTTCAAAAGATCTGTAAGAGTCCAGCGCATAGAAGAGAAAATTGAGAAGCCAGCAGACCAGATTAACAGAGATGGGCAACTTTGCCTTCAATTCAATTCAGACAGGGACACCTTCCAAGTTCCATATCAGCCCCAAGATACTGAAATTTCATGTCCTAAGTTTAAAATTAATTCCACCTTGAGATCCTTTTCTACATTTTCACTCTCTACATGGACATGCTATGATAGACTAACAGGCTTTTATTTTTCACTCAAGGGACTTAGCAATGATAGGTTGAGGTTAGCTAAACGACTACTCTCTTTTTTAAGGTGGTCTTTTTTATTTTTTTTAATTCAAATTTATAATTCATCATAATAAAATTACATTTTTATTTTTTAAAGTATATAACTCAAACTCCTTATTTCGTCATTGTCAATCCCCACTAGAGAAAGTAGATATGTCTCCCTCAAGCCGTAGTTGTATATATGGATCCCTTCCCAGGCTCTATTATTTAACCTTTATTTATAAATGCAACTATTATTCTCTTTTATAACTTCAGCTTTTAGATTCAGCTTCCTAATACGTTTCTACATTTTTTGTAGACATTGACACAACATGGAAAAGAAATGGCAGACTATAATGGGCCTTGAGGTGCAAGACCGAAAAGATAAAATCATATTTTCTAGTAAAGATTTATTTTGGTCTGAAGTATACAAGACAAACATGAATATTGACTGGGTTGCAAAAATTCCTACAAAATGAATTACTGATTTTATTCAAGGAAAGGAATCAAATCCAGATGCTCCATGTACCTTCCAGCGTTGAAAAAGAAAACATCCAAGCTCAAGGCCTAGTGTTGCCTTACAATGGGAACTGTAAGTATTTTAGAAAACCTTTGTTTAGATATTGATATTAACAATGCTTTATCATTTGTCATATGTGTTGACATTCAAAATTTATTTTGTAGTTATACTTGCTCATATGGTCCGGAGGACAGGAGAGCATAATGGAAAACCAAACCAAGATGTACTATTGTCAAAAAGAGGGGTTGTCAATGCCATTTTACTATAAAGGTCATGGTTCAAGGTCCTGATGTTGTAATAATAACATACAACATGTATGATCATGAAGATGAGCATGGATGGCCTTGTCATGGAAAACACGACAGTTTAGGTGATGATGGGCCTCAGAGGAAGCCAAGACTTTCAAGGGACATGATTTCTTATATAAAAAGTTGCTTTTTTCTTCAAGTACCAATTGATTTTGTTTGTAAAATGCATATTAATAAATATATTGACATAGATGCCACAGCTCGGGATAGAGATTTTTTATTACATAGAAAAGATATTGAAAGCATCTATAATCGTCTGGCAAAATAATATTACCAACTGCATTGCAAAGATGAAATGAGTGTGAATCTCTGGTATGAAAAACACCATAATGATTTCTTCTTCTACCAAAAGCCCGATGGTAGAGAGATCCCTTTTATAGCTGGAATACAAACTAAATGGATGCTGGAAACTATGGTTAAGTTATCCCATAATAGCTTGATAGCCATGGACTCAACATTCAGTACAACTAAATACGGGGTTAGTATTTTTGAAATGATTATTTCAATAAAATCATTTTGGTTATAATGATTCAATATGATTAATGACTTAAAAATAACTTCATTTTTTTTAATTTAACAGTATCAGTTGTACACGCTCACGGTGTTTGATGAGAAACAAAGTGGGGTTCCAGTTGCATGGGTGGTGATGTCACGTAATACATCACAGGATATAGCGGCATGGCTAGAGCACCTCATGCATAGATGTTTTCAGCTTCGTTCTGATTGGAAGGTCAATGCCTTTATGGTTGATGATGCATTGGCTGAAATCGTTGCTTTGAGGTAACATCAATATTCTTATTTGACATTGCAAGTTACATTCATTGTAAACATTTCTCACTTAAAATGAATTAAATATGGCAAGCGGATCACCAGATGTGAAGTGATCTTGTGTATATGGCATGTAAGGAGGGCTTGGCTAAATAATGTTTATCGGTTGGATAGTAGTTCAAAAAAAGCAAAAGAGATGTTCAATGAACTTGGTTATATCATGAAAAATTGTTCTAATGATGAAGTGGATAATGTAATTAATGGTTTTTTCACCAAGTTTGCAGCTGAGGGGAAACTTTTGGACTATTCCACAAGAATTGGGTTGCTGGTGACAAGATCCATAAGTTCGCATCTTATTTTTATTGTTCTTACGCTTTTTGTTTTATAATGAAAATATATATTTACTAATTGAGTTTTTACATTTAGGGATGTGGGTTAAAGGCTGCCGAGATTTTCCTCATGCAAATCAGGAGACAAATAATGTTGTTGAGTCATACCACAGTTATCTCAAGACAACATTTCTATGTGATAGACGAAAGAAATGTTCTCGTAGGATGGATTGGATATTATAATAAAACATGTTGAGTCATTTTATCGATTCAAGGAAATTTTGAAAAAAGAAGGATATATGAACAACCACAAGAAAGAGATGCAGCTTGAATCATCAATGGAAAAGGCTCGAAGAATTCCAGACAGTGATTACAAGCCTCATGAGAGCATATCTCATGCTTATTGGGTGAGGATTCAAAGTAAACTTGATAAGAAATATCTTATCATATGGCATCGCACAAATTTTATCACTTGTAATTGCCCATGGTCTATTCGTGGCAACATTTGCAAGAATGCCATAAAGGTAGATTCGCTCCATTCCTCCTTAATGGAGTCAGACCCTTTATTGGATCTTGATACCACACCTAATACATTGAATGCCCCTCCTGAGATAAGTATAGAGGCACTAAACCTTGATGCAGGTACTAGTACAACTATTATGGATGATAACAATGCTGAAGAACTTAATTTTTTGAGAGAGGAGTTGTTTGGCTATCTAGACCTGTTTCGGAATAGTCCTTCTTTTACTGTGAACAAGAAAAAACGGTTGATTGATTTGGCTAAAAAATTTGTGGATGATGCTAATGACATCCATATTATGAATTATGACTTCACCCTTGGGTTGGGTTCTTGTGAGTCATCTTTGAAGAGGAAGAAGAGTTTCCTTAGTCCTAAAAAGAAAAATAAAAGAAAAAAAAATCCCAGCTTGGATATTGATTTGAATGTCTCTGCATCCGAAGATGAACCATTTCAGTTTCAATATCTCAACAAGTGTGGTCATCCTCGCTCCAACAATGCATCCTCTATTGTCCCAAGTAAATTATGTAGAGAGATGAGTTGCTGTGTTTTCTTTTAATTGTGTGCACTGGTTGTTGTTGATGTTTTTAATGTAGTGTTTGAATGTATGCAGGGGTGAAACATCCCAATATTGTGGCTTCACTTGAAGCACACAGACAAAACCCCCATGCTTCTATTTATCAGTTCAGTCAAGCTGTGTTTGATGGGACACCTAATTGATGTAGTCAGTATTCTAATGCTTGTATTAATTCACATGATATTATTTTCTCTGATGAAAATTGCATTGTTGGAGAATAGATACAACAACTTCTTCAATGGATCGCCCTCCATCTGAACATGATTTCCTCATTGACAACACCCAAATTGGTGATTTTCCAGGTTTGTTTCTATGTGTTTCCACGTAACTGTGTGCACTGGTTGTTGTTGATGTTTTTAATGTAGTGTTTGAACATTTGGAGGGGTGCACCATCCCAATATTGTGCCTTCACTTGAAGCACGTAGACAGAAGCACCATCTCTCTATTTATCAGTCCAATCAAGGTGTGTTTGATGGGACACCTAATTGATGTAGTTTTTATTTTGATGCATGTATTAATTCACATGATATTATTTTCTTTGATGGAAATTGCATTGTTATCTTACATATACAATAGCTTCTTCAATGGATCGCCCTCCATCTGAACATGACTGCCTCATTAACAACACCCAAATTGGTGATTTTCCAGGTTTGTTGCTATGTGTTTTCTCTTAACTGTGTGCACTGGTTGTTGTTGATGTTTTTAATGTAGTGTTTGAATGTTTGCAGGGGTGAACCATCCCGATATTGTGCCTTCACTTGAAGCACGTAGCCAAAAGCGTCATCCCTTTATTTATCAATTAAGTCAAGGTGCATTTTATGGGACAACTAATTGATGTAGTATGTATTCTTATGCATGTATTAATTCACATGATATTATTTTCTCTGACATAAATTTCATTGTTATATTACAGATACAACGACTTCTTCAATGGATCGCCCTCCATCTGAACATGATTGCCTCATTGACAACACCCAAATTGGTGATTTTCCACATTTGTTGTCGTGTTTGCTCTTAATTGTGTGCATTGGTTATTGTTGATGTTGTATGTAATGTTTGAATGTCTGCAGGGGTGCAACATCCCAATATTGTGGCTTCACTTGAAGCACACAAACAAAACCACCATCCCTCTATTTATCAGTTCAGTCAAGGTGCATTTGATGGGACACCTACTTGATGTAGTCAGTATTCTGATGCCTGTATTAATTCACATTATATTATTTTCTTTGATGAAAATTGCATTGTTATCTTACAGATACAACAACTTCTTCAATGGATCACCCTCCATTCGAACATGATTGGCTAATTGACAACACACAAATTGGTGATTTGTCAGGTTTGTTGCTATGTCTTTGTTCTTATTTTGCTCGTAAATTGTGTATTGGTTGTTGTTGATGTTGTTAATGTGTGTATGAATGTTTGCATATTGAACCAGGGTAGAATAAATAGGCAGGGTTGAGGAAAAGACATAAAGGTTAGCCAACTTGTAGGCTTCTCAAACAAGTTATGAGAGAAAATACAACGTCTTCTTCTTTAATCTCCCACATACCAGAATTCATGTCATAAATGTCAATGCAGTTGATGATGCTATTTTGTTGAGGATTCTTGGGGTAGTGACCAACTTTTGTTACGTGTGATCCCTATCCAGGAGGAGTTGGTTCTTAGGGTTTTCTTGGTTTCCCTAACTACGGTGATGAGAGCTTGAAATTGTTCCATCTTATGATAAGTTGCAAATATTTACATGTACTTCATCCTTTCTATATAAATAAAGTGTTTTAGTGTTCCAGTAATCGATTACTTGCAAATCTGATTATGATCTTGCCTTCCCTTTCTTCATTGGATAATTTCTTGCATTTTTTTTTATAATGACAATTTGACATGACAAAATATAATAAATCATTGTATACAACAAAGACTGAATCCACATTTTTCCTTGATTGAAATTGATGTGAGTAGAATGCCAAAAATATGTATATAAGATTCTTAACCAATTAAATCATTATTAAAATATGGTTCTTATCATCATGAGCTAACAAGTATATGAATCAGTCTTAAATTGCTCAGTTACTTTGTCCTAAATTGCCTATTCAGTTTACATGTGATACTACACCATCAGAATATATATTTTGGTAAGTATAATGGGCATTGTGAACATGATTATGAAAATCATGATGTACATGGTGTAGTTTCAATTACAAAGCATTGGGAACTCTTATGTAGTTACATGAATCCACATTTTTGCTTGATTGAAATTGATGTGAATAGAATGTCAAAAATATGTATATAAGATTCTTAACCAGTTAAATCATTCTTAAAATCTGGTTCTTATCATCATGAGCTAACAGGTATATGAATCTGGTTCACCATTAGTTTCCAGATTTGACTAAGTATAGTACGGAGACCACCAAAGAAAGTAAAACACAACAGTAAATTCCAGCCCTTTCAAAGATTTGAAATTGAAATAAAAGAGACCAGGAATTAAAAAGTAACTAGTTTTGTAATGAAGCAACATATGAGAAAACTTTTAGTTACTTGTTCTAACACCAACCAACAATGTATTCAATAGTTTTTTATTTGATATTAGATAGAATTATGTTCAGTTTGACTTAAGATGTGAAAGATTATAAATCAAGAGCTCACATAGGCTTAAACTAGGCTTAGAAGGGGACTTAAGCTCATTGTCAAAAGAACTTAAAGATGGTTGTAGCTTATTGTTGTATATTAATGAAATGAAAATCTGGAAAACAGTAAACTAAAAATCCATAGAATTTTTGGCTCTTAAAAGTGGATTAAAACTAAGAAAAACTATGCCAAAACTAGGGGTAAAACTAGCGAAAAATATGTATAAAAATGATTTTAAGTTCAGGAAACTAAAAGAACCCATAGAAAAGCAAGATAAAACTCTGTTTTGAATGTTGGAAATGAAAGTTATTAAAGCGTGACAAAAAACATCCGTACATTTTGAGGGGAAAGTCAAGACAAGGGTTCTAACTGTGAAAGATGAAATCTAAGGCTATTTTGTGTTTTTCTAGACTACTTATTTCCAGATCTACTAAACCAAAATAAAAGGAATTAAAGTGTCAATTTATTGGTTAGAACGAATGTTGTTAGAAAGAGTGTGACTATTTGGGCATTGTGAACATGATTATGAAAATCATGACGTACATGGTGTAGTTTCAATTACAAAGCATTGGGAACTCTTATGTAGTTACATGAATCAACATTTTTGCTTGATTGAAATTGATGTGAGTAGAATGTCAAAAATATGTATATAAGATTCTTAACCAATTAAATCGTTCTTAAAATCTGGTTCTTATTATCATGAGCTAACAGGTATATGCATAGAAAGAGAAGTATTTTTCATTTGTAAAAATAATATGCACGAAGAAAGGAGGCATTTAAGAAAAACAATACTTAAGATTTAGGGTGTGAATTGGTGAAGAAATTTTCACTTGAAAGCATCCATACATGTACCTATAGGTGATAAAAAACGTTTCAAGTTGCTCCAATCAACAATTTTCCCAAAAATTTCATGAATTCAATAATCAGTCTTAAATTGCTCAGTTACTTTGTCCTAAATTTCCTATTCAGTTTACATGTGATACTACACCATCAAAATATGTATTTTGGTAAGTATCATGGGCATTGTGAACATGATTATGAAAATCATGACGTACATGGTGTAGTTTCAATTACAAAGCATTGGGAACTCTTATGTAGTTCTTGCTACATTGATTTGAAATTGGGAGTTTTTTGTAAGTAAACTAAATATTGTTTGGCTAGATCCATTTGAGCTCCATTTGTGATCACCATTAGCTAAATATTTCATTAATGATTATATTTGTTTGCACAGAAACATCAACAATTCAACAAGGTCATGCTAGCAGCAAGATGCCTATAAACAAAAAAGGTCAAGTGCCAAGCCCTAAGGCAATTGACCGCAAGACCATAATTGATACAGTAAAAATTTGCAAACTCTGTTGAAGCGCTGGTGTAATGCAAAAAAAAGAGTTAAGTTTCTCTAGGCAAAACACTTAAGACTAAAAAACAACTAAATTTATTTGACCTAAAAATGCTTTCACCTAGATGTTTTTTTTTTTTTGGTAATTAAAATTAATAGGAACAACTTGTAAAAGAATGTGATTCATCTTTCGATTTCTTACAAAATACATCATGAAGATGGCTTCCTCTATTGATGCTTAGATCAAAACTTGTTTATCTATATGGAAACCTAGTGCCTCATGGACCTAGGACTAGAATCACCAAGTAGTTAGTCTGATAATTGTAATTGACTCAATAATGTACAAGTAAGTCTTCTTCAAGTAAATTCTTTATTTTGAAAACATCTTAAAGATCTGCACTAACATATTCAATCTCTTTAGATTTTGTGGCATGTATCTCTGAATAGAATAACCTAGGGCCAAATTTGATAAACCTAATTATCTCATCACTGTGACAAACCCAATTCATCTCTACAACTCAGACTATTTAGAACTCAGACCTCTGTTTTGGATTGCAGCCTAGTAAAAAATTCATATATGTGGAAAGTGTGTCGCTGAAATTTTGGAGGGTCTGATCACCATTAAAAAAGGAGCTCAAACCTGTGACCTTAGCCTCAGACTTGTGTGAACATACTTCTAAAGAAGTTTGGTTCATCACTGTGAGAAACCTAAGTCATCTCTACAACTCAGACTATTTAGAACTTAGACCTCTATTTTGGATTGCATCCTAGTAAAAAAATCATATCTGTGTGAACATACTTCTAAAGAAGCTCGGATGGTGTTAGGGGAAGTGTCTGACCTGAAGTGGAACCATGGACAAGTTTTTGAATAGAATTGGGCCTTTAAAGCATTTTATAAAAATACTTTGAAGTGATTGGAGACCTTTTGGATCATTAGCTGCGGACCTTAGTTGAAGCAATATTGGATCATTTTGGACCTGAAGGCATTTTGGACCTGAAGGTTGCCTTTGGAGCATATTGAAGACTTATTGTTGAAGGTCCCTTGAAAGGTTTGTTGGGTCACTAATGAAGGCTTGTGGAAGAATTTTTGTAGCAACCTCTCTTGTATCCCATGGAGTAAAATTGAAGCTAATTCTGAAGTAGATTTGAAGAACATATTCTAAGTCTTTAAAGTCACCCTAGAACAATCTTTGAAGGTAGGTTTCGAGCACTGTTTTGCGGAAATATTTGAAGGTACATTGAAGGAATCTTGAAGTGAATTTTGGGACAATTTAGAAGAATTTTTAGAAGCATCTTTGAGGGTAGCCTTGGAGACATATTGGAGACATATTGAAGCGGCCTTGAAGCAACAATGTTGAGGTCCATTGAAAAATCCTTTGAAGAATTAGTTGGTGCATAACTTGAGGCTTAATGCAGCTTATTAAAGACATATTGTTGAGAATATTTAGTTGACTTTGGAGATATTATTGGAGATAGAAAATCATAGCTTTGCAAAAAATAAACATCAGATCAAAAATCATATATTTGCAGAAAATAAGCTTCAGATAAAAAATCATATCTTTGCAGAAAATATTCCTACCCTACTCACAATGAAATGTCTGAGTTTACCTTTACCCAATCTGAAAGGTAAAGTGCCTTATAAAAGTAAATTATTGATAATGGTTATCTAGTGGAGATAGACCTCTGTTTGATAATGCTAACGTTTAAAAATGTTTTTTTTTCTAAGAAAACATTTAGATATTGATGAAGGATTAGTAAGTTCTTATAACTTGGATTTTAACCTCCACCCATTCCTTTAAAGTTCATTATGAAATCAATGAAATTTTCAACAGTGAAATTTACAAGCACATTGAGTGTAAATAACCTCAGTAACCTTAAACTATTATATCACAAACCATGAAAATATTACATTTGTTCATATACATGGAATATCAAACATTTGTCCAAAAACTTGTCACCCATACAAAAGACTCCAATCATGGTTCTTCTTTAGTGAAAGAACCATGTCATGATAGCCCCAAGGAAAATGATCACAACAACACATTCACATATTGGGGAACTATGCTGATGCTAATCAATGACTTCTCTTGCAATAGATGATGATACGATGTCATCTCTGACACCTCCATCTACAACCGATGTTCCTCTAGAAAGTATATTAGTGGACATCTTATGAATGTTTGCATGGTAATGTATGCTAAAAGATTGAAACTGAGAAATCCACATTATTGCTTCCTTGTAAAGCGGTTTCAGATTCGTTTTTCGAACTTCAAAGATGCCTTTGATCTGATTGCATATGAGCTGCGAGTTTGTGAAAACTGTAATATCATTGACAACATAATTTTTTGCCTCCTTTAACCCCTCAACAAGGGCAATGTAGTAAGCTTCGTTTTTCGTTGTCCTCCTGTGCACTTCTATATTTCTATGCAGCACATGATTTCTTACCGCATTATGAAGTACATATTTTATAGTGGCTTCACCAGGATTAGACGACAAGACACTTCGATGTTCAACTCCCACTTTTGCACCATTATGTATGCTTAGAAGACCTTGAAAATAAAATAATAATAAATTCATATTAGAAAAATAGGATTAGATTCCAAACAAAATAAAGGTGATGGTGAAGTCATTACAGAATAAATAATGAACCAAACTAGAATAAACACGTAACTGGAACTGGATGGTGAAGTCATAGATTCTATTATATCTGGAACTTCTCTGCATTTCAGTGATATAATCTATGATTCAACTCTTAACAATTTATAGTGACAAACTAGAAATTCCCTTCCGAACTTGGAGTATTTAATGGTTATAAAGTTTAATAAGATTAAGAAAACCTTAATTTTTTTGAAGATTACAAAATTTTGACAAACCTTGTGACATAACTCTTCTTCTAATATTTTTTTCCTTCATTATATTCCCTTGTGTATCGTATACTACCAGAAATCCAACCTTAGATGTCTTTGTGCTAATTTTCATATTCAATGCACCCACTGTACTATCGATATTCAATAAACTGTTACACATACACACAAAGTTGATGGCTCCTCACACCCCCCTTATCCTGGGCTATACAATGCACCTTGTTCTCTGGGTACAGAAAGTGAAGCTGATATTTGATTGGTATCTTCTGCGAGCCCTGCCCCTTGGTTATTGCCTTCATTGCTGGTGTTTTATATTGGTTTAATTAATATAGTCCTTTCAATATGATCATTTTTTATTGTCAATTTGGCCATGGGAAACTATCCTTGATGGCTCTGTCTGGTTTGCTTTTGTAGATTTTACATTTCTGCCAAGTTTGTGAGGATTGACTTCATGAATATTGTTCTTGTCTATAAAATCCAATGTTGGAAAAAACCATGCCGCTAATGCACTTGACATGGTGCACATACCCAGTTTATTTATTTTTAATACTGAAAATGGGAGATTTTTATTATAAAAACTGTAGTAGTAAGCTAAAAAGCAGAGTATAAAAAATTATGCCCCAAGTTTGCAAGTGTAGCCTGTAGGTTACGGCTCTCAAAAGCTTCAAACCAAAATTTACAAAAATTCACCACTACTACATCCCAGTGGTTCTCACATTATTACATTCTGGTGGTTCTCACAGACAAACAAGTATATAGCTTAAAATAAATAAATAAAGACTCCTAATACTCTCGCTGCTTCACTAAACACAAAATTTATTGGAAGAAATGTAGGTTGTTTGCTTCTTCTTGCGCAAGATTTGAAAGAAGGGAATTCTGCTTCTTTAGTTCCATGTCACCCAACATCTGATGTACTGTGGCTTTTTCCCTTAATTCTACCTTCACAGAGCTTGTTCACATTCTGTGATTTGATGCTGCATATTGTGAATCCCTGTTTAGGTTGATGACCATGTTTCTAAGCATGGTGCATTCAGCTTCCAAAACCTCAATATTTTTTGCTTCTATTACACCAATGTTCTCATGATGATAACATATTCAGATATACACTATTTCTTGTTTTCATGCACCTTTGTAGTCAATGAAAACACATATATCTATTACATTGTATTGATTCTTCATGCCTCTTTAACACCCTTTTAAATTCTTTTGCTTCTTTGTCATCCATGTGAACTTTCCTCCAAAGAGTTCTGTAACACAAATTTTGGTTAAGGGCTCTCGAAGGATTGAGAAGGTGTATAGAAGAAGAGACCCAAAGAAGTCCCAACTCCCAAGTTCTACCATTCAAGGAGGACCCATAGTCCTCAAATTAAACTAGCAAATCAAGTAGCCAAGGGACCACATTGTATCAAAACTAAACTGCAGGAAGTCTGAAACAAAATCCAACTTGACATAAGAATAGGTCCACATTACCCAGAGAAGAAGGTTTAGGGCATAACCAAAATCCAGAATATACGGAAAATTCCAAAAATGTGAATATGCCCAAAGTAATCAGACAAGGGTTTCAGTTTTCACTAGCTCTCCAATGACCAGGAAACCAAACACAGTTTAACTCAACAGAACCAGACCAGAAATTCATAAATAATTTATCCTTCTTACCCAAGACTATTCGTAGAGGATATGTGGCTTACACTCTGAAATCAACTCTAGAAGACAAAATTTTCTATAGAAACCAATATCCAGTGACTATTGATTGTTCGCCCACTTTGCCCCTATTGACTTCATATTTGATGAGTATGATTGACGACTTAATTTCGGTCAAGAACAAGAGCCCTTGAATGTTCAGATAAAGTGAATCAGCTTAACCGCAAACAGTTTGGGTGAACATACCGTGCATAATTTTTTTGTCATACAATTTTCGTTAGAGGACTGGGCTTGCCAAGAAGAAGAACCCTTGAATGTCCAGATAAAGTGAATCAGCTTAACCACAAACAGTTTGGGTGAACATACTGTGCATAATTTTTTTTGTCATACCATTTTCGTTAGAGGACTAGGCTTGCCAAGAAGAAGAGCCCTTGAATGTCCAGATAAAGTGAATCAGCTTAACCGCAAACAATTTGGGTGAACATACTCTGCATAATTTTTTGTCATACCATTTTCATTAGAGGACTGGGCTTGCCAAAAGGAAGAACCCTTGAATGTGCAGATAAAGTGAATCAGCTTAACCGCAAACAGTTTGGGTGAACCTACTCTGCATAATTTTTTTGTCATACCATTTTCATTAGAGGACTGGGCTTGCCAAGAAGAAGAGCCCTTGAATGTTCGGATAAAGTGAATCAGCTTAACCGCAAACATTTTGGGTGAACACACTCTCAAGCGTTGGAGATTGTTCGCCCTGCGCCTATTGACTTCATAGACCGGATATTCGATGCGTGTGATGGACCACGAATTTTTGGGTGAACATAAAGCAATATACTTCTTATAAATATTTAAAAATATATTATTTTTCTAGTATGTTAAATGATTGAAATGGCTAATTATAACTTTGAAAATCTCAAAAACTCTTTAAAATCATTTTTATCGTAAATGTTACAAATTAAATTATGTATTGAACCAAATTATTTAGTTTTATTAAATTATATATTGAACCAAATTACTTAGTTTTAGATATAGAATAGCAAGTAAGATAGCAAGTTTTAAGAACCCAACTACATTATAAATTATATAATCTCACTATAAAGTAAATTTCCATAAAAATTCCACATTAGAATGACTATATAAATTTCACATTAATAGGCATTTTATGTTTGGAATGAAGTCCTATATTATGTTCAAACATTCTTTCAAAATATACACTTTTATTCTCAATTGCTAATCACTCATTAAGCTACCCAAATCAAACTCTAATTTATAACATATAGTAACAACATCCATTATTTTGTATAATACAAAATGATAAGCTTTGAAGTTTTATAGTTACTCAAAATCTCAATCGTCAAAATCCACCTTGAAAAAAAATTATGAAATTTTTTCATTTACAAAAATAATTCAAGAATTTTCTCTTTACTAAAATATTTTTGATTAAATTTAATAAACTTACAAATTATAAATTTATAAATTACATCTAACACTTTTATTTTTATTCTTTTTAAATACATAATTATTTTTTTACTTCATTAAGTAATAGATTTCTACATATCTTATTAAAAACCTGTCTAAAAATTTCATGTCTCATTAAAAACTTGGTTATGTACAAAATCTTATTGCATAAAAATCAAGTTGTTTCATTAAAAAGCTGATTATAAATTTAATACAGAAAGTCTTATTGCATTATAAATAAATAAAACGAAATTTTCATTCATTTACAATTTCTTAATCCATTAAAAATAAATAAAACAATAGTATCATTAATTTATTTAGGAGTTGTCTACTGAGGCGCGTTTTTGGCCCGACGCGTAAATTGCCTAATCCCAATAACTAAATTTGCAAAAATCGTGTAGTTGCGAAGTATTGGAATCCATTTTTTGATAGTGGAAATGGATTCAAGACTATCAAAACCCTAAAATTTAAAATGACACAGAATAACCATAAACAAGTTTCGGGCAAATCTTCACGGGAATTTCGAAAAATCGTTCTGATTTTGGGTCAAAACGGCTACTTTAGACTAACATTTATTAAGAGTCGTATACTGCTTCCTGATTCGAAGTTTCAAAAAAATTAATGCAATGTTCGAATTTAAAATTATGATTAGAAAACCGCGATGTTCACTCCGTCCGTGAACCTCATATCCCCGCATCACCGAACTTGGAATCCGCTTATTAATCATTTAACCGACCGAACCGTCGATTTTTCAAAAAAAAAAAATCAAGAGGTACCGCCGAATTTGGTAACTATGGTTTAGGTGTTTGCGCCATTGACTTCAAAGACCTGATATTCGATGCATGTGAATGATGACTTGATTTCACACGATCGTCGTTCTCCCTTCATCGTGTCACATGGAAACTCTATGTGACTCTCTGCTCACTATCCACGATGAGAACAAAAGCAATATCTCGGGATATTGCTTTTGTTAGAGGAGCCAAATATTGGGTTGTTAGTAGCTCTCATAGTGACTCGATATTTCTTCGTTCTTACCATGATGAACAAAAAGCTCACTATTATCACCGTTGATAGTGATTCACAACAAGAGAAGTCTTTATAGGATTTCAATGCTAGACCGCAAGTGAGCAAGCTAGCATTCTTTGTTGTAAAGAAGATCGTGACCCTATCTCGCTTGGCGTAAGAGAGCAATCATCATGAGAAAGAATTTTAAAGGATAAAGGCCGCAATATCTTTGGTTAACAATTTCTTACGCTATGTGGGGCTTTCGATTCCGCCATTTGTAAATAGCTCACCAGATGGGAAAAGTCCGGTACCACTTGCAATACAATTGAGCAAGTGTAATAGATTATCTAATTTGCTCGCATAGTTTGTGTGAGAAAATGGAGGACGTCTTGATTGAGATCAAATTGGGACTTAAAATCAAATCACAATCCAATTTATTTAAGTTTCTCTTGACCGAAAAGAACAGGGTCAAAAACTTAGCGTGTTCAACAATATCCCCCTAAAGGGAAGAATTATTTTGACTCGTAAAATTTTAATACCTTCAAAATAACGCTAGAGAGGCTCTTCGAGAAGGAGTAAATCTCATTTCATGGCCTTTTCATAGTCACGAACACACTTAATTCAAAGCGTACTTACATAGTGCAAAAGAGAAAAAATTGAAAAGTGGATATGAGTGCTAGTGATGACCATATCAAAAATATGCCAAAGATTTATTTATTATTGTGATGTGTGTTTTATATATTTGCTATTGTTTCGTTTGTTATTTAAGTTATAAATTTATTTTTGTGTTAAAAAAAGAAGAAAATCAAATCATAAATAACCACAAAGAATGTACAACCATTGAACACCAATGCCCCGTCGTGCCTAAGAGTGTTAACAGGCGCTCTTAATAAGGTTAATATGGTGTGACCCGTCGTGTTTCGGGAGCATCTACTGTGTTATTTTATAAGGTCAAGTTGTAGAATTAGCCTATTGAAGACGTTTTGTACCCAAAATGTTATCCTATATAACCGGTGAAGGTTGTGGAGAGCCGTGGATTCAATAGATGGTGGCAGCTCCATAAGATGCATTTAGTATCGAGACCACCGTTGCATTACGAGGGGTTGAGAAGAATCAATTATGAAAAGTACATAAATGATGTTCCGAAGAGGTTATGTCTTAAATGGATTATGTTTTGTATAAATAGAGATGCTTAGCCACAAACATATATCTACTCTTGGATTTTGTATTTATGTGTGTAATTTAGAAATTGTAACTGCAATTTATTATTATTTTTGTTGGGCTTTATTTTGTTCACACAAAACCATTAGACTACAAGCGCATGTGCAATAGCAATCCTTTATATCTTTTAATTAATTATGTTTGGTCCTAAAATGGACCACTCATTAATTCCTATTACTTGTTCTCTTTTTATCAATTTAAAAAATTCAAACCCTATAATGAATGATAAATTCAAACGCCCTATCGATTTAAAAATAGAACCTGTTTTATAAAAATTGATGTCTTAAAATTTGATTTGTAATGTATATTTCCCAAGTGTAAAGTTGTTATCTACATATCACATGACAATCAGAGAAAAGACATGCAAATACAAGGTTTTGACACTAGGCATGTAAACCCTACAAAAAAATGACATGGAAGCACATGTGGGTGTATAATTTTAAAAATATTTAAATTAAAGAGATGAAATATACACATCAAGTTAAGCATTTAGAGTTAGAACTAAAATAGAAATAAGGCACATTGGTTTAGATATGTTCTAGAGAAATTACAATTGTGCCTCCTTTTTGTAAGGACCATATAATCCTTTGAAGGAACCATAGTTTTATCTTGTGAAAGCTCAACCATATATATGAACCCAACTATATCATTTTCTTATGAAATCATAAAAGCATAAACCATTTAAATTTAACCTTAGATTTGAAATTATTCTATTTTCTTAAATTCAAAATTACTAAAACTATAATCCAAACACCACATGACATCTTATAAAGAAAAAGATTATAAAGAAAAATATTAATATCTTAAAAATGAATTCCTTTAAAACTGCAGCTCCCGCCTAAATATTTAATATAGGCGATGATAATAGAGAAGTAAGCTTAAGAAGAACCAATGATAGATAAATCTATATTTCAGGATATATTGGAGAACTATTGTCTTGTTATATGCGTACGTACATGTTATAGTGTCAGGCAATTGTTTTTTTTTATCTAATTTTTATGTTTAAGTAGCCATATCTTAAATTCATAAAATCTCAACGGGGAATTTTTTATTTTTATTTTTATCTCATTTGAAATTGGATTAAAAATTGAAAAAAAAAGTTTTTTAATCTAATTTTTATGGTTAAGTAGCCATATCTTAAATTCATAAAATCTCAACTGAGATTTTTTTTTTTTTTTTTTTTTTAAATTTTATTTTTATTTCATTTGAAATTGGATTAAAATTTGAAAAAAAGAAATAATTATCAAATTCGTATGACATAAAGATAATAAATTTTACACATTTGAAAATATAATTGAACTATTGAAACAATATACTTTAATTTTTAATCAATTTTAATTTAATAAAGACATATCACTAGATTCTAATTAAAAAAATAAAATAAAAAACAAATTTCAAAAGACTCTGACTGTGACTAGATTGTAAAGAAGACTGTGACCCTATCTCGCTTACAAAAGAGAGTAATCATGAGTGAGAAAGAATTTCAGAGGACAAAGGTTGAAATCCCTTTTGTGAGAAATAGCTTACGCTATGTGGGGCTTTTGATTCAGTCCTTTGTAATGGTTTGAATAGATGGGAAAAGTCCGATAATTTCACTTGCAATACTCACAATTGAGCAAGCGTAGTAGATTATGTAATTTGATCACATAGTTTGTGTGAAAAAATGGAGGAAGTCTTGATTGGAGATCAAATATGGGACTCAAAATCATAACAGAAGCCAATTTATTTAAGTTTCTCTTGGACTAAAAAGAAGCAATTAGGGTCAAAAACTCAGTGTGTTTAACAAAATCCCCCAAAGGGCTGAATTCTTTTGACTCCAGAAAATTGTAATACCTTCAAAATAATGCTAGAGAGGCTCTTCAAGAAGGAGGAAATCTCATTTCATGGCCTTCAGAGTCATGAATTAACACACTTAATTCAAAGCGCACTTGTAAAGTGCAAAAGAGAAACAACTGAGAAGCCTGAAAAAAATTACTTTCTGGTTAATGCTTGGTTTGATGAGGACTACAAAAACGAAAGGAGAATGTGGAAGGAATCACACAAGGATAACATAAATCTCAAATCCTACAAGCAGATATTAAGGAAGAAAAAGGTTGATTTCATGGTTTAGAGGAGAGAAGAACTAATCTTCCTTGGGAAAAATAACCCCAAATTATTCTGGAAGGAGCTCCAATCAAAAATGGTGCAAACTGAGAAAAAAAATAAAAAATTACAACTTCTAAATCGTTCGACTATGCAAGACAAATATATGAGCAGGATCCCAAGGTTGAACCTCCTCCCTTGGTAGAATTCATAAGGTATTTCAAAAAAAAAGAGCAAATGGAAGAAGGTAGATGGCCTAAGGTTGTGTTTAATGACATATTATGCAAAAGAAAGACTACTTGGATGAGGAAAAATAACAAATGGTTTAGTAAATGGGGTATTTTCTTGAGCATGTGTCCCACAAACAGTAAAGAGATAAAAACTCCTCATGGAAAAGTTCCACAAACATACTTGGGAGAAAGAAGAAGTACTACATTGAAGAGTTAAACCCCACTCATAATCATAAAAAAAAGCGTACACAGGGGTAAATATTTCTTGGACATCCAAAATTGTTATCGCTCAATTAAGGACTAATTATCATCAATTCCGTTGTGAAATAGGGCACTGGAAAAGGCCAAAAGAACTGTGGGAGGAAAGAGTATGTATTTTTTCTCTTCCGGAAAAGTAGAAACAGAAAAGAATTTCATTTTAGAACATGAGGCCTTCAAAGATAGCAGGGAAAATTATGCAGATATTATGACAGGTAGCTCTTGGGATAATCTATTTAGCGATGAGTTTTTCAAAAGTTGGGAGTGTTTATTGTAAGACTCCATAGGAAAATTTCCGAATACAAAAACAAGATGGAGAAAAAATCTCTCCCATATGCTAAGTTTAGCTTCATGGACATTTAAAAAAAAAATATTTCTTTCAAGTGCTCTTTATCTTGGGAAGAAATATCTAAAGCTCTTCATCTTGGATAGTGAACCGAAAGAGATATCCAGTCACTATCTACCAAGGTCTCTTCATCATAGAAAGTTGACTCCTTTAATTTAAAAAATATTAATAATAAAATTTATTTTTTCTCTACGATCACCCTCCTCATCGAATCTCATATCTCTTTGGCATAGATCTGCTGAGGAACTATCCTCCTCCTGCTCTTTGTCAACTTAGCTAGGCACGATTCTACTCCAGCGGAATCTCCACCACACCAGAAATTGTTGAAGATCTGAAGCCCTGCTTTCGAACCACGAAAATGATGTACGACTACTCAAAACTCAACTGCATCCCTCTAGTTGGCCTCTACGTGAGTAGACTGGCTCAGAGTAGCAACTACACAGCGCAGACTGCTCCTACGTTCATCTAGAAGGCACTGCGTTGTATCTGCATCACCGAGATAGGACTGTGTCAACC
This sequence comes from Pinus albicaulis, assembly GCA_034641835.2. NCBI lineage: Eukaryota > Viridiplantae > Streptophyta > Pinopsida > Pinales > Pinaceae > Pinus > Pinus albicaulis. Next base: position 607,364,482 of record CM076577.1, on the reverse strand, counting down.
CCTGTGTAGCCTCTGCTGGGACTGCATCCTCCTGATGCTACGCTGCCCTCTCCAGATTTTTGCTGCCTCAACTACTCTCTGCAGCAAAAATTTCTTCAGCTAATTTTGCTAGAGATTCAACTTGATATGTAAGGCTCTGATACCATGTGAGGATTTCTTAATATAGGAAACCCTACTGTTAAATATCAATTTACTTCTCATACTTGATTAAACATACAATTTATTAATGTGAATATTTAGAATTAACAGCGAAGTAAATAAAATTAACAGCCTACACATACAGATCATTTACTGAATAACACACTCATATGACAAAGTGACACAGATTTTTCGGACAAATTTCCTCAGAAAAACCCTATTATAGGTCAATTTGGGCATCATTCCCAATGACCTGGTTAACTAGGCATCATCTCCAGGACCAATGACTAAGGGTCTATCATTCCCTATCATTTCAAGTTGCTACATGCCCTAAGGCAAGAACAAGACAAATGAAGCATGACTTTCATCAAGCAAAGGTTTCCAAGGTTTGAAGTTTATTATATAGCATATGAGAGCTCATAAATGCTGCCTCTAAGGGGACTAAGTGCATTGCATATGCAGGTAGCCCCATGCAAGGCTGCTTTGCAAAGCACTTCCTGACATCTATGGGTGTGTTGGTCACATTGGGAGTGAAATTCTCATTATTCCGGAATCTCCACTTGGCCAGTGCCTTCTAGAAGAGTTCACATGTGTCAAGCTTCGAATCCAAGTTTCCATTTGACATCTACATGACTGGGAACATGTCTTGCCTATTATTGGAAAGTCATTCATTGCAAAACTACCTTCAGTTCATCTATAAATTGAGCACAGGTCTTAGTGTTTGAAAAGGAAGAATTTGAGTAGAGAAATGCTGGAGGATTTTCAATTGAGAGTTAGATTTGTGTAATAGCTGTTGGAGAGATTTATACTGTGATGGGGCTGAGGATCGTTTCTGGAAGGGTCACTTCAAATCAGTCATTTGGTTGTAACCTCTCCTTCTATCATCAATAAAGAATACAACTTAATTTTCCCTATATGCATATGTATTGGCTTTGATTTTCCATATTGCAAGATCTTAGTTGATGTATATTGTTTATGCTTTACTAATTTAGTTAACTAAATTGAATAGACATATGTGTTATTTCTATCATCTACTGTTTTAGTGTTCTTTCTTTCAGGAAGAATTTTGCCTACAAACCGCTTGAATTTGAAGCTACAACGAAAGCGACAGAAGGAGCCATTTAGAAGCGCTTGGATTACAAATAAGCCTCTAATCCTTTCTGTGTGTCTATTCTGAGTTAGGAAAGGTAGTCGTATAGTCTTTAATCTATTTTTCTAGGCTGTCATCTATCTAGGGAAGCGTGTTTTATCCGTAATTCACAATTTTGGCCCAACAAATTGGCAACTCCACTCGGGATCGATTTCTCTTAGATCTTGGTGACTTAGCCTCTGATTTTCTTTCTTTATCCACCCAGTAGTTGTTACACACAAATATTCAACTTTTTCAAGGCCAAATTTGCAAAGACAGTGAGTTAAACAGTAGCATTTTTCCTTATACACTACGCCCAATGCACCCTTAGATAGGACACAGTGCTTTGCATAGAACTGTCTCCCTTTTAGGCTTGCGTTGTAGAGCACTGTCTCCCTTTGGAGATTGCATTGACTCCTGAAACCACCCAGATTCCTTTGAATTTTCCTTTGCAATTTGCTTTAGTATATTTTATATTGTGTTTTGAAAATTTTGATCCTCATATTGACTAGTAACTCTATATACTTCTTCCTCCTTTGATTGAAAAATTCGTTCAATGCTTGTTTAGAAAGTTTTTCTTTATCATTGACAATTTGATTTCAAAGTATTTTTATGGTCGCATTAAGAATCATTTGCTTTTGAAATAGCAATTTGTCGTAAAATCTTCATTTCCTTGATAGGTGAAATTGTTGTTGAAATCCTCATTTTTCCTTCAAAAGAGAAATTGTTGTTTGTATTCTTCATTTCTCGAAAGTAAAAGGCATTTGAATTGTTGATTTAGTACACCTAGTTTCTTTTCTGGATTCATAACATTAAGGAAACTAAAAATAAAAACTTGCATTTTCATGTAGGATTTTTGTGTTTTTTGCAAAAAGGAACATTAGGAAATCTGCATTTAGTTTGTGACCATTGATTTTTTTTTCTTATTGATTTGTTTGCTCACAAATTATTTCCTCTCTTCCCTTGGTAGATAGGTTTTTCATTGAAGAAATTGAAAGTGAAAGATTGCTTATCATTTTTAGTTGCATTTTAGGAATTTTCCAATACATCATCGCGGTGAACCTTTGAAAGGCAAATTGTAAGCAAGATCAACATAAAATTAATCTCAATTTACCTAACAAAGCATTGGAATCATAACAATAACGTTTAGAAGGTCTAGGCTAGAGATGAGTTCTGATGTCGTAAAACATAGTAGCTGTTGTTAACTTGTTTGCGATACAGTCCGAGTGTGATACCTCACTCCACGTACGTAAGTATAGTAGCTCGGTCCAATGCACTTCAGGTAGATTTGGTGTTATATAACATAAGTATAAAGGAGTGCTCTCTGTGCAGTTTCACATCGTACAATGCTAATACGGACTCGGGCCTCCACGTACCTTCACGTATAATTGAGTGACAATTTTTAGGTAAGCATTCATCCATAGTGTGAACCTAGTCGCCACCTTGACGATTGTGATACACTAAAACAATCATTCGGGGAGATTTCCCGTCCGTACTCTTGGTTCGCTTTGTGTATTCTCGACCCGCGCTCTGGTAAACCCTTTTTCCTAGCATTACCCTTTTATTTTGTTTATTTGTTTTTGGTTAAAATTAATCAGTAATCATGGAAGAACAAAATCCTTTCCCCCGTAATTCCTGTAGATTAGCTTTAAAACCACATTTACTAACAGAAATTACTTCTAGTACACGAAGCTGATCACGATCTGTTGAATCAAGTACAATTCCTACCTCTGGTGAAACATCATTTTCCCATAAACTAGAGTTAGCTCAGTTGTTTCTACACATCCTGATTCGTCTATTGTTGTCGAAACAAAGTATTCAAAGCTAACCATGGTCACGATCCATCCAATCAGTGAGACCATACCTCCTAGACCTGATGATGTTCAACCACAAATTGATCCAGATCCTCTCTCTTCTTTTCCAAAACATCTGAATCCTGAAGTCAAAAAACCGGAAGTTGTTCCTACCTTGGTCATCCCACAAAGTTCTGTAGCTATTGAATCTCCCATATCACACAGTCAACCACCTGAAATATACTTTGGGCCTGACGGTGAAATTATTCCACCTGGTTTAATTGCGATTGAAGAAACCCCACAACACTATACACCTTTAACTCCAACATATTTTGGGGAGGACCTTTACCTGTATGAGTCTTTTTCTCAATCAACAACCTCTGCTTTTGTTGATATTCCTCCTTTTCAAATTCTCGTCGATTCAAAAGGATATACATTTGGTCAAGTAACCATGGTTGAACCAACATCTTCGGTTGGACCATCTGTTCCAATTACGTCAGCTCCCGCCCTAGCTACCCCATTGATGTTTACTACTTCACCAGAGTCATATTTTCATGGTGTCCCTATGGTCCCATCAGGTTACAAATCATTATCTAGAATTTTCTTTGGTGCAACTTCAAATCCATGGAATTTACCAATGTCATCATTCAGTATTTTAACTGGTAATCCTATCGTAAGTACTGAACGACTTAATTCATTATACACATCATCAAGGCAATATCAAGGCGGTCCATCTGAGTCTATTCCTTCAAGTACCATATCAACTAGACTCCCAGCATTTGGAGAGCAATATTTTCTGTCTTATTATCCTCCTCATGCTGGGGGGCAACCTTTGGTCACCCAATATGATAGTACTCTGTAAATTTGGTCAATCTAATGTTGAAAGGAATGTTTGTCAATGGCAGCCCACTCTGCCTATCCAACCACAAATGGTTGTACAATCGTATCAACCGGTTCAACCTGTTACACCCACTTCATTACCACTTGTTAATACATCTATACCCTTGTTACATAATCAAAATTTTGTACATCATCAACTTTATCAAGCGGGTCCTTCAACTCAATACCATCAAATGTTGGGTCCATAGACTCCAAATCCTTCGATTAATTTACAACAACCTATTCCAGGAATTATTTATTCACAAGATGGTCTACCATTTTATGGGATGTCACAACCGCAACCGAGTTATACATATCAACTAAATTCAAGTCATGTTAATTTGGGTTATAACATTGGTGGTCAGACCCCTTGGTAGCCACAAGCACAAATACCTCAAACTTCATTTCAACAAGTATCATATCCAGGTTTTGGTCAACGGAATCCTCAAGCGTTTGCTATGAAAAACAACCCCTATCTGGGTTACCAACAACAGATTCCTTATGCCGGTGCTCAAAGGCCTGTTGCTCAAGCAATTCCATCTCACCTTGGCTATGCTCAACCTAACTTTAATAGACAGTTTCCCTTTGTTGCAACTTTAGAGTTACCATATTTAAATCGGTTAACTAATGATCCAATCAACTATGCTCCTTGGTGGCCGGTAATACCTCACAAATTACCCTCGGATATTCCTAAGTTCAATGGAAAGCTTGGAGAAGATCCGTCGACTCATGTTATGACTTATCATTTATGGTGTTCATCAAATTTCCTAAATGATGATTCTGTTCGTCTACGTCTTGGGCCGTTGTACGCCACAGTCCCATTGGCAAATGGTACATTGAATTACCTAGAGCTTCTTTTCATAATTTCACAGCCCTATCTACTATCTTTTTGACTCATTTCTAGTTACCCATCAGATATGAAACTGGAACGGAACTCTTGACCAATTTCAAAAAAACTAATGCTACTCACATTTCTGATCATATTCATGAGTGGCATCGTCATCGACGAATGGTTAAGACCTTTGTTATGGATCAGCTCCTTGCTGAATGGTTCATTAAGTCCCTGTTACCATCTATAACTGAGGATGTGGTTAAGGGTGGCGTCATCACAGAAGAGCAAGTTATTGCTCGCGCCCAATATTTAGACTTTATTTATACTCAGTCTGGCATGCTCTATGAAAAAATCCCTAATGCGCCAAGATCTAATTTCAATGTTCTTCCTTAATTAAAGGACTCTCATGCTGGAGATGGCTTGATAGGCACTGCAAACACACACCACACTACTGCATATGATCCTTGTGCTACTTCCAAAATTAATTCCGTGTCATTTAACAAAGGCAAAGGTGACAAGCAACCAGGAAGTAAGAAAAAGGGGAAATCAAAGAAAAAGAAAACTTCTAACCCACAGGAAATATCATCTGATCAACTGTCTGGACCTCGGAAACCTCGTTATTCATGCATAATTTTTAATGAGGAACACTTTGTTATGGATTTTCCTCACCATGCTAAAGTCTCAAAAATCATCAAGACTTCCAATGCGTCAGTTGTGTTGACATACCCATTTCTAAATCCAGACACAAATATGGTTGCTATGGATCCAGCTCCTAGTTCCCAAGTGTTAATGTTATCTATCACAAAACCTTCAACATATATTTTGGTGTCGACGCGAAATAAATATTATGGTAGTCAAGCCACTGATCAACCTACTACCTTGACAATGAATCATGCTGAGTGGGGTCGCTTCTTGCTATTCCGAATTGACAATCAAGCCACCAAATGGAGTAATTCATAAATCGACATATAATCCTCGAGCAAGAGCTACACAAAATTATAATATATTTGAAGATTTGGCTCGATCCCACTCAGCTATGTATGTAAGAAGAGGTATTACAAAATTTTCCCTACAAAAAAGCAGGAAATATTGTCATTTATTGGTGAGTTGAGTCCATGATTTTAATCTTGTGGTCTTGGATCATCTGTGGGCCCTATATTATTCGCAACTACCTGATGGGAAATGATTCTCCATACATGTAAATGTTCTTAATCACCTTATTCATCACACTATTATTAATGAGGGAGAATCTACATGCATTATGTCTCTAAACTGTTGGAAGTCACTTGGCTCACCGCACTTATCACAATCATCAACGACATTGAAGGCATTCGATGGACATACATATAAACCTTGTGGTATTATTAATAACCCGCATGTTGAACTAGGGGGAAAAACAGTGAATATTGATGTTGAGGTTGTTGACGGACCCTTGAATACAATATTTTACTTGGAAGGCCATGGGTATATGCGATGACTGCTATTGTTTATACATATTTTAGAATGATTTCCTTTCCACATAAAGGTACAATTACAGTCCTTAATCAACTATCCTTCTTTGCCTCTGCTTCGCAAGTAACTGGAAGCATTCCATTCGTTCAAATACTCCAACTAGAACTTCAGAACATTGGTGTAGGACTCTTAAAGGATTCCACTTTAATGGGAACCTTTGCGTTACCACCGCCAATGATGTCGGCTGAAATTGCAAGCATAGAGACCTGCTACATGATCTCTTCCACTCTATGTGGCTTAAGGAAGAGTACTGATGATTCTGATATTTCTACATTGGATGAATTTCTGTCGCCCAGCCCTATTGAGCTGGCATAGCAATAAATCTGTCTGGCTTGGGCGGAAAAATTTGAAATCAACGTCGCCAAGTGTTTGGGTTGATTGTTCATTAGATTTTGGTACCCCATCTGATCCATTTTCCTCAACATTCTTGACAGATGAGAATATTTTGGAAGCTATGATGTCAGAAGGAGAACCATGGGAATATTATCATCATCATTCCCATCTTCCTAATTATGAAGAAAATAATCTTAGTGAACTAAATCACCCATCCATCAAGACTTTCTTTTCGAATTCTTTTCCCATTAATGCAATCGATTCCTAGAGAAATCTTTCAAATATCGAAGAAATGATTTCTATCTATATTTCGACCAAACCTGGCGTTGTAGAGAATATTCATGTCGGTGTATCTTGTTCTCCATCAGAACTCGAATCATATTGCTCTCTTTTTCGTGAATTTTGTGACATATTTTCTTGGTCTTACGAGGAAATTCCAGGCATAGATACTAGTATAGTTGAACACACTATTAATATGTATCATGATGTCAAACTGGTGCGTCAACGGCTTCGTCCTGTTCATCCGAAGAAAGCCGCTGCCATCAAAACAGAAGTTGAAAAACTTTTGCATGCTGGTTTCATTTACCCTGTTCCGCTAACTGAGTGGGTTTCCAATATTGTTCCTCTCATGAAAAAACAAGGAACCATTAGAGTGTGCGTCGATTATCAAGATGTTAATCATGCTTGTCCAAAAGACAACTATCCTACTCCCTTTATCGACCAGATTATTGACGATTGTGGTGGATGTGAAATATTTTCGTTCATGGATGGATTTTCTGGCTATAGTCAAATCAATATCTGCCTAGATGATCAACATAAGACATCGTTCATCTGTCCCTGGGGCACATTCGCTTATAGGAAACTCTCGTTTGGTTTAAAGAACGCTGGGGAAACTTTTTAGAGAGCAATGGATTATGCTTTCAACGAAATCAAGCACATTGTTAAACCATATCTAGATGATTTACCAGCGCATTCATGAAATCGGACTGATCACCCGATGCATTTGAGAGCAATTTTCCTACGATGCCGACACTGCAAAATACGCCTCAATCCAGATAAATGTGTGTTTTTTGTTGGTTCTGGTCGTTTCCTTGGATTCATAGTCTCAAAAGAAGGGATTCGAATCGACCCTTTAAGGGTTCAGGTCATTCTTGATTTGCTTGCGCCGTCAAACTTACTTCAGATACAGAAAATTCAAGGAAAGGCTAACTTCTTAAGGAGGTTCATTCCAAATTATGCCAAAATGGCTAAAGGATTTACTCGACTCTTGAAAAAGGGGGTTCCCTTCTATTAGGACCAAGTTGCGCAAGCTTTTTTGATGTTGTCAAGGACACTCTTGTTCGAGCCTCATTAATGTATCCTCCTAATTATCAAAACTATTATTTCCTATATATCGTCGCGGTCGAAACGACCATTGCTATGGTACTGGTCCAAGTAGAAGACGGAATCGAACATCCGATCTATTATTTGAGTCATAATCTTAATGATATGGAAGTTAAGTATCGTAATCTCAATGATATGGAAGTTAAGTACTCATATATATAAAATCTTGCCTTGGAAATTGTTCAAGTTGTCCAAATATTTTGCCATTATATCCTACTCCGAAAAACAATAATATTTTCGGATTGCAACCCCATGACTTACATATTATCATGTCAATTGCTAGAGGGAAATATTCAAAATGGATTTTCATTTTGCACGAATTTGATTTGGAATTTATCAAATCCAAATCAAAGAAGTCTTTAGTTTTGGCTGAGCTTCTCTGTGACCTTACCTTTGATAGTACTGAAAATACGTCAGAACCATCAATTCCAGACGAGTCTCTATTTATGATTGGATCTTATGATCCTTGGTATGGCGATTTCATCATTTATCTCCAAGCCAAACCTTTTTGACCCAATACCTCTCACTCTGAACAATGACATATTCGATACCAAGCCAAAGATTATCTGATCATCGGCGATAAAATTTATCGTCGTGGTGTCAATACCATTTTAAGGAGGTGCCTCACTAAAGAGGAGGCCGAAAAAGTGTTAAATGATTTTCATGCTGGGGCTTGTGGTGGAAATTTATCTGGATATGCTACTGCGCAGAAGATACTCCGCGTCAGTTACTTTTGGCCTACTATTTTTCAAGACTGCATCCTCGCGGTAAAAATTTGTCATGCGTGCTAGATTTTTTATCGTAAAATCCGCAAACCGCCAGCGCCAATGCATCTTCTTGTCTCTACTGGATCATTTATGAAATGGGGTATTGACTTCATGACCTGTAAACCCTCCTTCGTCATGGGGGCATGGTTATATTATTGTTGCAGTCGACTATTTTACCAAATGGGTCGAAGCGATGCCTACATTCAACAATACAGGACAAACAGCTGCATTATTTTTCTTCAATCACATTATTGCACGGTTTGGGGTCCCACAGGCTATAGTTACAGATCATGGGAAGATTTTTCGCAACTACATGATGTCTGAATTGACTGCCAAGTTAGGATTGTCACATGATAATTCTACTCCTTATTATCCACAATCAAATGGACAAGTTGGGGCTATTAACAAAATTCTTAAACGAATGCTACAATGAATGATAGGAGTTCGTAAAAGAAACTGAAATTTGATCCTATACTCTGCCTCGTGGGCATATCGAACCTCGGTGAGAAATGAAACCGGATTTACTCCCTTTCAATTGGTGGATGGTCTGGAAGCTATCTTACCAATATAATGTGAAATATCATCGTTAAAAATCGCAATAGACTTGTTACATAACACCTCAAAAGAAGAAGCGCATCTCCTTAACCTCATCCATCTTGATGAAATGCGTCGTGAAGCCTAATTGGCCAATGAAGCACATAAGAGACTTATAAAGGTGCAATACGACAAAAATGTCCAGCCTCACATTTTCTCAAAGGGCGACTTGATCCTTCTCTACGATCAAGAAGTTGATGTAATAGATACAGGGAAATTTCAGCTGTAATGGCATGGCCCCTATATTGTCAAAAGAGTTCTTGCTAAGGGTGCGTATGAGTTAGTTGATTATGATGGAATTCCATTGGCGCAACCTAGAAATGGGTTGTATTTGAAACATTACTATGTTTAATCATGAGTGTGCTAAATTTTTGTATTATATTGTAAATATATGATGTTGATTTGCATTCACTATCTTAATTTGTTTTTAGAGTTTTCTAGACATTAGTAATCCGCTTTACATTTCCTCACAGATGTCTGAATCTTGGGAACCATTTGTTGGATATGCTAATGGTGCTAGTCGTAGTACGCAGAATCTATCCTCTATAGCGTGGGCCATTTTTTCTCCAAACGACGAGTTAGTGAGTCTTCAAGGGATTTGAATTGGTAGATCGATGAACAATATCGCTGAGTATAACACGTTGATCGAACTTCTCTCTGATGCCATTTCATTTGGTATTAACCACATAATCATAAGGTTAGACTCACAAGTTGTGGTATTACAACTTACTAGTGTTTATACTGTTAGAAATCCAACACTTCTTATATTGTTCCTAAGAGTTGGACTTTTGGAAAGAAATTTTGATTTTATTCAATATCAACACATTTCCAGAAATTTGAACACATTGACTGATTCATTAGCTAATCAAGTTTTAGACAGACATTTGCAACATATGTAAAGAAAACATTCACATCATTGAATAGGATTGTGCATTAAACATAGGAAAAATTTTGAAATCATATAGATAGATAGTTATAGGTTTTTACAAAATTTGTGCCCAAGACACATTGGTCATCTGACCTCAAAATGTATAAAAAATGTCATAATTAAACTAGTGGTGTTCGTGATAACATGTTATAGATCTATCTATCCTACGAAGTAACCACATCCAACGGTTAGGAACCCCAATAGTGTGTCGTTGCAGTCACATAGGAAGTTTTTCGATCTGGTAATCTAGAATCCTGAAGGTCAGGCCTTCTATTAGTTGTTGGAGCTCAGTCAGAGTCTTAGCTAGATCAAGATCCTAAAGGATTGCTCTCCCGACAACCCTCTCTGCTGGCACATTTGCTTCGCACTCTGGTTCCACTACTGGTTTAACACGACCAACATCTGCATTACATCAAACATTTAGTTTAGTCTTGGAAATAAATCAAAATAAAAAATCATTGTATAAACCTTAGGAAAATAAAAAAAACATGGTCAAAACATTCTTACCTGTTGCACCCCACTGAGTGCCTTTTGGTAGTGCTAAATCTGGATCCCCTTGAAAATCGACGCTTGCGTATGCATACTCATCAATGGCAACAATCTGTCACTGGAACCAAGCAAAGAATGCAGTAAAGAACACAACAGTTGATTGGCTAGCATACCGACCCATGAGTTCTACCCATCTCTGCATCCGAGGATCTCTAGGACTAGTTATATCCAGTGTGACATGTTGTGGTTGCATCAGTGGAATCCGTTCCAAGACGAAGGATATAAGGATAGAACCATAACTGAAATTCTTCTTCCTTTATCTGAGATAGAACAACTTCAAACCAGTTGAAGACTGTTAGCTCCATACACTCTAGCGCATACTGCATATATGATCTATTCGCTACATGTAGTGTAACGGTGCCGACAAGTTTAGTGATTATGAAAAGGATAGTTCTCAAAGGAAAATCATTGACATCCCGGATGTTTATTTTTCCATCTTTTCTAGGTTCTACCCTTCGATAGCAATATTGCAAAATATAATCCCTCACTGTCTCTCCTCCAACGGTACACCCTGAGAGCGAAATGGGCAAACCTCTCCTCGAAAAACCTGTGAGAAAATACACATCCTCAACTGCTATGGGAACCACTTGGTTCTTAATATGAAATGCCTCTATCACTGGATCCAGTGCTTGAACTAAAAACTCTAACATTTCAATTTGTTGCCTCATCTCGGACAATTTGAAGTACTTAAGCAGTCCACAATCTCTTAGGGCTCTTACAGTACTCGGATCACTCAAGGCAATCATATCTTGTTCTTCATGTTCTCTTTCCCTCCATGTAATCGTCATTATAATCCGATGGAAACCTAAAACACAACCATAAGATCCATTAGATTCCATTTATTGCAAAAAACTAGGTCAATTTTGGGCATAATAAGAAAATCAAAAACTTAAACTACGCCCAACACACTCCCTGAGAAGAGACAGTGCATTGCACATGCAAGTACACTTCACTGTAATTGCTATGCAATGCAGGTTTCGACATTCAGGGGTGCGTTGCCCTCATTTTTGGAAGAATTCACCCTAGGGGCCTTAAAACCCTAAAAATTTGCAAAAATTAGAAATGAAATGAATACCAAAGGGAAGAGGAGGTTCATGGCACTAACCTAAATCAAATGACGACGAAATCCATCCATAGAAACGATCGCAATCAGCAGCTGAAGTTTCGGGGAAAAATGAGGTTCAGAGCTCCAAAATACAAATGGTAACTATGGAATGGTAAAAATGAATAGTGAAACTAATTTTAAACAGTTATTTAATTATTGGAAAGTTAAATTTATTGCTATGACTATAGTTTTATTATGTTTTTATAATAAAAAAATGTATTTTTAATCCATTTGATGTTGTTCTGAACATGAAATACAACTGATGAACAGATTAGTCGTGCATATTTATTTCAAAGAATGACTTGACCACAAAGCATACTTTTTCTCCTTATTTTTCGAGCTTTATTAAAAATGAAAAAGGATTTGAAGCACACTTTTATCTCTTTTTCGAGCTTCGATAACAATGAAAAAGGAACCCCTGGAGTCTTCTTTCAACTATTTTCAGACTTTGATAATGTGAAAATATCATCGAGCACTTGTCTTTTCGAGCTCGTAAGAGTAAATGAATTGATATCTACTCAGTATAAGTTTAACCCTTTTCCGAACTGAGATAGATTATTTACGAAAAATGAATACCTTAGTTAAACATGACCAAAGAGTTTCTCTCAGATATTATTTTACACTTTTTCGGATCTAAGTGAAAAATTTACGAAAAACGTACTTATGGAGTTTTCTTTCGTCCACTTTTTCAAACTCTCTAAATATGAAAAAGGACAGAGCTATCACTGTCGTTAATCGTGTTAAAACATAAAATAGCGATGGTCTTGTCGATCATGGCAAGAATCGAGTTTCATTCATCGCTAGACTCGTTAAATTATTAAATAGCGATACTTTATTCACACGAAGGGTTGAATTATAGATCAAGAAAATGTTATCCTCCTCAAGCTTGTTAAAAAATAAAGAGGTACTGGTCAAAAAATGACCGGGGAAATTTTGGTAAAAGTGAGCAAAATTTCTTTATGGTAGCAAGTCGCTCTTGAACATGACACTTCCTTCATTCCATGTCAGTGACTATTTGGGTTGGGTAATCATCTTGACAGTTCATTCACACTTATTGTTCATCATACCTTCACTTCAGTTTTGGGTCAATGTTGCCAACTCATCACAGTGTCGCCGACATGTTCAAGAGAATTCATCCAGTGAATAAACTCATCCTTCTGCAATACTCGTAAACCTTCATTCTCATGACCATCATCCCTGAAAACTGCTATATCAAGTCATACCCTTGTCTTCGAAATCAGTAACTCCCGTTTCGTAATAAGGTGACTTCCTGTCAACAAAAAATCAATATCCAGGAAGTTCACTTAGAAACATCAGATTCCACTACCATGAGGCTTGTTACAGCATTGACAAGATCCTCGCTTCCGAACCTTTGACCGAAAGATTTTTTTTGGCGTTCGACATCAAATCATATATTCACGCCTTAGGAAATGTACTGCAGTACCCTGAGGGACATTTTCATTAATGGTGGTTCTCTCGCGTTTGTTAATAGCTCACATCATTGGCTGGTAATAAAACGATGTCTTTCCATGTTGAACGACAAATAATATATTCGCATGGCTAGACTTGTAACTGAATGATTGAGTGAATGAGATAAGAAGATCCCAGATCTAGTTTCAGCCATCTGGGCTGTGATTTCAGGATTTTTGTACACATCATCTGTACGATGACCTTACATACAGATTGCCATCCAAATATGGGCCTATATCTGTAGACATGTCTGCATTGGGCAACATTCAAATGTCGACAAACTTTCAGAATTATGTACATGTTATTAGCTTGTTTATGTGTTGAACATGAGAATGCCTACCCTCAGCAATTATGATAAAAGAGGATATATCATGATGTAATGTATTGTAAGATTGATGCAGGTGACCACTCCGCTTCATCTCCAGCCCATAATTGTGTAAATCATCTCAATCAATTGTTTTTATTATTTTTACCTCATGCTTTAAGGGGAAATTGTTATAGGTCAATTTGGGCATCATTCCCAATGACCTGGATAACTAGGCATCATCTCTAGGACCAATGACTAAGGGTCTATCATTCCCTATCATTTCAAGTTGCTACATGCCCTAAGGCAAGAACAAGACAAATCAAGCATGACTTTCATCAAGCAAAGGTTTCCAAGGTTTGAAGTTTATTATATAGCATATGAGAGCCCACCAACGCTGCCTCTAAGGGGACTAAGTGCATTGAATATGCAGGTAGCCCCATGCAAGGCTTCGTTGGAAAGCACTTCTCGACATCTATGGGTGCGTTGGTCACATTGGGAGCGAAATTATCATTGTTCCGGAATCTCCACTTGGCCAGTGCCTCCTAGAAGAGTTCACATGTGTCAAGCTTCGAATCCAAGTGTCCATTTGACATCTACATGGCTGGGAAAATGTCTTGAATATTATTGGAAAGTCATTCATTACAAAAATACCCTCAGTTCATCTATAAATTGAGTACAGATCTGAGTGTTTGAAAAGGAAGAATTTGAGTAGAGAAATGTTGGAGGATTTTCAATTGAGAGTTAGATTTGTGTAACAGATGCTGGAGAGAATTATACTGTGATGGGGCTGAGGATCGTTGCTAGAAGGGTCGCTTCAAATTAGTCATTTGGTTGTAACCTCTCCTTTTATCATCAATAAAGAATACAACTTAATTTTCCCTATATGCATCTGTATTGGCTTTGATTTTCCATATTGCAAGATCTTAGTTGATGTATATTCTTTATTCTTTCTTGATTTAGCTAACTAACTTGAATAGACATATGTATTATTGCTATATTCTGTTGTTTTAGTGTTCTTTCTTGCAGGAAGCATTTTCCCTACAAACCGCTTGAATTTGAAGCTACAACAGAAGGGACAGAAGGAGCCATTTATAAGCGCTTGGATTACAAGTAGGCCTCTAATCCTTTCTGTGTGTCTGTTCTGAGTTAGGAAAGGTAGTTGTATATTCTTTAATCTGTTGTTTTAGGCCGTCATCTGTCTAGGGAAGCGTGTTTTATCTGTAATTCACAATTCTGGCCCAACAAACCAAATGCGGGAAAATCAGTGTAGCAAATATGAGGGTTTATTATTATTAAGCAATAGTTTCTGAGTACATATAGGGTGCCATAAGCTTGGTTCACCCAACAGAGAAAACCTTGGCAATTAGAGAAAATTTGAGATATACCTCACTCTCGCAAGTTCCAACTGATCTAGATGAGAAAATGGTGAAACCCTAGTTGGATCTGCGCAGCTACTACGTCATCCTGCATAGCCTGGAATGAGTGACTGTGTCACCATAGCTCTGCGTGGATCTGCTTCTCTCGGATCTTGTTTTCAGCCCTGCTGGCTTAGAAACCCTTGTTTCCAATAGAATTTCAGACTTCTGCTTGCAGATGTTGTGTTCCCTCTGCTTAGGCCCTTCGTGGGCCTACGTCACCCTCCTAAGGGACTCCAGCACTCCCTCTGATGGCTGTGCTACCTCCACTGCGTCTCTCTTGCCTTTTCTCTGCACTGTAATCTTGACCCTCCTGGCCAATCAATGCATCTTCCCCTCATTGCAAATTTGATTCAATCAGATCTTATCTTCATCTGAGCATTGCTCCGTCAGAAGAATTCGATCACTTAGACTTTGTGTGTGTCTTCCAACTGACCCCAAGCCTTTCCTTTATACTTTTCTCTTTCACACATCAATGACCATGATTTAATCTCTTATCGACGGCTTAGATTAAAACACTACTTGATCTACGTCACTTAGAAAATTTCATCACATGTGATTAATTAGTTCACTTTAATTTTTCTAATTCCCTAAGTTAGACTCAGGGTCCTCATTAAAAAAATTAATTATTCTAATATATCACACATGAGATGAAATTTCTCCGAACACTTTCTGAATTTTGGAGGTCTTGTGTGTCTTAGCCCCTTCACACAATTTTAGGGCTAGAGCAGACCCAATGCTACCTCAAAGTCTAAAAAGTTGGTTCACAAAAAAAACACAAAGCAAAGAATCTTCTCGATGTTCGGAATAATATGTGTCAATTGGTTGTGGTAATAAGAAGATTCGTTTCAATTCAGAAATAGTGCAGGCCATTGAGCCACAAAACTCAACATTTCGAAAGATATCTACCAGTGAATGGAATAACCTTTTGGACGTGGGAAAGGAAGGATATTTGAGCGATCTAGAAAGTCTAATGCAAGACCAACATCATCGAACTGTGAATTTTGTAGCAGACCTATCGTTTTCTATAATGCCAAGGGGTCGCAGGGAAATCATTTGGAAACATATTTTCAGCTATAACAAAGCCCACTACTCACCATACCTCAGTGAGATTGAATCTTGGCTGCACAAGAAAATGTGATGGGCATATTACACGCATTAGCTAGTGGTATAATGCGTATTTGTCAAACTGAAAAAAGTAAGAAATGAACAAGGCATTGCAAATGATCATTTATACAAACCTTTGGATGGATATTTTATCAAATGATCGGCTAAATACCAAGAGATCCATTTTCAAATCCACGATTACATATATGTTATTAAGGATATCTGGTATTTTTCATTGAAGTTGTTGAGACCGGTTATGGAGGTGGGAACAAGATCTGTTAGGAACGATATGATGTATCTGATGGACTTTCTATAGTCAGCGCTACTTTGAGCTAGGCCTGCATAGATTGAATAGAAGGCATTAGTTTTTTCAGAGTCTATTTTGGATTTTGTTTGAATTTGCTTTGGTGTGTTTTGGTGTTTGGTTGTTATTTAATTTATAAATTTATTTTTTTGTTAAAAAAAGAAAGAAAATGAAATCATGCAGAACCACAAAGAACATGGCAACTATTGAACAGACTAATGTGACATGTCATGCTTTAAGAGCATTAGTCATAGGTAGCTCTTAATAAGGTCAATATCGTGTGACCCGTCGTGATTTGGGAGCATCAGTATGGGTTATTTTATAAGGTCAAGTTCTAGAATTATCCGTTGAAGATGTTTTGTACTCAAAATGTTATCCTATATAACTGGTGAAGGCCGCGAAGAGTCGTGGATTCAAAATATGGTGATAGTTCCATAAGATGGTTTAGTATCGAGACTCACCTGTTACGTTACAAGAGGTTGAGAAGAATCAATTATGCAAAGTACATAAATGATGGTCCGAAGCAGTTATGTCTTAAATGGATCAAGTGGGAAGCTCGAAAGTGTGGTGATGAAAAGAGAGGAAAACATTATATTTCAGAGTGGATATGAGTGCTAGTGATGACCATATCAAAAAAATATGACAAATATTCATTTATTATTGTGATATGTGTTTTATATATTTGTTACATGTAAGCATTAAGGGAGGGTATTGGAAGTAATGCTTCCATGTGTCTTAGGTTTTTGTGAGTTTTAATTGTGAGTTCCAAGGTGTGATTCTAGAAGTAGTTATTTCCTTATGTGGGCGAGTTGTCTTCCTCAGATCTTATCATTTACAAGTTGGTGATCTACAACTGTATATGTAATTTGTTATGTGCTCAATAAAGGGACAACATAGCTTGCAAAAATAAATATTCTAATTGATGTAGCCGACTAAATTTTTTATATAAATAGAGATGCTCAACGAGAGACAAATATCTACTCTTGGATTTTGTATTTGTGTGTGTAATTTAGAAATTGTAGTCGCAGTTTATTATTTTGTTGTTGGGATTTATTTTGGTCACACAACACCATTAGACTACAAGTGCATGTACAATAACAATCTTTTATATCTTTTAATTAATTATGTATGGTCATAAAATGGACCACTCATTGTTTCCTATTACGTGTTCTCTTTTTATCAGTTTGAAAAATTCCTCTAATTATTGAGAAATTCAAACTCCCTATTGATTTAAAAATAGAACATGTTTTATAAACATTGAAGCCTTCAAATTTGATTTGTAATGTATGTTTTCCAAGTGTAAAGTTGTTATCTATATATCAGATGACAATGATTTAAAAATAGAACCTGTTTTATAAACATTGAAGCCTTCAAGTTTGATTTGTAATGTATGTTTTCCAAGTGTAAAGTTGTTATCTATATATCACATGACAATGAGACAAAAGACATGCAAATACAAGTGTTTGACAGAGGCATGTAAACCCTACAAAAGCATGACATGGAGGCACATGTGGGTGTATGATTTCAAAATTATTTAAATTAAAGAGATAAAATATACGCATTTAGAGAATAGAATTTGTTATCCTCCTTTGTTCTACAGTTTCACTAGGTGAATATGGATTTCCTACAATCTACTAAAGATAACATTTCTTGACTATCAGCTATGTTCAGAAATCTCACTGCCTTCCTTATTTTCATGAAACCTTTTTCACTATCTCTCAGTATGCCTTCTCAAAATCACCCTCCTCTTCCAAAAACTCATGTATGGGCTTAAACCTCTCATTCTCACCTTTTTCTCTACCCAAAGATCCACTTTCATTCCTAAAAACCCTCAACCCCCTCACCTTCATCATTCCTCCTTATTCACACTAAAACAATGTAAAAAGTCCTTTTTACATTGTTTTAAACCAAAAGTGATAGTATTCGGGACCCCATTTTTTTATTTATATTAAACCATGTTTTAATATAATTACGTTGACACCCTTTATAAAGTTTTAAAGCCCCTTGCTTTAAAAAAATAAAAAAATTCTAACCCTCGCTTTGTCATAAAAACCTGATATAACCCTTCCCCCTCTTCTTATAAATAAGAATCTCCGCTTATTTCATTAACCCCTGGGCCCCGCTCTTTACCAAACCTCGCACTGCAATAAATTTTTTCCATGCAACCCCCTGGGCCCCACCCTTTCTGAATTACCCATCATCACAAATCTCCCCGAACACTGTTTATTTCCATCCACCAAGTCCGACGGCCCTGATCCTATATCGTACATCCAAAAGCGCGGGGGTTAAACAACCCCAACCCTTGCGAATTGGGTAGTATCCCCACCCGTACCTCCTGCCACATGGCGTCTCTCCTATGGAATCGCACACCCTCCTCCAAAACCGTTCACTGCTTCCATCCCACGCGATAAACCACCTTATCGCCTCCTGCCAAAACCCAATACCACCGCCTCCATTCAAACATTCCAGAGGCCTCCGCCTCTACGATAAGCCCCAACCTGTCATTGACACCTCTGCAATTTTTATAACGCCTGAAAAATCCAAATAAGCGCATAAAACCCCTCAAACGCGGGATTTGAAATTAACAGTTTGCTATGTTGTGCATTTATCATGTCAGAAACGCGAGAATTAAATTCATAGGGTCCAAAATTATTTAAATAAGTTTTATGGGTGATGATCCAGGGTATCTTGTTTCATTAGAAGGACCGGAAGCATAATATCGAGCATAGTCATCAATGGATCATGACCACTGTTTGTCATTCAAACGCACCAAGCAAGAAGAAGATGCTCCACTACGCAGCAAACCACAAAAAGAAATACGGGCTAAGGGAGAAAGAAGTGAAAGACCGTGACAGTGGAGGTTAATTCATGAATTAAAAGGTTAAATCACAAATCAGAGATAAAGGCAGAGTTAAGGAGAAGATAGCAAGGTATACAGTAAAAGCAGATCCAAAGTTTAAAGGCCTAAACAAAGTTTAAAAGATAAATTAAAGGCACATTGACACAAAAGTAGATCCAAATAACTAAACAAAACAACATTTACTTCTTCAGTGACACATTCTACCACCTACAGCCTTATTCTACTAAGTAAAGGCAACCACAGTTATTGAAACGGTCAGAGATATTTCCCTGCTACTCAGCAGTTATTGAAAAAGTTATTGAAAAATCCCTAAAGTAAAGAATATCCCAAAATTAGCTCAAACACTTAAGTTAGGAGTTATTATTGCAGTGAGTCAGTCATAGATATTTTTCCTTGGGCCTTGCATGGTATCAAAGGTCAAAAATACATTAACTTTGTATAAACACAAATCTAAAACCCTAGCTTAGAATCACCTCCTCATTTTGCAGATAAATATTGCGTGTATTGATCATTGTAATTGTTGGTTGGTTGATTGGCTATTTGATGGTTTCTGAGCTAGTTGATGCGCTGCTAGGCTGGATTTGAGAAAACTCCGAGTTGTAGAGATCAATTGCACTAAAGTAATGTAACTCTTTTGAACATCAATAATACAAGCACATTCACAGGACTCTTGAGCTACGTTAATGGTGAAGTTATCCTTCTTTGTCAATGTTCTCCTTCTATTTTCCATTTTGTCCATTATTTCTCTGATAAAATAACAGAAATTTTAGATTAAGATATGTTGTCTTGGTACCCTGAATCTATCTTCTTTCTTTATCTTAATGTTTTCATCTGCAAGGTCTAATTAGAGAATTCTTAATTGCTCTATGGTTCCACCTAACTTTTTGTCTTGAAAATGATTCAGTAGAGCCCAGCCAAAGAAGTCTATGGTATGCCCTATCCTTTGGTGTAACTTGAAATATTATTTCTAAGGCCTTTCTTTGAAGTTTACTTGGTAGAGTCCAGCCAAATAAGTCTATGGTATGCCCTATCCTTTGGTTTGTCTTAAACTGTTACTTTGAAGGTCCTTAGAGTGTTTGATTAAAGAAGACAAGTCTATCTTGTTCTTTAGTTGCACTCATTGTTATATTAAATGTTTTCTTTGTCTGGAAGCAATTCTAGGGTTGCTGGATTGTTGTCTTGAAAGGTTTTCTTATTAAAGTCTGGCCAAAGAAGTCTATGGTATGCCTTGTCCTTTGGTTTGTCTCAAACAATTACCTAAAAGGAATTTCTTATTGAAGTAGAGTTAAAGGATTCTTAATTGCCCTTTAGTTTTACTATTTTCACAACTTACTGTCATTTCATATTTCATTTAATCTAAGAGATCCACTTGATGTAGTTAGCTTGCC
The DNA here is from genome assembly GCA_034641835.2 of Pinus albicaulis. NCBI lineage: Eukaryota > Viridiplantae > Streptophyta > Pinopsida > Pinales > Pinaceae > Pinus > Pinus albicaulis. Next base: position 607,343,689 of record CM076577.1, on the reverse strand, counting down.
CTATGAAAACCCTTGCAGAGTTGGTGAACAATTAAATCCTTTTATGACTCCATAGCCCAATGGATTAATGTTTCTCATGGTCTATCTATTCATTTGAAACACTTTATCAATTAATCACACTATTAATCTATCAAACAATCAAACAAAACAAATAGTCCTTAGAACTTCATAACTAGCCTAAAATCAGAAAACATAAGCACAAAGGTAAATCATTTGCAAACACAAACATACAGAGAGCCCTCTCTGAGTCCAGGAAGGCTAGGTCCTTGGACTCTAAAGTGGTTTGATGTGGTTCCCTGCAGAGTTTTTCTTGCCAATCTTGCAAATCATGGGGGATCCAACAGAAGTTAGAACTAAAATAGAAATAAGGCACATTGGTTTAGATATGGTCTAGAGCAATTACAATTACAATCATGCTTCCTTTTTGTAACGACCATCTAATCCTTTGAAGGAACCAGAATTTTATCTTGTAAAAGCTCAGCCATATATATGAACCCAACTATATCATTCTTTTGAAATCATAAAAACTGAAACCCATTTAAATTTAACCTTAGATTTGAAATTATTCTATTTTATTAATCTATAATCCAAACACCACATGACATCTTATAAAGAAAAAAGATTAATATCTTAAAAATAAATTCCTTTAAAATTGCAGTTCTCGCCTAAATATTTAATATAACATTAAGCATGTTAGGGGACAAACAACAGAGAAGTCAGCTTCAAAAGAGCCAATGATAGATAATTCTATATTCGAGGATATATTGGAGAATTACTGTCTTGTTTTGTTATAGACCATTGTTTTTTTATCTAATTGTTATGGTTAAGTAACCATATCTTAAATTCATAAAATCTCAACGAGAATTTTTTTTTTTTTAGATTTTTATTTTATGTAAAATTGGATTAAAATTTGAAAAATAAAAATAAAATTTTTTACAACGCTGAAAATATAATTTAACTATTGAAACACTCTAATTTAATTTGAAATCATTTTTAATTAAAAAAAAATCATATCACTAGATTCTAATTAAAAAAATAAAAAATAAAAGGAAAAAAATAAAATAAAAAAACGCTTTAGTAGCATTACACTCCATCTTTAGCATTGAACAATGTTTCTGCCATTCCGTTTATATTTGTTAGGAATAATAAACTAGAATTTGCACTAAGAAGTGCAAATTAAATGCCGGAAGTGGAGAATGTGGAAAACAATAATAAAGTGAAATAAATGGAAATTTTATTTTATATATATATTTTAAAGAATTTAATAGGAGATTAAATTGAAGAGGAAAGTTACACTAACATAATTGTTATAGAATTTATTTAAAAAAACATTTATTACAAAATCAAATTCTTCAAACCTTGTAATTTATCAAAAATATATTCACAATTTTGTATTAAATTTTTCTAACAAAATTCCTCAATGCATATTGATTGAGTTTCTGCTTGTATGTAGGGTGATGTTTATCTGGATTGCTTTTGAGTGCACCAAAATTGTAGCTACTTCGTATATTTTTATATTTGTTATTTTGGAAATTTTAGTTTCTATATATATTTTAAAGAATGTAATAGAAGATTAAATTGAAAATAAAATTTACACTAACATAATTGTCATAGAATTTATTTGAAAAAACATGTATTACAAAATCAAATTCTTCAAATCTTGTAATTGATAACAAATATATTCACAATTTTGTTTTAAATTTTTCTAACAAAATTCCTGAATGCATATCGATTGAGTTTCTGCTTGTATGTGGGGTGATGTTTGTGTGGAATTCTTTTGTGTGCACCAAAATTGTAGCTACTTCCTATATTTGTATATTAGTTATTTTGAGTTTAATGGAAGAAATAAAATAATAATAGCCAATCAAAGTTTACATGTTAGCACATGTTTTTGTGTTTTATCTCAGTAAATAGAATAGCTACAACTCGCAATTCAACAAAGAAAAAAAAGGAAGAAGAGGGGACTCGGTTTGGTGGAAATTTATTGAGAATGCTGGGAGTTGTTTCAGAAGCTAAGAACTAGAGAATTGATGAGCTGAGAGATCTGATGTCTAACACCAACTCACTATTCCATTATTGGCTCCTGTCTTCTTGGTTGTGAGCCAACAAAAGTATCAGTTTCACTAACCAATTTCAAGCCAATGGCATTTATAGGGGGTGCAATTGAACCCTTAGTCCCTTGATTGTCCATCATAAATAGTTGTAAGGCCCAACTGGATTCTCAATTTCTCACTATCTTATTCCCTTGATTGTCCATCATAAATAGTTGTAAGGCCAAACTAGATTCTCAATTCCTTTTTTCATTGTCTTACTCCCTTGATTTTCCATCATAAATAGTTGTAAGGCCCAACTAGATTGTCAATTCCTTCTTTCACTGTCTATAAGTGTAAACACATTCCAATATTTATTTGCAACAGAAATAGAATATCTCTAATGTGTTTATTACCACCCCTGAAATTCAATAGAAGGCAGAAAATATGTGAATGTCGATGTTCACTGTTTGTTCCACTTAGTTACCAATAATTCCCACAAGAGCACTGACCATGTTTAAAATGATGGAAGCGTTTGGAATCCCTCACAAAAATTTCTCTACCAACAATATTTGTGACGAACTTGGTTGCAAAGTGATAGTCACCACACACTCGAAGGTTCTTGACAATACGGATGGGAGTATCAGGGGAAGTATTGATGAGTCCAAATGCAATGACCAACTTCTCACTATGATAGCATAGAATATGCTCCTTTTTTTCCTCCTCTAGGTCCTGAAGAGAATAGCATTTGTTGGGAATATACCCTGTCTCCTTCATCTGCCCGGATAATCTACCCAACTCTTCATAAATTTCCTGTGATTGATTGTGTGATCGGTCTCCCGTCAGAAAATCATGTACCTTGTTATTAAACTCAAACCAGCTACACCCAGGCAACTTTGTAATGTTTTTGTATTTCATAAGTTTTCTCACATTTTCTACATTATTCCACAGGCTGGTTGTTACATAGATGTTTGAGAGTTCAACATAGTACACATCATTCTCAGGGTCCAACTCAAAAAGGTGATTTGCCACGCGTTCCCCTAACTCTATATTGGCATGAGTTCTACAAGCACTAAGCAAGGATGGCCAGACTGCTATGTTAGGCTTTATTGGAATTTTGTTGATAAATTCTTCTGCTTCTTCAAGATGCCTGGCACGACCAAGAAGGTCCACCATGCAGTAATAGTGATCCATTGAAGGAGAAAGCTGATAATCTTGCTTCATGAAATTATAATATTGCTAGCCATCATCTACTAGCCCTGGATGGCCACATGCACAGAGAACATCGACAAAAGTTACATTGTTTGGTTTTATGCCAAAAAGCTACAACTGTTCAAAGAGTTGAAGTGTTTCCTTCTCGAAACCATGTGCAGCATACCTCACAATGATGGAAGTCCGTGAAACCACATTACGTTTAGGCATTTTTTCAAACACTTGGCGTGCTTCTTCTATGCTCCCACATTTGGCATACATGTCTAAAAGGGCATTCCAGGCAAAGATATCAAATTGGAATACCCTCCTAATTATGCTATCATGGATCTCCATACCCTTGCGCGGAGCTGCTAAATTAGCACAGGCGGGGAGAATGCTTGCAACAATTACTGAGTTCGGCTTCAGGCCTGTCAGTTGCATTTCTCGAAAAATCCTCAAGGCCTCATCAAAATTTCCGTTGGATCTCCATACCCTTGCGCAGAGCTGCTAAATTAGCACAGGCAGGAGAATTCTTGCAACGGTTATTGAGTTCGACTTCAGGCCTGTCAGCTGCATTTCTCGAAAAATCCTCAAGGCCTCATCAAAATTTATGTTCTGTGCATAGCCTGTGATCATGGCATTCCATGAAACCACATTCTACTCCAGCATTTTTTGAAAGAGCCTCAACGCCTCATCAACGCATCCAACCTGGGTGTATCTAGTAACCATTGTAGTCCACGAGAACACATTTCATTCAGGAATTTCTTGAAGAGCTCCATAGCCCGTCAAAGATCCCCAAATTGCGCATATCTTGCACCCATGGTAGTCCAAGAAATCACATTTCGTTCAGGAATTTTGTCAAATACTTTGCGCTCAGCCTCTATACATCCACATTTCACATACATATCTACTAGAGCAGTCCCTACATACACATCAGACTGAAAACCCCTTCTAAAAATATCTTCATGTACCTTCTTGTCGTCTTCCAAAACGGTGAAGTTGGCACATGCACGGAGAATGGTGGCAAACATGAATTGATCCGGCTGGGTATCATTCTTTTGCATTTAGCAAAACATCTACAAGGCCTCCTTGTCCTCGCCATGCTTGGAGTAAGCTTGAATCAGAGCGGTCCATGAGGCCACATTTTGCACAGGCACATCATCGAAAACTCAACGGGCGTCCATTAGGCCCCCACACTTGGCATACAAAACGATGAGCTTGTTCGCCAAGAAAATGTCCAAGTTAAATCCTGATTCACTCATGTGAGTATGGACTCTTTTGGCCTCTAAGAGCGCCCTTTTGCAGAGGCATTCTTCCAGCAGAACGAATATGTATATGAGTCTAGTAGAAATATTTTTGGGTTTGTAAGGTACAGCAAATTCAGGGAACTCTAGAGCCCCGCGCGTGGCGATTGTATCAGTAGACAGGCCACCGATTTGATTTGAGAGGCTGCAGGCAGGTTTAATCTGTTGTATTTTGAAGAGATTCCAGAATCCCCAAGGGCTCGGGTTGTCTATGGGTTTGTTTTCTTCAATGAGAAATCCGAGAATGATGGGATATGATAATCTTGCAGCATCAAAGGGCAAAAGGGTTCGAATCTAGATTCAGCTTGTTCGTTTATACAGGCGTTGGTCAAGAGTAGCGGTGTAGTTGGGATGGGAACGAACCAGTGGGATGAGATGAATAATGTGGAGGGATCGAGTATGATCGTTGCAGCGAAGACTTCCCAGGGTGGCGCATATTTCAATACAGAATGAATGACAGACAGTCCGGGAGGACGAAGACAGACGAAGCACGCGATTACATATGTCAATTTCTTATTTGATAGAAGGCCGATGAAAAAAAGTTTTGATTGGTTGGGGTGAACAGTACTTGCTCACCCCATTCCAACACTACAACATAAAAGGGGGGTTTTAAGACAATATTTAAGAAAATTTTTGGGTAAATTAAGGAAATAGATAAATCCAAACAAATACTCACAGGTCTAATTGGTAAGCCCTTGGAATTGTGCATCATAGCAAGCTTTATAGGTGTGACCACTGTTTTTCCATTTACAACTCCATAAACCCCTTGTTCCTATGTTCCTACAGTTACAGCAGCATCCCCATCCCCTTTGTGTTCTAATATTTTTAAAGATTCCCCTTTGTGCTTTGGAAGATCAAACTTACACTTGGCACCATATACTTGCAAATACCTCTCTTGACAAAAAACTGAGATCCATAACAAGAAATTCAGGAAACCAATAGTTCCAAAAACAAAAATATAATCCGATTAGAAACAACTGTAGAACATGAAAACACAAAACTCATCACTGAGTATCTTACAGTGCACTCAGGCTCCCAGGCCTCTTTGGTAGTGAAACAGCGGCAGGTTTGACCTGCAAAGGCAAGAGCATATAAATTTAAACATTGATTACATACCATATTAAATGGAAGACACAAAATAATGGATGAAAACACAGGCTGACTTGAGTACTTCACTTCCATCAACATTCTCCTCTGATTTTAAGGTTGCCAACCTATCTTTTGGATGGTGGAACTTGCATTTTTAACCAAATTTGCAAATGCTAGTTTTCATATACTAATGAGTCAATAACATGAAAATCGTTGTTCTCCAGAAATTGACAATGAAAATTTTAGAGGTAAATTTTCTTAATTATTATGAACAGATCTTGTGTAAATTTCAATGCCTGGAATTGGACCAACTGTTGGTAGATTATTCGCTTACTTGAAGTCCCAGCCAAGCCTACCTCTAGACTGATGAAGCTGCCATGTCTCCTAAAGATGTTTTATTAAGTATGAGAAGTAGAATTTAAATCTATACTCAGTGGCATTCTCTTCAAAACATTCGTTGAATTCTTGTGATATAAGAGCAGTCCAACAGTAAAGAAAGTCATCATTTGCTATCAAAATTCTTACTTCATCAAGTATGAATCTCTTACAGCAGGAGTAGTCTTAGGAAGAGTTTCTCTTCATCCTACAGTAGGGCTTCATAATCAGCTGCTGCTTAAAAGGTAGAGTAAAGGTTTCTTCATCAGCAAATAAAGGTTCAACATTTCATATCAGTCTTAAAACTACTTATCTCCAGCGTATCAAATTGAAGAGAGATGAGAATGACATTAATCCTCTTTCAGTTTTGAGAAAATAAAAATGTCTTCTAATTTTTAATGCTTGCCTAATTTCTATAGGCAGCCGCAGGGAAAAGATTTAGTAGGGTATCAAGCTGTAAGAATCACAGTAACAAAAATAAAACATATGGTTAGTGACCTTACACAGAATTGAGAAAACTAAGATACAAGGAAAAAAAAAGTGTGGTTTCAACTCATTGAAAGCATCAATCTATACAGCTAGCTTCCAATATATATCATTTATAACATCAAACAGTCTGGAATATACATACATAATAATATAATGGATAAGGTGCAAACCAGAGGAGACTAAAAAATATAACCAAGAGGGATCCATGATAAAAAAGCATGCAGTGTGGCCAAAGTCGCCCTTATAAGTTCAGGACGCTGTGATATCGACAATACATAAAGACATAACTCATGTATGAGCCGAAACTCACTGCAGAACACCAAATACATATAAGTCAGTTTACATAAAACCCATGACTATCTCTCAATTAAAAAGGCACACATAAAACATTTTCTTTTACCTGTTCAAGGACTGCTTGAGTTCTTTTATTTTCTGCTGCGTCATCTCACCTCTAGAAAAGTCAAAAACTTCTTCACTGAGGAGCTGAGCATAAGCAGTATACAACCAATTCAAGTAAATATTGGCAACAATCAAAGAGAAAGAAGTAACATGATTCTTGATGTATTGTTAAAAATTTCACCTTCAAAATAGCCATGCAATTTTCACATATTGTTTCACTACTCTTAGCAGCCGAAACAAGATCAGGAATAAAACCAGGCCATCTACTTGGCCATTCATGCTTCAACACCTACAAAATTGGCAGCACTGTTTTAGCATTATCTATTTAATCAAGAAAAGAATAAGCATCCTAGTAATTACTATTAACCTTTCAATCACCTACACCCTGGAAAATGGGATACATGTTCAAAACGTAGGAAGAAAAGCTGTCAATATCTAGAAATTACTAAAAGCTGTATGCACCTTCAATCACCTAAAGTCACAAGGTTTAAAATGAAATTTAATTTTACTAATGTAAACTAGAAGCCATAGGCAGTCCACCTAGGAACCATGTGAAAAGCTTTTACAGGGTCTACAAAGCAACAGTCCTATGCATTTTCAATTGTTATCCAATATTGTCATCTTGGGCTAGAATTATGCACTAAGAAGTCTGAAGTCATTGCATCAAAGATGAGATCTCAATTTCAGCAAGTGTATCTGTGGCTAAAAAGAAAAAAGCACAATAGTACCTGAAGTGAAAAGAACTTTGTATTCAGATTCTGCAAGTTCTGCAGAATGCTAACAACTTGCATCCATGTATCCGGATGAGCCTGTAAATCCCGCAATATCTGCTCCGCTGCTGCTCTCTGCAACATAACAGCACAGACAGTAAAGTATAGTGCCAAACTACAGTGGCAATATAAAAGATATTAAAATCAAGAACCCTTAGTTTTCTTTATTTCCCTATTCCAATTGCAAAAGTGACAACTACCTATAACATTATACGTATATCACTGTCCCTGTAAGAAGTCACCTGGTTCATGTTCATGCTCAAATAATGTCAGAACAAAACACCGTGATTAAATTCAAGCTAAATTTTGAATTTCAAGGATTACATTCAGGGAACACAGTGCCTTAGCCGTAAGCATAAATCACTATCTGAAATCTCACAATTTAAGGATAAAAGCGCAAGCTATAACACTAGATAGTCTTAGCAAAAAAGCATATGGATTTAGTTTCCACACGTATTTGTGAACTATTTGTCGCAAGTTTGAGTCCTTGCTGTCAGACTGTTTACATGTAGCATACTACAGAAATCATTCATCTCATCAAATGTACAGCATAGAGAACTTGACTAATCAAGTAGAAAAAACAACTCATGATTTTGTCATAGTTCCACTTCTTCTAGCCATTAGATATCATATATATTCACATAATTCCCAACTTGAAATAAGATATTATATATTTGCTCTGCTTAAAATACATTCGCTAGCTAATCATTAAATCATAAACTAGGTTTTTGTGTAGGTTCACAACGCTAACATGTATGTCTTTACACTCCATGACCTTCTTGTATCTACCTGGCATGAAGCAGTCAGGGATCTGTTCATACTGAAAAACCATTTGTGTCTGGCATAACTGGAACAATAAGGTGGGCGCTGGGACATTCCACTACCAGGGACCGACCATTGGCACATAAGACAGACAACTAACAGAACAGCAGATGACAAGCCTGGCTCATGATGAGCCAACGGTTGGGGGTAACAGCAATAATATGGATGTTCTCTCTGTATATGGATAAACTTGACGTCAAATCTAATCCAAATTCCATTTCAAAAAGTCAAATTTATACAAATTTCATTGTTCTTCACTTGCACGTTGATTTAGATATTCCAGCAGCAAATACTCCTTTTGTTTCCACCAACTTGGCACAATTTATTAGAATGGTGCCCAAGATTACTTTGTAAGTAGGAAGTTATTGGAGGATATATCCCTTGATCTGAACTCTACAAAAGCTACAGACATCGCTGAGGGCAATAGATTGGAACAGACAAGTACATATCTGAAATCTTCTTGCTGTTTTTTGCAGGACACAAAATATGAACACAGAATCCACAGGCACAAGAGCAGGAGATGGCCCTGAAGCTATAAAATTAGAAGCCACAGAAAACAAATTCAGAATTACATCAAGCAAATTATGATTTTTAGAACTCAGATAATCATCAAACTCATTGATATTGTTTCGATTACGCTTATTATACAATGCTGTCTGAAGAGTTTTTAAAGTGTGAATATATTTTGCATATTGATTTTTGTTACATATCCAATTTTTTGGTTCTTGATCATGGTTGCAGTGTCCATTCAAAATGTTAGATAAAATTAAAAAATATTTTACACAGTTTTATCCAAAAAATTCACTCAATATAAATAACCGTAGAAATCTACAATCTCTCAGAGTAAGGTTGGCATACCATCCTTCAAGGAGAACTGTTTTCACAGGAGTTGGTGCGATAATGCCATTTATAGCTTGATGGAGGATAAAGCTGATTAAATCGGGCTCTGTTCTATCGTTTGAAATAGGTTGAATGTACCTCTGGAGTTATTTTAAGAATAACTTACCAGGTATCTTGACTTAATGCATGCACTAATTATTATAACAGGGAAAGACCTTAATGTGAAGTAACTAAAGTATCTATAAACAAAGGCATTACCACAGTGCCGAAACCTTAGATTCATTGCTGCGTTTATTCATTTAATATGGGTCATGAAGCTTGTGGCATCTTTTCCTGAGGGCTGAAATCGATTGCCATTTGGAGGATCCCTGGGCATCTTGTTTTGGTCTAGTCCCTTCTTTTGTCACATTGAAATGCAAAATATTTTAGTGAATCAAGTTTGATTTGACCTTACAATTTTAGTTACGTTGTATCTAGTATTTCAGTTATTTGCTTTGGTAAGATCTATATAATAAATTTAAAATGTTAGTTTTTAAGCTGCAGATCACTTTGTAGTAATTTGTTTTGGATTTATCTCGAAAGTCACTTTTCCTTTTTTGATTCAGTTGGATTACTTTCTAGATTAACGGTGCTTCCGATTCTTGTAAATTCTAGTGTAGTTTATAAAGAATCCTCTTCACAAGGAACCTCTGCCTTCTTAAGAGAAGAGAAATTGGTTCGAATATGTAGGTTGCCCACTGTGATATGACAATTTCTATGGTGCCATTGTTGCTAACCTGAATGCACATTCATATGGCAGCTATGTATGAATGTTGGAAGGCAGTTGTTTGGCCTTATTATAGGTTTCTGTTTTTCCATATGATAATTCTGGAGGGTTTTGCCTCTGATTAGCTTTCTACCTATAGATTTTCTGAAACTGAGCATAAGAGTGATGATGCCTATGCATTTTTACTCCTTGATTTATCTGATGGTGCTTTTTACTGATTGAGCAGCCTTTGTCTTGGTGTAATTTATTCCGTCATTTCGGACTTATTAAGATAGTATATTATATTCTGTGATTTCAGTTGTTTTGGATGTTTAAAATCTGGATTAACTCGAACAATGTGTTTTGAGGACTTACGCAAGCTTGCCAATAGACAAAACTTCCTTGTTTTCAATCACACTTGATCCTTTATTGGTTACGTGGTTGGCATTCAACCAATAGGAAATATAAATACAAGTTGTTACAAACATTGCGCAAGGGTAAGAATTTTCATGTTCTTTCAAAAAGCTATTGTGCCATCAATGAGGCTTATTAACAATCCCAGTAAACAACATTCCATCTCTATTTGCAAAGCAGTTCCATTACTATGGTGACTAATCATTTCATTAAGGTTGCTATAACATGGTCCTCCAAATTTTCATCCTTATGTTTTTAGTTCACTGGCATGGGACAATTATTAGGATAGCTTTCTTGATGAGGATTTTTGTGCTTGACTTTTCTTTCTTGCTTCCATTTGCTTGTGTGAAGTTGGCCCTTTCTCCCTAGCTGCTGCACTTGCATCAGGTTGACTCGGTCTTCCACATCAGTGCTGTTGTGTGTCAGGTTGGCCCTAGTACTCCTGGGATTTGTGCATTTACCCTTTTGCTTCCATTTCCTTACTCTTCCATTAGGTCAGCCTTGTCCTTTTTCATGTTGGCCTTTTGCTGCCTCGTGTTCCCAATTGCTTGCATCCATGCACCTGTTGGCCCTGATTCATGTCTCTGCTCCCTTTGACTTTGTCTTGCTTCAAGTCGGCTTGAACTTGACCCCCTATATTTGTGCAACATGTGAAGGCATAGTAATAGAATGTATATCACTTGAAAGTGTAGACCTAGTGATGGAGTTCAGGTTATGTGAAGGTGCTTACCTGATGAAGGAATGCATATCACTCAAATATGTAGACCTATTGGAAAATTGTATACCTTAGGGTTAAAGAATTTTCTAAACACGGTAACTACAATGATAGAATTAGAGATTCAGGCTCCATCATAGGAACCTGAGAAACTTGAAACCCCTATTGTCCTATAACCATGCCTTTGATACTCAATTCTCTGAGATGATCTGCTCCTTTTTTCCAAGTAAAACCTTGTAGGGAAACCCCAAGCATGCCGCATCACATCTGTGTATGGCATCCCCATTAAACCCGTTTGTGTAGACTAGTGCTTGTAAGCCACAAAGATTCAAACTGGGCACATGCTAGCACAAAACTAGCCAAATGCCCAGTGACATTGTTGAAAATGAATTGAGCTAACCCCTTGGGCTAATATGATCTGTTTAAATAAATGTTATGATGTTGGTAATTGATGAACTAAGAAAAACAAAAAACAAAAAAAAAGGCAAGAAGTTTCAAAGCAAATGGGTGAAAGAATTTAAAGGTAGAACTCGAAAACCAGGCCCTAAAACAAATCAAGCAATAAGAAACTTACTCAAAATAACTGGAGGTAAAGATACAAAAAGAAATGAAGTTGAGTCCAGGCTTTGAGCACAAAGAAATAAAGAATGCTTCAGAAGTCCCAACATATATGAAAGTGATAATAACTGATGTGAAAGAGGCAGAAATATAGATTAAAGAGCAGGTCGAAGCCTTCAAGGCATGAGCAGAAATGGTGGGTAGTTAGATAGTAATTGGGGCAGATAAATCATGATGACTAGAAAATTTGAAACATATTTCACAAGGAAGAGTCATAATGAAAACTCCGTGAAAGTAATATAAACAACATTTGAAAAACAAACTCCTTGAAGGTAGCAACGGGGTTTCTCAAAGATAAAATGGGCTGGACAGGCACGGTCTAAACAGCTAAAAGAGAGAAAATGGCATAGTCAATGAGGCTATGAATGACTTTTGAAATGACCCCTGCACATGGCCAAGATAAGGCCCAAATACTACGAAGCAGAGGACAATTAAGAGCCTCGAAGGGGTTTATAGACGAAGACTTGTTCTCACGCAAACCTGCAAAAGCAAATTACACAACAACTGTAGGAAAACCAACTCTTGTCACCGTTGGAAGCTCTCCCCGTTTGGACTGGCAGTATTCCAGTGTCAGGGGTGTATCCTTAATGGATGTCTGCTGCCACCTAATTATCAAATCTGCACATATTCTAACATGATCGGCACACAAAACACTCATTCTCAGGCTATCCGTAAATAGTCAAGAGCAAGGCTGAGTTCACATAATAGTTTTAGCTTTTCAATTGGTTGGGATCAAATACCAAAGATATGTGTAGCAATGAAAACAAATGGATGAAATAATATTGCACACAAGAAACTACCTTATGCTACGAGAACAACTAAACCAACACAACAAATGGACTCGGAGAGCTAGAAAGGTCGCTTGTTGACTAAGAGATTGTCTGCACCGTAGGAAGTGATAGGTGACAGGTTGCCATTGATTTCCTTGCCTGCGATAAAGGTGGTGGGCAATATCTGGTGGATGAAAAATTAAGGGGAATTCTGCTGCTACAATATTGTATAAATATCAAAATTGTCCAACCCCCTCTTTGATTCTTTTAGTTGTATATAAAGAAACTATCCTCTCCTCCTGTCAGGTCTACCCACTGCTGGCATAAAAGGAAATAGAATCATAAAGGTTCGAAAAGCCTTGCAGGTAGGTCGCTAAATATCAGACTGATGGTTAGTTGAGGAAAAGACAAAAATCGACAAGCTGACAGTGGACTGCATGGCTGCCAGTCCTGTAAATTCATTGATTTGATAGAGTTTCAGCTGGCACAAAATTTGTCACTTATCCGAGGGGAGTTCCCCAAGTAGACATCATACAATGTGATAGAGAGATATCAACAAAACTATGATCTAAAGGTTGAATTGCTTCTTTGTTTTCCACCTGTAATGCTGGTAGAGACAGTCAAGATTCAATTCCATTCATGCAATTACTATTTCTTTGCACTGCTGCTTTTTTTATCTTAACTGGCCTGTTGTTTCCACACAGCTCCAACGTTAAATAGGTTCACAACTGGCCGAGATATACATCAGATTTAGCTGCTGTTTGGTTGTTTTTTTTTTGGGTTCAGATATTTGCGTGGAATACTCTCCTCAAGGGAGTAGTCTAATAATTCATGGTTCTGTTACATATTTTCAACCAAATTTGCTCCTTAAGTTGCTTTGTGTGTTGTTTTTAGGGAAAATAAAAAAATAATAAATGAACAAATCTACAAAGGATTGGTAGCCATAGTTGAAGGAATCTCTCCTAATAGTTTCAATAAACCTAACAAACCTACGAATCTCTCCTAATCAACCTAATAAAGCTAGGCCAACCTAGTCAACCTAGGTCAAACTAGTAATTATTAAATCTAGTAAACCTATTTAAACCTAGTGAGTTGTTGCCATTGTAACAGTGAGTTTCTGCCATTGTAACAATGAGTTGTTGTCACTATAACAGTGAGTTGCTGCAACATAGTTTCAACAAATTCTAAAAAAATTTCATGTAATTGTTTTCTTGTTTTGCAAATGGTGAAGAAGTGAACCCTTATCATTTAGGTTTGGTGCAATCCAAACCTTGGTGAAACACGAATTAGATTTGTACTTCACAATGAAGCACTTTGGATTTTTATTGTCCCAAAATTGATGAATAAAAATCATAATACGCAAACCACATTAAAAGAATCAGAATTGCATGGATATACAGCCATACTGCTAAACCATAACCACAAATAACCCACCAAAGAGAAGTACAGTAAGATAAATACCCAGGTTAGTGCACTTTAGTATGCTTCGGAATTCTTGAATCATACTGCAATTAGATCTCACAAATAAAACAAATTTCATGCCAGGTACTTTCCATAACATTTCTTTCCAAGACAAAAGGAAGGCAGGCGCATAGCGGATCTCATTTAATCCCAGAGGACAAAAGGTGATCAAAACAAATATCAATCAGAGACCAAAACAAGATAACCAAAGAGAAGTACAGCACTATGCATACCCAGATCAGTGCACTTTAGTATGCTTCAAAATTCCTGAATCATACTGCAATTAAATCTCACAAATAAAATAAATTTCATGCCGAGTGCTTTCCATAACATTTATTTCCAAAACAACAGGGAGGCATGTGCAGAATCAATCTTACTTAATCCCAGAGGACAAAAGGTAATGGAAACACAAGGATTAGGCGCCACAGCTACTAATTGAGTGGAGGCTCTTGCAGAGTTCCAAGAGCTCTGTGTGCTATGAAGGATCAAAGCAGGCTAAAGGCAACAATCCTAACGGATTCAACCATTGTCATTCAAGGTCAAGAGGCACCTCAACATGAAAGCAAAAAAAATGATTAACATAGGCCTCACTCTGAGAGGAAGACATATCAATCAAAGACCAAAATAAGATAGACATCTCATCAAAGACCAAAATAAGATAGCCATCTCACCCCACCCTCTCCCATGAACACGGATCTTATGAAAAATAAAGTTTCTGGGCCCAGTGTGGGTCCTCCAAATGATTTAGTGAGGAGCCTCCACCTCTAACTTCACTTGCATGCAACAAAGAGGAGGGGTTAAATGTTGTCAACCTCCCCCCTTCACTTATCATGTCCAAGCAGTTGTTTTTGCTATTTTCTTCCAATACCTTTGTGTTTGATCTTACTACATGTAAAATCTGGAATATAATACTACGGTTAATCCCCAACATGTCTGGCATGGAAATTTGCTAGGCAATTGAGAGATTTGGCAGGTCGAAGTAATATCTCATGCATTGGGGCTCAAGTTGGAGGTTTATGCTCTGGATGAGAGCCAATGTGAGAACTTTGGTTCCTCAAACTCTAGAAGAATAGTCAAATGTATCCCACCAACCAAGCCTCATCGTGTACTGCTGTTACTATTACAGTATCTTCACGGAAATGAGAGGACTCGAGACAAACTTCCACCAAAGAGAGAAGGGACACAGAAGCAATGGGCATGGCAACCTCTTCAGATCCGGAATGGGAAAACTGGAAGAAAGGCTTTGAAAGGAAGCATGTCAAGGCCAGACCAATAAATATATTCAATATGCCACCAGTAAAACCCAAAGTGATATTCAGTATCAACTGACTCAAGTATCAATCATCATCAAATTACAATTTTGCTTGCTCAGTCAATTTACCTACACTGCCACATCAATTTTAAAATCAAATCCGATATCAAGTTATATTCAAATTAGAGTACAACTATTATGGGGGGTTTCTAATAGTACTTAAAATGTATCTAACCGTCAGCTCCAAACATTTTATCTTGCCCAAGATCCTAAAACCCAATGTGATATTCAGTGTCAACTGACTCCAGTATCATTCATAGTCAAATTACACTTCTTGTTTGCTCAGTCAATGCACATACACTGCCACATCAATTCTAAAATCAAATCTGATATCCAGTTACAAACAAATTAGAGTAACTTATCAGGATGGCAAACACAAAACCACAACTAGCACAGAGGGTTTCTGATAGTGCTAAAATTTTGTCTAACCATTGCTCCAAGAGTCCAAACATTTTATCTTGCACATGCTACTGAAAGTTTTTAACCTGTCCTAGGAAACTTGTCTTAATAAACTATCATAAAGTACTAAAAGGAAATGCAAAGTGAAATGTGAAATATAACCACTCTCCTATCGATTTCCCATGTTCCTTGGACTTCAAAATCTATACAGAATTCATAGAAAACATAACTAGGGATGTTGCTTCATCAATGAATTCGATGTGGGGGACCAAGATAAAACATGATCATTACAAGAAGAAAAAAAGAAAAGATTGGCTGTAAAAACTAATGGGATAGCATAATAATTCAGGATAATATCATAAATAAGATAGATGGACCATTAGATCAGCTGCAACAAAACTCTTTGCGATGTCATCTAACACGTACTTCCATACCTTCTATTTGCCATTGAAAAGGAAATTCTATCGAAATTCTATCACTGCAGATGTTTGGTGATCCTATGTTCATTATCGATTGGTTTAATGGTTTGCAGCGCTATTACATTCACACACTGATCCCCATTATTGAGGAGGCTCTTTTGCTTAAACAACGTTTTAATCAGATTATTTGTCACCATATTTACAGGGAAGCAGACTCTCTCTCTAAAGCAGGTTCTTCACAGGCTCTGGGAGTCTGGAAATTCAGTGAACAAGTAGATGGCACCCCCACGAGCTTCTATCACAAAGCCTTCATTGAAGGGCTATAGGTGGATGACTCAGCAACAGCTCAAGAATGATAGCTTTTTCCCCAGTTTCTTACATTTTTGTCAAGTTTTTTACAGCTATGTGATATGTAAAATCTGTAGTATGTATGTACCTGTATTTTGATATATAGTGTCCACAATCGAATCCCGATTTGCCGAACACGCTTAGCGCAGAAAAGTGCCCAGCGTTATAAAAACAGTGATTTGTCAATTTTTTTACATTTTGTCTTTGTGTGTGAGTTTGTGCGTGGGTTGAGCAAGGAGCAAGGGAGCAATTTCAAGGAGATTCAAACATGTGAAGAACCTGGAGATTCAATTTTTTTGCATTTCGTTTGCATGTGCATATGTTTTACAAATTTGTGCATTTTTGTTTATTTTTACAGCATTCATTGCTTAATCAAGGGCAGCAAGAAAGGAGTAAAAGGGGAAGAATGTCCCCATTGGAGATACCCCTCCTGTCCCTATTTCATCAGGGTCTGCAAGTATTCCATCTATTGGAAGTGGGGCTACAACAACAGCTTCAAATGTTCAGAGAAAACAACCAATACCCATTGTGGAAATATGTGACAAGAGAGCTAGGGCCAAGTAGCAAGGTGAAGGGAGGAGCCAATGTTTCTTCGAAATTCAGTTATTGCCACAGCCATTTCATGAGCACATATTACCATGTGAAAGATCATTTGTTGGCTTTGCCAAGTTGTGGAATTGCAACTTGTACACAAGTGACTTTAGCACAGAGGAAGGAAATGGAAAGAGAGGCATCTGTTGGTGCGGAAAATGTGGCATCAAAAACAAAACAAAACAAGAATGATGACCCCCTTCCATTCTTGAGGAAAAGCAACAACAAGTTCCCATTTGAGAGTTCTAGTGGGTGACAAGCAGCAAAAAGAAAGGCAATTGCACTTGGTCCAATGGACAAGATTTTCCAGAAAGAGAAGTGGGAAGAGCTTGATCTCACCATTGCATTTGTTTCTATCAGAACTTCATATCCTTCAATGTTGCATGCTCACCTCTATTTATTGAGATGTGGCGAGCTCTAACTCAAACAGCCCCATCAGGGTATGTACCTCCTGGGTCAGAGAAGCTTAGAACCACATTGTTGAAGAAGGCAAAGAAAGAGGTGGAAAAATGTTTGAGCCTATTAAATCAGCGTGGCCAACATCTAGGTTTAGCATTATTTCTGATGGATGGACAAATCCAGCACGACACCCACTCATCAACTTCATGGTGTCTTCCTTGAATGATCCAGTTTTCTTGAAATCAGTGGATGCACTTGGACAATACAAGGATGCACAATATATGGATGAGTAGTTTATTAAAGTTATTGAAGATGTTAGTGTCGATTCTTGTGTGCAAATCATTACAGGTAATGCACATGTTTGCAAGGTTGTTGGCATGATTGTGGAAGCTAAATATCCACAAGTATTTTGGACACCTTGCATTGTCCATTCATTGAACTTAGCACTGAACTCTATTGCCTCTGATGTGCTTTGGATTGGAAGCATTATTGAAGATGCCCAGCATATCCGCAACTTTGTACAAAACCATACAATTTCCCTCACTATCTACAAGGATTACATTAATCTATCATTGTTGAAGATTGCGGATACACAGTTTGCCTCTTCATTCATCGTGTTGAAGAGGTTGAGGGAGGTAAAGACCGCTCTTGGGGCCATGGTTATTTCAGAGTTTTGGTCTTTCTGGAGAAACACAGATCAAGCAGCCTCAAAAAGAGTGAAGGACACAGTGTTGGATGATGCCTGGTGGGAGAGGGTAGATCTACTTATTCAGATCATGGACCCTATCATTTCCTTGTTTCGATTTGCAAATATAGACCAACCCATACTAGGATAGGTTTATGAATGATTGAGTCTGTGAGGAACATTATTTTACATAGTGAGTGCCCCGAGAATGAGAGAGACATCACCAGAGGCCTTCTTCACCACCATACAAGATATTCTTTTCAACAGATGAGACAAGAATTGCACGCCTTTACATTGCTTAGCTCACTCCCTGAACCCAAAATACTACAACCATGAGTGGCTGAATGGTGGACCTTCCTGCAGATTCCCTCCTCACATGGATGGTGAAATCTCACCAAGGAGGAAAGATGCATTCAGGAGGATTTTTCAAGATAGGGCATCCCTTGATGAGGTGGAGGATGTCTTTGCAAAGTTTTCCACTAGCACTGGGCGATTTGTAGGCTATGATGTGATTAGAGACAAAGGGCTAAGAAGACCTATTCTTGGTGGGCAACTCATGGGGCAACAAGCCCTCCTCTATAGCAGGAGGCCATGAGGCTCCTCTCTCAAGTGACTTCAACCTCTTGTTGCGAGAGGAATTGGAGCACATATGGGAATTTGTATAGTGTGAAAAAGAGCAGGCTTGAGCAGTCCAAGGCAAAGACAACGGTGTATGTGCACACCAACCTTCATCTTATTTACAAGTAGAGGGAGGTGTGGTTGAAGGGAAAGACAAATATATGGGATGTCTTTCCTGATGATATGTGTCTAGACAGCAGTGTTGAGTTTCCATTGGCCAACTTGGATCTCAATGAGCCAGTCCTACTAGAGCCTGTCACATTTGATGATGGTGATATAGTAGATGGGTCATCCTCCACACCAACAGAAGTAGAGATGACATTGGATACAGAGGAGAAGGATGCAACAGTGGAGAGCAGTGGTGACCACGATGATCATGATGATGATAGTAATGTTGATTATGATTATGATGATGAGGATTGATGACTCATGACTCATGAGCTACCTACTGCGGCACTACCTTGAGGCTTGTAGTCTTGTAGACTTGTAGTTGTTTTGTATTTGCTATTTCTATTTGCCATTGGCATTGTACAACCTATGTAACACATTTTGATTTTGATGACTTAATGAGAAAACTGCAGTATCTTGTCTTTCTCCTATTGGATCATTGATGAATATGTCTATTACTTTGTATGATTGTATGATGTATCTTTGTAAAACTTACATCTAAATGAAGATCTATGTTTGAATCAATGAATTTGTGTAAGAAATATCTAATTTTTAATATATATATATATATATAACGTGTCTAGACATGTCCTATTCCAAGGGGTCATCGTGTCCATGTCCGACACTCAAATCTTGTCCATCGTGTTCCGTGTCCCTGTGCCAGGTGACTTAGGTAACAACAATAGTTTCTGTCCTTGAAAAGTGGTCAATTTAAAATGATGAAAACAATTACTGAAGGCACCTAAAGTTTTATGCAACAATGAGTTGAAAAAGAATCACATAACCAAGTAAACGATGGTATAATTAGAGTTCAATTACGCAAGGTCCAAGAAAAGACACTCCACGCAATGTTATCAGAAACAGACAGACCAGACGAGAACCAGTTCACTCCCCATGGAACAAGACAAATTGGTTGATTACATCCAGAACCAAATTTCAGGCATGTTCCAACCCATAGTAGAAATTGTCCAATCCTCATCAACTAGTTGTTACCAGCTCTTCAACCACGTTTTCCAGCCTGTTCTGGCATAATTCTGGTCCAACCCTCAGCTAGTTCTGGTTCCGATAACATTGCTCACATGGAATTAAAGTTGAAATAAGCCCAGGGATGCAGCAAGTCAAAGAAAGCCCAAAAAAAACTTATCCACAATATATCAAGGAAAACATCAAAAATATAAAAAAAGCTAAATTTGGAAAATAAAATAAAAAATATAATCATTAAAAATCTGAAAATATCAGCAAAATATTGCAAAATAATGTCAGTCTTATGAATAATGATACATAAAGGCAATATCATCACTATTTTGAAAATCTCGTGATGTTGCCAATATTATCACAATAATGCAGCAATTAAATATATGCATGTGTTCTAGAATTATAGTCCCCAAAAAGATATACACAGTAATGAAAAAAAATCCCATAATATGCAAGCCTTCTTTCTTTGAATCGGAAAATGATGTACCTGCAGCCAATTTTAAGCTGAGGCGGTACTGTAACCACTTAAGGGGTTACTAACAGATAAATCATAACTTCTTTACAACTATGTGGCACTAGGAGATAAATTTCTTGATTACTTGATATATATGTTATAGCTAGTGACTAGTTAACTTCTTCAGAATTATGTAAGCCAATAGGATATAAATTCCTTAGCTTCTTGACATATATGTTATAGATTGTCACCAACATGGATTTCAAAGACACTTATCCCAATAGGATATAAATTTCTTGGTTTCTTGACATATATGTTATAGATTGTGACCAGCAAATATTTCATAGACACTTATCCCTTCCCCTGCAATTAGCAAATTTCAAAACCCTGATGTAAATTGTCAATAAAGAACAACAATTTTACAATGAATAATCCATGAGTTCACTATGGATTCAGCCTAGACCACCACGAAGTCTAGCACAAACAACAAATGTGTATGTCGAAACATCGACATTGTTTCTTAAATACAAACATATCCAAAGTAAGCTTGGAGAAATCAACTATTGAATATGTCAATTATGCCACAAAAGCACCACTACATACAAAGAGGCAACGCATTTCACCATGTATTGGGAATATATTTGTTTCAAGTTTACCATGGCTCTGAAATGTTTGTGTTAATGTTTCTAAAAGCTTTCAAAACATATATGTACTATTTGAATTTTAATACCTTCCTCCTTGGAATTTCACTTGAAATTTTCAATATCAAAAGGTATCCCTAACCACACAATCTGACATTAACCACTCTTCTGTGTCTCAAAAGTTTAGTTCCTCAACCATGTATGTTCACCTAAGAGAAAGGGGTCTTTTCATGTATATCGATTATGTCATGATAGAGTCCACGCTTTCCATGATGTCAAAAGTCTTCACAGACAAACGGAAAAACTAAAACAATTGTGTTCATGAAATTCCGAATATGAAGCTTAACTCTAATCAATATCAAACATTTGACAATGCCCACGCGAAATTAAATGAGCATGCTTAGATTTTTTTTTATCAATAGAGGCCAAGCAGCGGTTTACAGTATATCGCATTAAAATGTGTGCAAGAAAAGTTAGAATTATGATACTAGAGAATAGGCCCCGTCCATAACAGTTTTTCTAGCTTAATCAGGTCCACATATTTCATAAAAGATGGCCGGGTAAGAAAGAACGGCCTACTCGCCGTGACTACGCTACACCTTCCTACTCATATTACTGAGAATTTCACTATGCGAGATGAACTCGCAAGTAAATGTTCAAAAACAAAAACCCACATTAGGGTTCTAGAATATCCCCGCGTGTTGATTTCCAGGGACTCAAAATACACCTTAAAACCCATTCAGATGCACACAACAGTGAAAATGTGCGAGCGAATGGCGATTTACAATGCATTAGACGTGCAACTGGAGCCCAAACTAGACATATAATGAAAAAATAGCGAGAAATTAATAACACCACACATGCATTAAAATTTTCTTTCACAAGCCCATGATTAAAACTCACCTCTTCTTTAGATCCCGTGCCATAGAAAGCCGCAACAGTGGCATCAAGAAGGGGGATGTCAATGGGCTGTGAGAGGTCCACAAGCTTTTCGGCCATGGTGTTCTTTTAAGAGTATCCGGCCAGCCAAAATCATAGGGTACCTATTATTGGAATCCTTTTAACGTTTTCTTCGCAGGTCGAAATCTTTCACCTGACCTCAAACCCTCGAGCACAACATAAACCCTAAACCATGGCCTAAATACGCAATCCAGGCATTAATATGCAGCGAAAAAATAGCTTTGACCAGCTAAAGGACGAATCTAGTCATTTTAGTCCTTCTGTCGCTTTACGCTCCCGTGTTTGCCTAGCTTGCCTCCTGGCTCTCTGCGACGTGAGAATAGCTTGGCCCTGTCTGTAATTTTTAATGCTGTGTTTGCTTATCGTGTCGCTGGCGCCCTTTACACAAAAGAAAAATATTAACTTTAATACGAGGCCAAGGTAGTGTAGGAGGAATATGTCGAAAATATATATAAATAAATAAATAAATTATATTGTTTTTACTCAAACAAATATCCCCTTTGAACAATTTTTTTTCTTTCCCCTCGCCCCACTTCTTTCTCGAGTTTAACTCTCCTAGTCACCATATGGAAAGAAATATTTCCCATTCCATTGGCCTATAAATTCACTGAGGCAGAAAATGCCCACCGTCAGATGATGTACTGCTTTTATTTGATGATGGGAATTTCCTGCCTTGGCACATTTATGGGCCGATGGACTAGGAAATAAGCCTCATAGCCACTCACCATATGGTGTGAGTGATTCCCTTTGGTAAATATTCAATCACCTGACATTATTCTAATATTTTATGTAGACTAATATGCTATAATTTCCTAGCAAAACTCTATTGCCAAAAATAATGTTTGCAAAGAATCAATGCTCGTGTTGTAGGAGGCCTCCTCGGAGCTTCAAATTTATTAAGGGTTTATCTCATGTGTTTTTGAAATGGTATTTGGTGGCCCTTTAAGGGTAGGTGGATTGTCATGTTCAAGGCCACTTCATAGGGTGAAGGGATAAGAGTTTGTATGTATGTTTTAATATATACTTTTGGATAAGTGAGTTAATTAGGGGATAGGTTTTTTATTTTGGATAAGTGAATTAATAAGAGTTTGTATGTATGTTTTTATATGTATGTATTTTTGGATAAGTGAGTTAATTAGGGTATAGATTTTTTTTATTTTGGATAAGTGAATTAATTAGGTATAGAAAAAAAATTAAAATTAAAAATAATAAATGAGTTAATTAGTGGATAGATTTAGTTTTATGGATATTTTAATTTTTTAAATGAAGTGTTGAGGGGGATCAAATCTTTTAAGATGCAAAAAAAAATTGTAGTGTAAAATTTAAGGAAAGGTTTACACCTTGATTGTAATATTTAAGATGGATTTATGTTGGCTCTTTATGATATTATTTATATTGTATGTAAGTTTCACATCTTTATATATATATATATATCTTATATTTTTATACTGTTATTACATATGCATAATTTTTTTCCAAAACTAATGTATAGTGAAGTTAACCATATTCAGTCCCCGTATGGGATGGGAAGAGACGAGATGTGTGGGAGTCAGTATTGTTTGTTGTCCCAGCACTAATTGGAGGGGACATGCATGCAACCCCCCCATGGGTTGTTAATGCCAAAAGGTGGCTAAGAGACGTCCAAGCTGCAACATGATTATGCTTTGATGTCTTCCTCTCAAGTCTATAATTATCATGCTTATGAGCATTATAATTACATTGCCCCTGCACGCCTCCATGATTGTTTCAGCCTTTTTGAGCTCTAGATGTCTTGTGTTGCAATGATTTTGTTTCCTGAATGGGCAACTTCAACAGAGCATCCTCCACATTCTGTTGTCTTAGCTAGCATTATATTTTATTGTTTCCCTCCACTCTTCCATCATGAATGGACATGTGGCGTCCAGTGTCTCGAGGTTACCCCTCTTTTCTTTGGCCTCACTTCACATTCCCCTCCCCCTCAGTGGTGCACCCCTAAGGAATTTGTCTCTAGTTTATGGAACCCTTCTAATCCTACTCACACACATTGGTTCCTTTGCCATATTTTAGTTTATCTATCTTTAGTAGACCTGACAACTCTCGTTATAATTTACCTCTCATAAAACTTCGTCTTTACCTCTGGGTGTCCACCATGCAACAATCAAAGAGAAAGAAGTAACATGATTCTTGATGTATTGTTAAAAATTTCACCTTCAAAACAGCCATGCAATTTTCACATATTGTTTCACTACTCTTAGCAGTCGAAACAAGATCAGGAATAAAACCAGGCCATCTACTTGCCATTCATGCTTCAACACCTACAAAATTGGCAACACTGTTTTAGCATTATCTATTTAATCAAGAAAAGAATAAGCATCCTAGTAATTACTATTAACCTTTCAATCACCTACACCATGGAAAATGGGATACATGTTCAAAACGTAGGAAGAAAAGCTGTCAATATCTAGAAATTACTTACAAACAACACCCTCTCAAATAGCATGGACAAGCTAATAAATTTACAAAAAAAAAAAAAGAGCAAAGGATAAATATTTAAGCAAACAAACAGACGAAATGAACATGCACAATGGTTTAACTAATTAACCAAATAAACCATACAAAATACCACATTTATATTTGCCTTTCTAGGATACACTTAACTCCCTTGAGATGAAATTAAATGAAGATAAGACACATGGGAAATAACACATTGATCAATGCGAACAAAAGTATGCACACAAAACCTCAGTGAGTAAAGTGTAGCTTTGAGAAGTCATAAACAAAAAGGTGATGAAAAGAAACATCGAGATGATTCTATTACTTACCTGAACCAAGATTACATTAAGTTTTTTTACATAAAGCCTCTCACTGCGAAAAGAAGCTTCATTACTTGAAAGTTGAATAACAATACATATAGAAGTTAATATATTCACTGGAAAAAAACAATGAAATAAAAACCTAAACAAGATGTATATAATAAAAACAATAATCAATGTTTACCAAATAACATAAGACACATGCATTAGATTGAATTGAACAATGAGATCTGATATGTAATTCTTTATCCCATCCCGTTGTTCAACTAGCAAAGCATTCCATCGATATTTGATTACACCTTCAATCACCTAAAATCACAAGAAACAAGATTAACTTAAGCTAGCAATTAGAAGTTTTACTAATGTAACTAAAAGGCGGAGTACCAGGGACGGACCTTCATGAAAGGCATCTGATGAAGAAAATTGCGCTTTGGCTTCCAAAGCAAAGAAGGGGAAGAGCAAGAAAGCTTCTCATTCCGGTGCGAAAGGAAAGAAGCAAGACATGTCCAAGGTGAAGTGCTTTCACTGTCACCAGCACGGACATTATGCCACAAATTGTCCATAGAAGAAGAAAAATAAGCAGGCTGCTGGATCTGCAGTGGGAGAGGCCTTACCCTCCTAGTTTGAGCTGGATTTTTCACTGATTGCATGCTTGGTCTCAAGTGTGATGGGATCAGTATGGTTCTTGGACAGTGGTGCGTCTTTTCACATGACAGGAGATCGAGATTTGTTCATAGATATGGATGAGAAAGATCTTGGAGTGCACATCGAGATGGGCGATGATGGTAGATATAGTGCGACCGGTATCGGTACCATTTCCTTTGAGAGGGAGTCTGGTAAACCCTTTGTATTGAAGGAAGTGATGCATGTTCCAGGATTGAAGAAGAATCGATCTCTGTGGCGATGTTAGAAGACAGGGATATGATGTTGTCTTTAGCGACGGAAGGGCTTTCCGCTTTCTGTGTGATAAGACACTCTGAGCTTAGGAAAGATAGGGGTTCGAGTCAAGAACCTTTATCAATTGCGGGTAGATGGGCTGCGCGGCAGGCAGGCAAGGCAAAAGGAGTGGTAAGCAGGGATCATGGCGAGTTGTGGCACCGGAGATTAGGCCACCTTCACCATGGAGCTTTGAAGATACTGTAGCAGATTTCTACTAGGCTTCCTAAGGGTACTCTTGCACAGTCAGATTAGTGCAAGGGATGTACCTTGGGAAAATTTGTGAAAGCCACCTTTCACGAGAAGGATAGTTGTGCCACGACGATCCTTGAGAGAATTCACACGGACGTGTGTGGACCTTTCTCAGCAGCTTCGACAACAAAGCACAGGTATTATGTGATATTTGTTGATGATTTTTCTTGTAAGTGCTGAATCTTCTTCATGCAGAAGAAGAGCGAGACATACTCAAAGTTCTGTGAGTTCAAGTCACTGGTTGAGAAAGAATCGGGGAAGCAGGTGAAGGCTCTTAGGAGCGAAAATGGTGGTGAATTCATCTCGGCTGAATTCAAGGAGTTCTGCAGCGCAGAAGGGATTCGGAGAGAGCTCATCGCACCCCATAACCCACAGCAGAACGAGGTGGCTGAGCGGAAGAACAGAATGATTGTGGGTGCTGCAGGGGCGATGTTGCATGATCAGGGCCTACCCCTTCACTTGTGGGCTGAGGCATGCAATACAGCAGTGTATGTGCAGAACCGTTGTCCTCACAAGGTTCTTGGCATGAGTACACCAGAGGAGGCTTATTCTGGCAAGAGGCCTGATATTTCCCATTTGCGGATTTTCGGATCTCCTGTCTACATGCATGTGACGAAGGATGCAGGAAGGAAGCTGGATCCAACTGCTGAAGTTGGAATATTTGTGGGGTACACTGATACACCTCACAAGTATCGGGTGTATGTGCCAGACAGTGCAAGACTGTTGTGCAACGGGATATCAAATTTCAGGATGAGAAAGCCATGAAGTGTTCGCTTGAGAGGGAGCCGCACTTGCATGCAGAAGAGGAGCTATTAGTTCCTAAGGATGAGCTTCAGGATGTGGATTAGCTACATGAGGATTAGCTACATGAGGAAGTTCAGGAGGTGGAAGAAACCACCCATGCAATGCCAACCATCAGAGGGCGCATGCGCACTACAGAAGCTGAGCGATTGGCTCAAGATGCAGAGAAGGTTGTAGGACCCCCTACAACACAGCGTAGACAAATGCAGTCACCGGATCGGTACATTGGATACATGGCTCTTGTGAGTCAATGTGTCGTGACGGAGCCATCCTCTTTTGAGGAAGCTGTGGAGGAAACCACATGGGTAGATGCGATGATCGAATAATATGATTCGATTGTCAGAAAGAGTGCATGGGAGATTGTCCCAAGACTGGAGGGGAAATCAGTGGTGGGTTCGAGATGGATCTACAAAGTGAAGCAGGCGGCTGACGGGAGTGTGGAGAAGTACAAGGCAAGATTTGTTGCCCGAGGCTTCTCACAGATAGAGGGGATCGATTATGAGGAGACTTTTGCACCTGTCGCAAGGTACTCTTCCATACGGACGATCTTGGCTCTCTCAGCGCAGATGGGGTGGCACATCCATCAGATGGATGTGAAGACTGCGTTCCTCAACGGAGTCATTGAGGAGGAGGTGTACATAGAGTAGCCCGAAGGTTTCGAGATCTTCAGCAGTGAGTCGCATGTGTGCGGACTCAAGAGAGCACTGTATGGGTTGAAGCAAGTACCTCGTGCTTGGTACACACGGATAGACAGTTACTTCACCGGACTTGGATTCTCCAAGAGTGAGGCGGATCCTAACCTGTACCAGATTGTGGTGGAGGGGAAGTTGTTGATCATTGTACTGTATGTATATGATCTGATTTTGACGGGAGATGAGTTGTTGATACTTTCATGCAAGGAAGATCTTGCTAGAGAGTTTGAGATGAAGGACTTGGGCCTCCTTCATTATTTCCTGGGATTGGAAATCTGGCAGCGCAGTGGTGGACTGTTTGTTTCTCAGGGTAAGTATGCCCGAGAAATATTGGAGAAGTTCAACATGCATGGCTGCAAGCCTGTTGACACTCCTCTTCCTGGAGGTTGGAGGAAGGAGGATGCTACTTCAACGGAGGTAGTGGATGCCACTGCTTATCGACAGTTGGTGGGGTCGCTTATGTATCTGGTCAATACACGACCCGATATATGCTATGCTATTAACCAGCTTTCGCAAGCTATGGTTAAGCCTACCAATCTCTTCTGGAAGGCAGGCAAGCATGTATTTCGTTATCTTAGAGGCACATCGGGATATGGCTTGTGGTACAGACAAGAGGATGAGGTGAAGCTATGTGGCTTCACGGATGCAGATTGGGCAGGGAGCCCAACGGACAGAAAGAGAACATCTGGAGGGATCTTCAGTATCGGGTCGACAGCATTTTCTTGGTACAACAGGAAGCAGAGATCCGTGGCACTCAGTTCAGCAGAGGTTGAGTATATGGCAGCAAGCTTGGCTGCATGCGAGGCCATATGGATGAGGAAGATCCTGGTCGGTTTGCTCGGGTCACACTTGGAGCCTATTGTGAATTATTTTGATAACCAGAGTTGCATTAAACTCTCGGCTAATCCAGTATTTCATGATAGATCCAAACACATCGACATCAGGTACCATCATATCAGAGATTGTGTGCAGCGGAGAATCATGTTACTTTCATATATTCCCACGGAGGATCAAGATGCTGATATCTTGACGAAGGCGCTCACCGGGAGAAAATTCGAATACCACAGAAGCAGGATAGGGGTTGCAGATAATCCATATCTTGTTGAGAGGGAGTGTTGAAAATGCAACAAGATGATGGAGCTTAGTGAAATGAAGTCGCCTTCACTAAGTGGGCCCGCAGGCTATTTTTGGCTCAAAGTCTATTTTTAGACATATAGATCATGGTCTATGAGTTGCAGGATGCTATTTATGGATGATTGGTCATGTTGGTAAAAATAGATGGACCTCTATTTTTAGACATTGGGCGGAATCTATTTTTAGACTGCCGGGCTAAAAATAGAACAGTCAAATATTATTAACCCTTAATAATACTTAGACTATAAACATTATCTTATCCTCTTGGAGCACTTCAGTTTGATGCTTGGATGTGGCACATGCAGCTGACAGAAGGAAATACGCTTTTCCTAAGGGTTAGTTGAGCTATTGCATGGTTGAATTCAGTTAGAACTCAAGTGGCAGAGTTTGGTGGAGTTGATGAGACAGTTGGTGGAGTTGTGTTCTGTTTAACTTAGTTGAACTAGTTGTATTTAGTCTAACTGAAAAATACACTAGTGATGAGTGGTGTGAATTAATTATTAATTAATTCACTAATTATTAACTCATAAATCAACTAAAGAACACATCAGTTAACTGCAATGCATGGACAGTTCAGTGGAGACCAGTGTTAGAGGTGGGTGAAAGGGTGAGTGTGACTATCAGTTGTGACCATGATTGTGCATGAGATTTGCACACCAATTGATGGAGATTGCCAATGAGGATTGCGCAGTTGGAGCTAGTGGGATTCGAACTTGGATCTCATTCATTACTCACTTGGATTGCGCAGTAGAGGCAGGCAGACTTGTGGAGGAGATTTGAACCCAGGACTTGTTCAAATCTCATATAGTTTTGTGTGTAACTTTTGGAGATAGTACTGAGTACTTGTGAGGAGTATTGTGCTATGTATTGTTACATGTTCTCTATCATTATAATATACAGATAGTTGGGGGTTTTAAGCTATTGCTTTCCCCATTACATCCTGTGTTGATATGTGTGCTTGATTATGTTTTAATGAGCGCATGCGACTGCTTTCTATTTCCGCATATTGATGATCAATTGTAGAAGAGGTTATGTATTATGCATGAAGCTTAAATAGTGTGTAATCAGGATAATCTCGGTGAATAACTCAGCAAATTATTCAAATTTCTATAGAAAGGACCAAGCCATAAAGAATCAAATTTGGAATGCTTACCTAGATCTTGATGCTGTGCATCCCACTTCAACACTAGATCTCCAATCTAAAAATCTTCCTTTTTAGTTCCTTTATCAAAAACTTGCTTTACAACTTGCTGATATTTTCTCACAAAATCATATTGTTGTTCTCGCTTTTGCTGCACTTCTATGATTTGATAAATTCCCCTGGTCATATCATCTGGTTCAGCTTCATGATCTTACAAAAATTTAGCTATAGGAATGACTAATTGGACTAGAAAAACATCATCAATTCCATAAACCATTTGAAAATGTGATGTATTAATATACTTTTTGATTGTCACCCTGTCTGCCCATAAAGCAAACTTTATTTTTGAATCCTAGGCTTTCATGTTTTTCTCCAACATTTTAGTGATGATTCTTACCAAAATTTTGTTTGATGATTCAGCTAAACCATTCCCTTGAGGATAATAGTAAGTTGTAGAGTGAGTGAGTTGAATGCCATAATCTTCATAGAAATTTACTAATGGAGTGGCTTTAAAAGCCATTGCATTATCTGCTACTAGCCTTGATGGACATCCAAATCTAGTTATGATTCCCTCTAGAAAATTAATGATACCTTTATGAGTAGCATTCATGGTAGGTATTGCTCTGATCCATTTGGTGAAGTAATCAGCTGCAACAAGAATCCAACGATATTGTCCACTTGAAGGTGGATGAATTTCTCCAATGAAATCTAAGCCCCATTTCTGAAAAGGTGTAGAAACAGCTATAGGCTTAAGAGGCAAAGAGTTCAAATGTTTTTTATCGGTGATTTTTTGACATTTTTCACATGCTCTCACCTCAGCACATACAAAAGAAAATAAGCTAGGCCAAAAATAGCCAGCTCTCAATATTTTGTATGTAGCAGTTATCTAATAGCGATGTCCTCCACACACACTACTATGCATATCAAAGATAACTTTCTTGGACTCATATCAGTAAATGCATCTCAACAAAACTACCGTAGGATCTTTCCAATATAAACAATTATCTTTAATGCAGAATTTAAAAAAAATTCAGCTTCAAAGGTCTTACTCTTGGTTTATCATAATTTGAAGGAGGTTTAAAATGCTACAGAAAATAGATGATGTCCTTGTACCAGTTGCATTCAGAAAGCTTTACATACACTGCCATGTTGTCTATAGGCTCAGAAATCTGCCCTTCAAAGTTTTCATCCATGAAATTCAAACCCAAAACTTTAAAATTGTCTTCAGCTAGTAGTTTGGCTAATCCTTGACCTTTAATTAGTTTAGTAGGCTTTATTTCTAAATCAAATTCAAGAAATTTAGTCACGCACTTACTTATTTTTCCATCAATATCACGTTGAACTAATATATCTCTAACAATAGATGAAGGTACATAAGCAATAATTTGAGCATGCATAATATAAACTCTAAAACCTTTCAAAGCTTTCACTAATGCATAGGCATGCTTTTCCAACATTTCATACTTCAATTCTGCATCTCTAAGTGCTCTGCTGCAAAATGCTATGGTAGCTTCATTATTTTCTGAATCTTTTTGTAACAAAATAACAAAAATAGTATCTTGGGAGGAAAATGAGAAGATCAAGAAAGGCTTTGAGTAATTAGGGCTTACCAGCTGAGGTGCTTCAATCATAGTATTTTTGATCAGCTCAAATGAATTTATGGATTCAATGGTCCACTTGACTTCTTTGTCCTTCTTCAACATGCAAGTAATATGCTTCATCACTTCAGAAAAATTTGGAATGAACCTTCTTAAGAAATTGATCTTACCAAGGAAATATTTAACCTCTTTCTTGGATCTTGGAAGTGTTAAATCTTGAATTTCAATCACTCTCTTAGGATCAATTTTCACTCCATCTTTCGAAACTATATGACCCAACATCTTACCTTTCTTGAGAGCAAAATGAGACTTCTTTGGATTTAATGGTATACCGTATTTTCTGCATTTAATAAATACTTGTCTCAAGTGCTGAAGGTGTTCTTGATCTGAAGTTGAATAAACAGTAATATCATCTAAATAGATGAAAAAGAATTTGTCCTTTTCTCCAATGAATGCAAAGTCCATAGCACGCTGAAAAGTAGCTCCGGCATTCATAAGCCCAAATGGCATATTTGCATACATGAATGTTCCCCAAGGAGTAGTGAATGATGTCTTATCTCGGTCTTTTGGCCAAACTGAAACTTGATTATACCCGAAGAACCCATCTAACATGGAAATTATGTCTGAACCAGTTACCTTTTGAAGAATATGCTCCATCTTTGGCAATGGATAATTATCTTTCTTGGAGCACTTTTTAAAATTTATGAAATCTACACATAATCTAAGTTTTCCACTTTTATTCCTTACTCGAACTAGATTAGAAACCCAATCTGAGTATCTCAATGGAATGATTATTTTAGCATCCAAAAGTTTCTTCACTTACTTCTGCATCACTGGTAACAATAGTGGATTGATTTGCCTTAGTTTCAGTTGGAAGGGCTTAGTACCATCCTTCAATGGTATTCTATGCTCAATGATAACTATATCATATGTCTTAAGATCTTCATATATCCAGGCAAAAACATCAACAAATTCACAAAACAGCTTGTGGTATTCAACATTTATTTCTTCTGATAAAGCTTTTGACAACTTCACATACCTAGGTTCTTTTTCTGTGCCCAAATTGAAATCTTCCAATTCTGCTTCTATTTCAGCCAACTGTGATTTGACTGAGACATCATTGTGATAAAATCACTTCTCAAGTGGGATTAACCCCTTGGGAATGTGATTGGTATGCAGTTGAATGATAGGTTGATCAGCAATCTGTTTTTGCAGATTTTTTGTGCCTTGAAAATCAACATCATCCTTCATGAGATCTTTATCTTGATCAATGTTTAGGAGAACAAATTGTTCAGTAGCTTTAATGAATCTTCTAATCACCTGATCATCTTCAAAAACTTTCCAATGCTTGACATAATCACGAATGCTAGTTCTGAACCTAACTTGCACTTCATATTTCAGCTTCATAGGTATTGGAATCTTGAATGAGCTTGCTGAAATAGAAAGTGAGTCGGCCAAAATATTACTTTCTCTTGGAACAAAAGAAATGTTAAAAGCCAAGAATGAGTCTTCTACAATGCTCCATACCGCACATCGGTAATTTCTGAGTTTGGGATGCTTAGTTCGATAAACATTTTTTATTTGTTGAATAATAAGTTCAACATCTCCAAAAACATAAATTTCTAAAATATTAATGTCCTTTACTATTTTAAAACCAATCAGCAGAGCTTCATACTCAGCCACATTGTTAGTTGCTTCAAATTCAAGTTTGAAAGAAAAAGTAGAGCTCTCTTTCAAAGGGGAATTGAGAACTATCCCTACACCAGTTCCTTCTTTATAACATGAACCATCAAAGTACATTTTCCACAATTGTGAACCTTCATGACTGATCTGCTTTTCAATAGGCTTTAAAATCTAAAAAATTTCTGCAGACAAGACAAAATTATCCATGTGTACAATGCTTGAACCAACATCAGTTGTTCTAGCATAAATTGCATGATTAGTGGGGTATTTTTTGTCACTAATTATATATGTTAGTTGAGATTCTCTATAAAGTCTTCTTTTTTCTCCTTCAAAAACAGGGACAATAGCAGAAGTGAAATCAATTTGCAAGGTTCCCCCAAACCTTATAATCCATGACCTAGAAAGTAACATGCCAAATCTAGGAGGGATGTCAGCTACAACAATATCCATCACCATCCCTCTCATGGGTAACATAAAAAGGTTACTGCAAGGTCTTTGATGACACCAAGGCATTGAACTTTCTGTGAATCAAAGGAGTAGAGACATTGGTATTCTCTAGTTACTTCAAGACCTAGTTCATCCATGACTACCCTG
Organism: Pinus albicaulis; assembly: GCA_034641835.2. Taxonomy (NCBI): domain Eukaryota; kingdom Viridiplantae; phylum Streptophyta; class Pinopsida; order Pinales; family Pinaceae; genus Pinus; species Pinus albicaulis. The sequence goes on along the minus strand of CM076577.1, from coordinate 607,310,065 downwards.
GGCATTAAATTATGTGAGGCTCCAGAGTCCATTAGGAAATTATGCAAGATATTATCATGAATATTCAGAGATAGATAGAAAATAAGGATAGAGTCATCTATGTATTCTACCAATGGACCTAAAATAATAGTGGGCTTGTCATCTTGATGGTTAACAAAATCAGAAGCTACTTTGGTAGGTGGGGGTTGAAGAGCTTTCATAAACTTCTTTTTGAAATCATCATTTTTCATGAGCTCTACAAGAGGACCAGGAATCTCTATCGTTTGTATTTCATTCCCAAAATTGAAAACAGGGGGCAGTTTGTGAGCAATTTGTACCTCAAATGAAGGAGTATTAATTGCTACTGGAATTTCCGGTAATTTCTGTTCATCAACTTGCTTTTCTGTTGAAATTTTGACTGCGTCCTTATTCTTCTTGGGTTGTGCAACAGGTTTTGGATTATTATCAATCTTCTTTGATATTATATTATATCTTCTTTGATGATCACCTGCAATCATGGGATGATCAGGAACCACTTCATTGTTATGAGTATATGACATGAAGTCATCATACTATGCTTGTGCAAGATGAATCAACCCTTCTTTGTCTCTCAAACAATTGATATCAGTAGCTTTCTCCAACCTTTCAGCTTCCTCTTCATCTTCAAATATAACATTCTACAAAGGAGGCTGAACTTTTTGATCATCAACATCTCTCCTTTATCACAACAAAAATTTGAGGAACATTAGGTCTTCTAAATTGTTGCCTATTAGGATGATCAAATGAAACATTTCTAGTCGTAGTTGGTCTTGCTTCCATCTTGAGCTTGGACATATCAGTAGTCAATGACTTGATCATCTTGGCCAGCTAATATAACTTAGGATCTATGTATGAAGTTCTTGAAGTAGAAACTTCAAGTTTTTGCTTTCTTTTTTCTCATTCAATCCTTCCTCTGAGCCTATCAGCTGCTAACACATTAGATAATACCTCTAGTGCATTGTCTTGCATTTGTGTTAGTGTTGTAAATCTTCTTTCTCTCAATAATAAACAAAAATTAGGATCAAAGGCACTAGCATAAGTGATTTTGACTGAAGCTTAAGTAGGTTCGATTTTAGTAGGTATTTTACTATACATCTTATTGAATCTCTTAGAAAATTCAAAAACCGATTCTCCTTCTTTTCTTTTTATTGCACCTAATTCAGTGATATAATACATAAAATCTTTCTTATAATCCCATTTACTTAAAAATGTATCATCTTAGGTTTCAATTCTAGTGATGCTACCAGTTGTCAAGGATTTGAACTATTTTCTTACATCACCCTCAATACTTTGAACAAAAACTCTCATCTAGACAAATTCATGCTCAAAATTTAGATTGTCAGCATAGGCATAAAAATTAGCAATGTGTGCTTTAGTTATACTTCTCCCTCACCACTAAACTTAGGCATGTACTTGAGATAATCTCCTTGAGGTAATGCATTCATAGGCTGAGGAAAAACCAAAGGGGCATACCTCGCAGCAACAATTGCATCCATTCGGTTAGGGGGTGGGTTTGGACCTGCCATGCTGTGAGTAGTTGGGATTTGTGGAACAACAATAGGCTGATTGTGAACAATAGATGATGAAGCACCAACTTGTGATGTAGGTATTTTTTTTTGGTTGGAAAACAAGGGATGTACTAGATTTTCTTCAAAATCAGGGGATAAATTTTGGAGGACTTCTTTAGGGACACCTTTGAGAAAACAATAGTAGAGGTAGAAAATTTTTGTTTACTTATTTTCTTGATTAGATTTTCAGGGTCAGAAACTGGGATTCTCAAAGGGGAATATGAGTTAGCCCTGGTTCTAGTCCTTCTAGTAGCCATAACTTCAACAATGGAGTTGTCACAGGTAAAGCAGTCCAAAAAGACATCTGCAATTGTACACCTCAGAACTAGACTTAGAAATTTTTCATTCACCCAAGGATAAACTTCAATTCGCCTCCCCGATAACAGCGCCAAAGATGTTCACGCAAGGAGTCCTTGACTGCATAAGGAGTAAGCCTTACACATCATAGTTCATTTCAAATTTTAAAAGGGGTCGTTTGAGGGGTGGGATAATTTCTCAAATATTTTGAAATGATTTAATACTTTCATGCATTTGGCAAGCTGTGGCAAGTATAAATTGTGTGTGTAAAAGGTATTATTGGGAGCAGAGTGCACAAGTGGAAGAAGATGAATAGCTGGTACCTATTGTAGGAAATATTCTTATCCTAAATCAGTCACACAACTATGATGATGGATCTTTACACAATCTATGTTTATGCAAAGTAAGCAACATTCAGAAAATAGATTACATGTATAAGTTATTCCACAAATCCTTTATGAAATCTTCAGTGACATGTTCTATAACACACATATAATTTGCAAAAAATTGAAAGTAGATAATTTATTGTTAAATATTTTAACAACTTATCACTCAGACTTCACTAGTTGTTGCAATTCATATTTTAGAAGAAATTAACAAAGAAAAGAGACACACCACACATTAGATGTTCCTTGGGTCACAAAATCCTCCAGCATGAAGCAAAAAGGTTTTTTTATTATATTCAGTCTTCAGGTATACCAACATCCAAGGTGTGAGTGATAAGTTGTTAAATGCTGAAAAAGGTGCAGAAATAACTATAGGCTTAAGAGGCAAAGAGTTCAAATGTTTTTTATCAGTGATTTTTTGACATTTTTGACATGCTCCCACCACAACATATACATCAAAAAATAAGCTAGGCCAAAAATAGCGAGCTCTCAATATTTTGTATGCAGTAGTTCTCCAATAGTGATGTCCTCCACACACACTACTATGCATATCAAAGATAGCTTTCTTGGACTCATTTGGATCAATGCATCTCAACAAAACTCCTGTAGGATCTTTCCAATATAAACAGTTATATTTAATGCAAAATTTAATAGTTTTTAGCTTCAAATATCTTACTCTCCTTTTATCATAACTTGGATGAGCTTTAAAATGCTGCAGAAAATAGATGATGTCATTGTACCAGTTGCATTCAGAAATCTTTAGATCCACTGCCATGTTGTCTATAGGTTCATAAATCTGCCCTTCAAAGTTGTCATCCATGAAATTCAAGCCCAAAACGTACAATTTTCTTCAACTAGTAGTTTGGCTAATCCTTGATGTTTAATTAGTTTAGTAGGCTTTGTCTCTAACTCAAACTCATGAAATTTAGTCACCCACTTACTTCTTTTTCCATCAATATCAGACTGAACTAATATCTCTCTAACAACAGATGAAGGTACATAAGCAATAACTTGAGCATGCAGAATATAAACTCTAAAAGCTTTCGGAGCTTTCACTAATGCATAGGCATGCTGTTTGAACATTTCATACTTCAATTCTGCATCTCTAAGTGCTTTGCTGAAAAATGTTATGGAGCTTCCTTATTTTCTGACTCTTTTTGTAACAAAACAACAACAATAGTATCCTAGGAGGTAAATGAGAAGATCAAGAAATGATTTGAGTATTTAGGGCTTACCAGCTGAGGTGCTTCAATGATAGCTTTTTTTATCATCTTAAATGAATTTTTGGATTCATTGGTCCACTTGAATTCTTTTTCCTTCTTCAACATGCAAGTAATATTCTTCACCACTTCAACAAAATTTGGAATGAACCTTCTTAAGAAATTTATCTTACCAAGGAAAGATTGAACCTCTTTCTTGGACCTTGGAAGTGTTAAATCTTGAATTTCAATCATCTCTTAGGAACAATTGTCACTCCATCTTTTGAAACTATATGACACAACATATTACCTTCCTTGAGAGAAAAATGAGACTTCTTTTGATTTAATGATATACCATATTTTATGCATTTAATAAATACTCATCTCAAGAGCTGAAGGTGTTCTTGATCTGAAGTTGAATAAACATAAATATCATCTAAATAGATGACCAACAATTTGTCCTTTTCTTCAATAAATGCAAAGTCCTTAGCACGCTGAAAAGTACCTTCGCTATTCATAAGCCCAAATGGCATCTTTGCATACATGAATGTTCTCCAAGGAGTAGTGAATGTTGTCATCTCTCAGTCTTCTGGCCAAATTGAAACTTGATTATGCCTGGAGAACCAATCTAACGTGGAAATTATGTCTGAAGAGTTACCTTTTTAAGAATATGCTCCATCTTTGGCAATGGATAGTTATCTTTCTTGGAGCACTTGTTCAGATTTCTGACATCTACACATAATCTGACTTCACCACTCTTCTTCTTTACCAGAACTAGATTAGCAACCCAATATGATTATCTCAATGGAAGGATTATTTTAGCATCCAACAGTTTCTTCACTTCTTTCTCCATCGCTGGTAACAATAGTGGATTGATTTGCCTTAATATTTTCCAAAAGGGCGTAGTACCATTCTTTAATGGTATTCTATGCTCAATGATAGATGTATCATATGTCTTAAGATGTTCATATCTCCAGGTAAAAACATCAATAAATTCACAAAACAGCTTGTGGTATTCAACCTTTATTTCTTCTGATAAATATTTTGACAACTTCACATACCTCGGCTCTTTTTCTGTGCCCAAATTGAAATCTTCCAATTATGCTTCTGTTTCAGCCAACTGTGGTTTGACTGAGACATCATTGTGATCAAATTGCTTCACAAGTGGGATTAACCCCTTGGGAATGTGATTGGTAGGCAGTTGAATGATAGGTTGATCAACAATCTATTTTTGCAAAATTTGGTGTCTTGTAAATCAACATCATCCTTCATGAGATCTCCATATTGGTCAATGTTTAGGACAACAAACTCTTCAACAACTTCAATGAATTTTCTAATATGCTGATCATCTTCAAAAAAATTCCAATGCTTTACATTATCAGGAATGTTAGGTTTGAACCTAACTTCCACTTCATATTTCAGCTTCATAGGTAATGGAACCTTGAATGAGCTTGATGAAATAGAAAGTGAGTTAGCCAAAATATTACTTTCTCTTGGAACAAAAGAAATGTTCAAAGCGAGGAATGAGTCTTCTACAATGCTCCATATTTCATTCCGGTAATCTCTGTGTCTGGGTTGCTTAGTTTGATAAACATTTTTTATTTGCTGAATAATAAGTTCAACATCTCCAAAAACATAAATTTATGAAATATTCATGTCCTTTGTTTTTTTAAACCAATCAGCAAAGCTTCATACTCACCCACATTGTTAGTTTCTTCAAATTCAAGTTTGAAAGAAAAAATAGAGCTCTCTTTTAAAGGGGAAATGAGAACTATCCCTGCACTAGTTCCTTCTTTAGAACATGAACCATCAAAGTACATTTTCCATAGTTGGGAACCTTCATGATTGATCTGCTTTTCAATAGGCCTTAAAATCTGAAAATTTTCTGTAGATAGGATAGCATTATCCATGTGTAAAATGCTTAAACCAACATTAGTTGTCACTAATGATATATGCCAGTTGAGCTTCTCTATAAAGCCTTCTTTTTTATCCTCCAAAAACAGGAAAAATAGCATAAGTGAAATCCATTTGCAAGGTTCCTCCCAACCTTCTAATCCATGACCCAGAAAGTAACATGCCAAATCTAGGAGGGATGTCAGCTACAACAATATCCATCACCATCGCTCTCATGGGTAACATAAAAAGGCTTACTGCAAGGTATTTGATGACACCAAGGCATTGAACTTTCCGGGAATCAAAGGAGTAGAGATCTTGGTATTCTCTAGTTACTTCAAGACCTAGTTCATCCATGACTACCTCGGGCATTAAATTATGTGAGGCTCCAAAGTCCATTAGGAAATTATGCAAGATCTTATCATGAATATTCAGAGATAGATGGAAAGGAGAGGTAGAGTCATTTTTGTCTTCTACCAATGGACCTAAAATAATAGTGGGCTTGTCATCTTGAAGGTTAACAAAATCAGAAGCTACTTCGGTAAGTGGGGGTTGAAGAGCTTTCATAAAGGTCTTTTTGAAATCATCAATTTTCATGAGCTTTACAAGAGGAACATGAATCTTTATCTTTTGTATTTCATTCTCAAAATTAAAATAGGGGGAGTTTGTGAACATTTTTTTACCTCAAATGAAGGAGTATTAACTGCTAATATAATTTCTGGTCATTTATGTTCATCAAATTGCTCTTCTATTGGAATTTTGAATGCGTCCTTATTCTTCTTAGGTTGTGCAACAGGTTTTGGATTATCATCAATCTTCTTTGATCTGAGATTATATCTACTTTGATGATCAGCTGCAGTCATGGAATGATCAGGAACCGCTTTATTTTTTTTATTATATGACATTAAATCCTCATACTCTGCTTCTGTATGATGAATCAACCCTTCTTTGTTTATCAGATAATTGATATCAACAACTTTCTCCAACCTTTCAGTTTCGTCTTCATCTTCAAATATAGCATTCTGCAAAGGAGGCTAAACTTTTTGATCATCAACATCTCTCCTTTCTTGATACAAAAATTGAGGAACATAGGTCTTCTAAATTGTTGCATATTAGGCTGATCAAATGAAACATTTCTAGTAGTAGCTGGTCTTTCTTCCATCTTGAGCTTGGACATCTCAGTAGTCAATGACTTGACCATCTTAGTCAACTAATCTAACTTAGGATCTATGTCTGAAGTTCCTGAAGTAGAAACTTTAGCCTTTTGCTTTCTTTTTTCTCTGACAATCGCTCCTCTAAGCCTATCAGCTGCTAACACATTAGATTCTACCTGCAGTGCATTGTACTAAATTTGTGTTAGTGTTGTATATCTTGTTTCTCTCAATAATAAACAAAAATTAGGATCAAAGGCACTAATATAAGTGATTTTGGTTGAAGCTTCAGTAGGTATTTTACTATACATTTTATTGAATCTCTTAGAAAAATGAGAAACTGATTCTCCTTATTTTCTTTTTATTACACTAAATTCAATGATATAATACATAAAATCTTTCTTATCACCCCATTTCCTTAAAAATGTATCATCTAGGGTTTCAATTCCAATGATACTACCATCTGTCAAGGACCTGAACCATTTTCTTACATCACCCTCAAGGCTCTGAACAAAAAATCTCATCTAGACCTCTTGATGCTCAATATTCATATTGTCAGCATAGGAATCAAAATCAGCAAGGTGTTCTTCAGTTGTTAATTCTCCCTCACCACTAAACTTAGGCATGTACTTGAGATAATCTCTTGTAGGTAATGCATTCATAGGCTGAGGTAAAACCAAAGGAGCATAACTTGCAACAACAATTGCATCCATTCGGTTAGGGGGTGGGTTTGGACCTACCATGATGTGAGTTGTTGGGATTTGTGGAACAACAATAGATGGATTGTGAACAACAAATTATGAAGCACCAAATTGTGATGTAGTTATTGTTTTTTGGTTGGAAAACAAAGGAGGTACAAGGTTTTCTGAAAGATCAGGGGATAAATTTTGCAAGACTTCTTTAGGGATAGCCTATGAGAAAACAGTAGTAGAGGTAGCAAAATTTCGTTTACTCTTTTTTTATTATTAGCTTTTCAGGGTCAGAAACTGGGATTCTAAAAGGGGATTATGGATTAGCCCTGGTTCTAGTCCTTATAGGAGCCATAACTTCAACAATGGAGTTGCCAAGTGTAAAGTAGTCTAAAAAAACACCTGGAAATGTACACCTCAGAACCAAGCTTATAACTTTGTCACTCACCCAGGGATAAAATTCAATTTTCCTCCCCGACAATGGCGCCAAAAATGTTAGCGCAAGGAGTCACTCCTTCAATGCATAAGGAGTAAGCCCTACACATCATAGTTCATTTAAAATTTTAAAAGGGGTTGTTTGAGTGGTGGGATGGTTTATCAAATATTTTGAAATGATTTTATGTTCTTTAATACTTTAATGCATTTGGAAAGATGTGGCAAGTATAAATTGTGTGGGTCAAAGGTAGTATAGGGAGAAGAATGCACAAGTGGAAGAAGATGAATAGCTGGAACCTATTCTAGGAAATATTCCTATCCTAAATCAGTCACACAGCTATGATGATGGCTCTTTACACAAACTCTGTTTATGAAAAGTAAACAACATTCAGAAAATAGATTACATGTATAAGTTATTCGACAAATCCTTTATGAAATCTTCACTAACATGTTCTTAACACACATATAATTTTCAGAAAACTAAAAGCAAATAATTTATTGTTAAATATTTTAACAACTTATCATTCACACTTTACTAGTTATTGCAATTCATATTTTAGAAGAAATTAACAAAGAAAGGAGACACACCACACATTAGATGTTCCTTGAGTCACAAAATCCTCCAGCATGAAGCGAAAAGGTTTTTTATTATATTCAGTCTTTAGGTAGACCAAAATCCAACCTGGAAATGGTATTTATAAATGGTATATATAGCAAGAGAGGCACCAACTCCATCTCTTATAAAAATAAGGAAATATTAATTCTAACATTACATAGGTGTCAAAAGACATTATATCCTTATCCCATCGAAATCTAATAGAAAGGACAGATGGAGAAGAAACAAGAGAATAAAATCTGGACTAGAATGTTGAGTGTGCTTTCATGCTGCCCCTTTTTCTGTTGATTTATCTCCTTGTGTCTTGGGTCTTTAATAACCATGTAGCTTCATTTAATAATACCTCCAATAGCCTCATAACCATATTTCACCATCACTTGTATTATCCATTTGGTTATGGGTTCTTATTCATCCTTAAAAGGCTTGGAAAATTTTTCTCACATGTGTCAAAATTTAGTTAAAATAGGTGCTACCGGAAATTCCGGCAAAAACCTATAACTGCGCAAAATCTGGAATGATACTGGAAATTCCGGTAGCGCCCTGTTTCTTTTTAAAAAATGCACAGAAAATGTTGAAAATTATGTGTAGACTTATATTCCTTAACACCTAAGTTGTTGTTCAAAATTGTAACTGATAAGAAAAAAGGTACTTGTATCAAAAAGCCTTTTTACCTTCCCTCTATGTGTGTTACAGCTTCAGCAAGCTTATCCAAGTCTGTTTTGCTGCCAGCAGTTGATTCGGATTTGGTTCTCTTGTGGTTGCTTCCTTGACAGTGGCTTTGTTCTCCTTAGAACCCTTTTGTGTTTTTCTTCTCTCCGAGGGCTCTGAGTGCTGCTCTGAAGGGGTTGTGTTCTTGTATTTCTCCATGGATTTCTCTATTTTTAAACCTTCATATTTACCTTCAATATCAATAAACTTTGTCATTAGGCTTGGATTATGTAGAGCCTTGGACTTAAGCCTAAACTTGTTGTTGTCTCTGGTATGCCTCTTTCTGGTACCAGCAACAAGTTTGGATTCTTCCTTCTTCTTCTTACTGCTGATGTCATATCCAACATCCTTGAGGATTTCTTCATCTGATTGTGTAGGTTGATATTATTTCTGCAACTTTTGTTGAATATGTGCTTCCGGAATTTCTGGTAGCACCCGCGCTTTTGATTTATCTCCAGTTGCAGGCCTTCCTCTTCTCACTGAATTCACATTAGAAAAAAGGATAAGAATTAAATACTTATCCAACACTAACAAGGAAATCACTTAGCTAAGTCATCAAACAAATGCCTCGTGAATATTAAGATAATGAATGCTTCCACGATCCATAATCATATATGGTGCCATTTCTATATTTTGTTATTGTGTAAGTGGATTGAGGATATTCTCAAGAAGACCATTGCACAACACCAAAGAAATTGGCACAACATTCTCCCTTATGCTCTTTGGTCAAATAGAGTCACTCCCAAAGCTTCCATTGGAAATTCCCCTTTCTTCTTAGTTTATGATTAGAAGGCCATCCTATCCTACAATATCTTTCTACCATCCTTACAATTGACTCAATTAGTGCAAGAAACCTGGTCCCTCGTCATGTAGGAACACATTGACGCACTATTGAAGCTGGAAGAAGAGTGTCAGAATGCTAAGCATAGGTTGCATGAACATCAAGTCATAGTTAAGCATTGGTTTGACAAAAAGCCTATTGATAACAAGAAATTTCAAGTAGGAGACTTAGTATTGAAATCAGACAAATCCAAGGAACTGAAAGGGGAACACACCAAGTTCTAAAATCTTTGGCTTTGACACTTTATAATTAAGAAATAGCTTGGTCCTAATACCTTTAGACTCAAATCCATGGAAGGGAGATCAAAACATCTCCCTATTAATGGCTAATCGTTGAAACATTACTTCACTTGACCACAGGTGTGGTATTATAAATCTATACATAGTAGATTGTCTTTCACTTTCCCATTTTTATTTTGGTAGTTTTTAAAACTTTAGGATTCCTTTAGAAAGTTTCTTTCCCATCATCCATATTTTTTCACCCTTTATAGAATTAGCCCTGGTACTCGAAAAGCCTCTGATGGGTGGGACTAATTTTACAATCTTGATTAATCTGATGAAGAATAATTATGACGAAATCATTAATTGTGAAAGACAATTCTTAGTATGTACCATTGTTTGATGGTACTCATGCCTAATCTTAGAGCCCAATGTTGAATAAGGTCGAGGTACATCCGACCCATTTAGGTCTTATTTGAGGACCCTCTCTAAATTCATATATTTTATAGAGGTAAAACTTGCATTTGGACATGGTGAATGAGTTGGGGTCCCTGAAAATCAAAGCAACTCCCAATATCGACCATATCATGCCTTTAAGGGGCTTATAGATATACCCCCCAAATCTCACTAGGTGGCCTCTCGTAAAAAATCATAAAACCCCCTAAAAAGGAGGGGAATTATAATTACACATCTATAAAATATATTTGCAATAAGATAATGCCATACATATGGTGTCTGAGAAAAAGGTCTATGTAAAAAGGGTGTGGGGAGCAACCCTATCTAGGAAATTATTTTCCTATGGGCAAGAGGGCTATGCTTGTTGTGAATTGGATACGAGGAACACACATTGACACCCTCACTCAAATACATTATGGTCAATTTATTGAGTCAAATTCAAGAATGTGGAGTAAGATCTAGAATAAATTTAATTAATCCCTTACCTTGGTCCTCAAATAACACTTTAAGGGCTTTCCCTCGAGTATCGAGCTCATTTTTTCAGATATTTTTTTGGAAATTTTACAGTACGCGATGTGGGACACAAAATGGGAAAATACTTAAACTTGTTAAAGCATATTTTAACCCCAAAAGTAAAGAAAAAAAGGGCATTATATATGATAACCCTGTTAAATTGATGGGAGAGATAATTGGTCCTCCCAACAAGTTTCCAACTTTTGTGCCCAACAACCCTCCCCTAACCAAAATTAAAATTTCGTGGGGCCCTTCCATTGATTGTTTATCATTTACATTGGGTGGTGATAGTGTCAGATATTCTAGATCCCTAAGCCTCACAGTCATCGTATTGGGAAAGTTTCATTCTAGCTGATATCCTTTGTTGTCATATGATAGAGATTAGAATAATCTCCATTATGTAAAAAAACTTCTCTTTCGTTCCCTCATTAATACCTTGTATCAAAGTTTAGAGGTTGAAAGTTTAATGGTTCATGGCAACGACAGATTCGATTTTGTATCGATCCTCTAACGTCAAGTTGTAATGGAGAAATCATTCCACTCGTCACATATAACCTATATCGGAGATCAAAAGTCGAAGAGAGTTCCAAAAAATAAATTCAATACACATTAATTTCTCCCAACCTCAATACCAACCCTATAGGAGATAAAGCGTTAATTTGGACATACCAATTAATTTTTTTGGTTTAAATAATGGGAACCCTTGTCATAACTTTTCCTCCAGGCTTTATTCAACAATTCAATCTATTTACGCCAGGAGGATTCCCCCATTTCCTGAACTGTCACATTACCACTAGCCATAATGACTATCGACACAACTTTATAACATTAATGACAGGGTTGTTTCTAAATCAGCTCCACCGATCCCCGCATGCATCTCATAATAGACCATAATCACATGCAACAAAATCCTTTAGTGGGTAAGAACTAAGCTTAAGTGTGTTACCAACTTTCTCCCCACCCACCTTGATGGTTAACCCAACACATTCCTGTTGGAATTAACATCGCACAAGGCCAATTAAAACCTTTATTTAGTTGTTGATCCATTGTCTGCATTAAAAGCTTTATGCAATTGTTATGCCATCATTTTTTTAAGTGTTTGATCAAGCTTCCCCAGCCACTCTTTCATTGTTGAGTCATTACTCCATCCATCGACTTGATTTTCATTCCTTGCACTAAAGTTGTGCCTGCTACTCACTAACTCCATTATGTCTAGTCAAATACTTTTTGAGTAAGTGGCTACAACTGGGTTTAATTTCTTTCCATGAATTGTATATATGTCGTTGAACTTATAGTGGTTTTCTTTGAATATGGGTCTTGTTGAGATTGCAACAAGATGAAGAGCTTAGTGGAAAGGAGTTGCCTTCACTAAGTGGGCCCGCAGGCTATTTTTAGACTATGTTTATTTTTAGACACATGGGTCATGTTCTATGAGTTGCAGGATGCTATTTGTGGATGGTTGGTAAAGTTGGAAAAGATAGATGGACTTCTATTTTCAGACATATTGGGCGGAATCTATTTTTAGATTGCCAGTCTAAAAATAGATATGTCGAATATTATTAGCTCTTAATAATATTTGGACTATAAACATTATCTTATTCTCTTGGAGCACTTCAGTTAAGTGCATAGATGTGGCATAGGAGCTGACAGAAGGAATTACGCTATTCCTAAGGGTTAAGTGGAGCTATTGCATGGATACTTCAGTTAGAACTCATGTGAGAGAGTTTGGTGGAGTTGATTGAGGAGATAATGGAGTTGTGTTCAGTTTAACTAATCTAAACATAGTTGAGCTATTTGTATCTAGTTTAAATGATTGATACAATTAGTGAGAGTGGTGTGAATTAATTATTAATTAATTCACTAATTATAAACTCATTAATCAACTAAAGAATACATCAGTTAACTTTAGTGCATGGACAGTTTCAGTGGAGACCAGTGCAGAGATAGGTGAAAGAGCAGGTTAACTATCAGTTGTGACTATATTGTTGCATATTTGCAACAACCAATGATTGGAGAAGCCCATGAGGATTGCGCAGTACAAGCCAGGTGGTTCAAGTTATTTAATGAGCCATCCTACAACATTGATTACGCAATAGAGGCTGGCTATCAGGTGGCAGAGATTGGAGCATGTGTTTTTCTAGATCTAGCTTGATTAGTGTGTAGAAATTGGAGGTCGTGCTGAGAGCTTGTGAGGAGCTTTGTACAATGATTGTTACATGATCTCTATGACATATATAATATACATATAGTTGGGGGTTTTCACCTTTAAGCTTTCCCATGAAATACTGTGTTCATATGTGTGATTGTTTATGGTTTTAATGTGCGCATGCGATTGCTTTTATTTCCGCAATTAATGATCAATGGTAGAAGAGATTCTGTATTGTGCATGAAGTTAAAATAGTGTGTGATCAAGAGAATCTCGGTGAATAATATATCATTTATTCAAATTTCTACAGGTCTTGAAAAAATCTCTAATCGAGAGGATGTTGAAAGCATACAAGGATAAGGGGAAAATTTTCACGATTATAGAGCCCATGGTACCTGACCAACTTGTGAGCAAATAATTTTATGCATACATAAGGGCATTCAATGGAATTAACACTCATCTGAATTGAGGTGAGATTTACCGAATCTACGCCAATTCTTAATTTGAAACTCAAGGTGGATACTATACTAAAATGTGAAATATTATAAGGTTTGAGATCTATTGAATGGCCACTAGGCCACCGATGATACCATACAATGACATGATTAGATGGGAAATGGCGTAGAACGATCTGAAGTAACAAGCCATTCTCGACAACAAAGGTCAAATTGTAGACTCTGTAAAGGATGATGTGTTCCACAAGACGTATCATCTCTAATATGTTATAAAATTATATATTACAGAGCAATGCGAAACAAAAAACATGCAGAAAACACAAGCACACAAAACACATAAAACCATAGCGACACAGATATATGTGGTTCACCCAGTTTGGGCTACGTCCACCCCAAACAACCAATCCTTCCTTTCTATTATCCAGCAAAATGAAGAGACACAACCTACAACAGATCCATTGTAATATCCTCTGTTCTCTCTCACAGTCTCCCTATCTGTTTCTCACTTTGAGAATACACATACAATGCACAGTCGCCATAAAATACCCTCATACAAAGCGAGGGGTTGCCTTGTAGGGCAAAAAACCCTAAGCTAAACATAACTTCTACCGTCAGATCATATGCCTAATGAACGGCCCAGATTGACTAGAAATTACTATACTTTTACAAGGCAATTTTACAATTATTTTTAGCTTCGAGGGCGCTGCCCCTGAAACCCCCCTCTAGGGGGGGGCTCAATAAAGTTGCAGCCCCCCTGGACCCCCCAGGCAGCATTTAATTACGGGCGGCGTTGCAGCCCCATTAAGGTACAGGGGTCCAACGCTGTGATACAAAATAAACAAGATAATCAGGCTCCACACCCAACATAATAGGCCAAGGTTAAGTTAACCAAGAAGTTTCTTGAGAATTTATTTGTGACTCACCCCAAGTCTATCAAGACCATAAAGGGCTGGTGGTGGGACATTTATGCATTCATAGAACACACTAATAAACAACACTCAACACAATATTTGTGGGATACCTTTTGCCACCTTATAGTGATTATTAGTTGACAACTATATGGAGAGTTTAATGCCTCGCACTTCGTGATTGAATGGTTGCCCTTGGAAATAAAGATTGTCTCAGAAGGTCACATAATCCATTGGGAAAGCATTTTATCCAAAAATTTACAGAAATCTCTTTCAAAGATTAAATATTTCCCAAGAAATCATAACACATTTTTCTACATTCTTACTCTTGAAAAATGTAACTAGGTTTGTTCTTCATGATGACATGTCTAATTGTTATTTTATGTAATTGATGAAAAGAACAAAATAAAATTATTTTGTAATGTTTGAATCACAGGTTTCATGATTAAGGAATTATATTTTAGTTAAGGTTCCCTTTGCGAACCTTAGGATTTGTAATATAGTCATAAAATTCAATTTGAAGTCAATGTCATGTATGAAGGACCCTTTTTGGGCATGTTACATTTGTATATTAGTCAATGAAAGTGTCAAATATCCCTCCAATACCAAGCAAAGTCACCTCCCTCAAGTCAGCTTCAAATTGGAATAAATTATCTCCACCAAAAGTCATGTCGACTCACCCTTTCTCAAGTCAGCTTATTATGGAGGCTCCAACAACTATAAATAGGGCAGCTCACCCTCCTTTCAGAAAAATAAATTCGGTCAAAATATGAAGCTAGTAATAAGTGTGAAGGTTATCAAGAAGGAGCATAAGAAAGAACGAGCAGAAGGGAAGGAGCAACAAGATCTTTAGCTTTGTTTTGGAACTGTTTTGTGTTAAATTACCTCCACACGTGTGATATTGTAGACTTGTAGATTGTAGAAAGAAGGCTGAAATATTACTGTCACAGTGAGAGAGGATTTTAGGAAAAGAGCAAGAAATATCTCAAGCCAAAGTGTCAAGAATAATTCTCCTTCTAGAGAGAAGAAGATATAAGATCAAAGTTGGTCAAAATCTTGTGCTAGGGTTTCTTAATAGACCCAAGAAGTGCAGTGTTGAACCAAGGGACCGAAATTCTGAAGGGTATCCGAGAAGAAGGAAGTAGAAAGAGGGTTCACTATCGTTGACTGAAGGAAGAAGGATCTCATCAAGTAAACTTTGTGTCATGGTTTTTGAGTGAAAAATAGTTTAAGGGTATTGGTCTTAATATTCGTTAATTGAAGTCTCTATAAGAAGAATAATTTGTTCAAGTTTTCCTCTCAAGTGGGAGAGGTTTGGGCCCTGACTGATTGCCTATATTCTATGCCTATTGTCTCTTTATGATTTATGCATTGGTATTTGTTTGAAGAAGAAGAATGCTAATACATTAAGTAAAATAAGATCTTAATATAAGAAAGTAAAAAGCATTCACAAGTAGTTATCACAAGGAGAGAAATCATCTAATACTTGATGTCGTAGATTGCTCAACATGGTATCAGAGCTAAGGCGACAAAGTCAAGGAAGGGAATATTATCAAGGGACACTTAAGGATCAAATATCGAGAAATACATATCAAAATTAATTCAAATTGAAGGATATCAAAGTGAAGTCAACATATACATCGAAGTATCAAAACCCTAGATCGAAGAAGAAGTCTACACCAAAAGGAAGTCTTGGGATCATCGTAAAAGAAAGGCCAAAACCCTACATCTACTCAAGGAGAAGATATATACAAATCAAAATGAAGATCATCACGAAGTCAATATCTACAAAGGAATCAAAGAAATTCTACTACAACAAGAAGTCTTGGAATCTTCAAGTCATAGACCCTACTCAAGTTAAAGGTCTTATACATCAAGCAAGATCAAGAACATTGTCATCAATATTGTAATACAATCTCTATCTCGTTGAAGTGAGATCCCTACCATCGAAGATATCATTAAGAAGTCATCATTGATATTAATCAACAAGGACTCCACCATCAAAGGATCCAAAGGGATATCCCTTTCTGTGGGATCAATTATCATTATTCAAGAAAACTATCTTCATCAAGGGGAAGTTTTCTATTTTATATATCATCATCAATATCAAGAAAGCAACAAGAATAAGGATCATCCTATCAAGTAAGTATACTTGTGTCCATATTTGAATTTGTCAAAATGTCTTTTTGTATGGTAAGCAATAAATTGGTTGGGGCTTCATACTATCTTGCATGGAAGAAAAGGACATATTTAAATCTCATTGAAATTGAGGTTATGGAACATGTAAAAGGAGTTATCACTAAAACATGAAAGGAATATTCTAAAGCTCTTGAAAAATATATGAAATGGGAAGTTAGGGATCAAAGGGTTCTCATAGAATCCATTAGAGATCCCCTCATCCCATATGTATCAAAACTGGGAACTTCAAAAGAAATCTATGACAAACTTGTAGAGTTCTATTCCCCAAGCACTGCTGGAGAGTCATCTCATTAAGGAAATAAATATACAAGATAAAGATGTAAAGGGAAGATTAAATAGCCTCATACTTTATGAAGATATCTGAAATCAGTGATAAACTTCAAGATCTAGGAGAAGTCATGTCTGATAGAGAAATGACTACAATTGTACTAAATGCACTACTAAAGGAGCGAGGTAACTTTACTTCAAGTATTTATGGGAAGAAAGAGGCTACTCCATTCCATGAACTTGGTCATTAAGAAAGATTGAAGAATCAAGGGTAAAGGAAAAATATGATGTGGGATCAAGTGAACAAAATCAAGCATATGTTGCAATGGAAAAAAGAAAGGTAAAATTTGGAAAGTTTGGTCCTCATAAAAAGAACAAGGACATGGTTAAGATTCAATACTATGGGTGTCATGAATATGGGAATTATAGTATATATTGTCCTAAGCTCAAGAAGGACAATAAGAAAAGAGGAAGAGAAGAAGCCCATATCACCAAGGGAGTGGAGGACACTGAAAAGAAGAAGCCCATATCACGTAGGAAGTGGAGGAAGTTGAAAAGAATAAGTCCAATAAAGAGGAAGTAAAAGATCTCTACTATGATTGAGATAGTCTTCCTCACCTAGTAATTTTCAAATTATTGTTTTCAAGTTCTCCCATTGTAAAGTATATCTATCATGATAGGATGCATCATGGCATCATAGAAGCATTAGAAGCAAGAGCTTGTGACATCATCATAGAGTAGCATGATTGAAAATTGAAATCTATGGAAGTCAACTATGGAAGGATATAGCTCTTGGTTAACTCATTAGAAGCATTAGTGGCAGTTACGGGAAAAAGGAAAGAGTCATCCAGGACAAGGCTCATCATAGATCAGTAAATAAGAAAATATATGCTGGATGGGGATACTCTAGATCCTCAAAATTCTTTGATGGAATCTTCATCGAAAGTTTCACTGACCAAGAAAGGAATCAAGTGTTTCATCAAGAATTCCAAATTTGTGGAATTCATGGGATGATGGCATGATGACATAGAATTGAAAGTAGATCAAGGGATTGAAGCTCTTTCTATCAGGGAAATTGTAACGGGAAGTTTGGTTGACCCAAAGGAAAATGAGGTATGTATGCTTATATTCGATATTAAAGAGTCATGTCATATGGTTGCAAGTAACATGGATCGATGCTCTATCTTTAGAGCATGATAAAAGGAAAAAATACCTCCTCCTCTGAAAGGATGCAAGAAGGCATGAGTCACTCTTTGTCTAGATGAAATCAACACAATATGTCATCATATGTAATATGAGGTGGTTGATAACAACGAGAGGAATTCTGATTGGAAATTCCTGGAAATGAAATGTGTGAAGAAAGGAAGGATGATATCGTGGGACATGCAACCATGGAAAAGGAAATCAACATCCAAAGAACAAGAATACTTTACTGGGATATCTCCATGAAAGATATGAAAACTCTGAAGGAGTCTAAAAAAATAAGAAACCCTTGACAATATATATATATATATATATATATATATCTGTGTGTGTGTGTGTGAGATGTGTCGATATGTATGCAGGATGTTGATGCAAACTAGAAGATGTCACGATGAAAGACCATCACAAAGGTAATTTTGATTTAATTTCCTATTTTCAAATGATATCTCGATGGGCTTATGGAGGGATTCCAAGGGAATATCTATGGATGTTTTCCACCACTGATGACCATGTAGTAGGATGAAATATCCTTAAGGAAACATGGCTCAAAGAAGGCAACATGGCATGAAGGAAGGTTAGATATGGACTGATGGATCACTTTCCAGTGATGACATGACTAACTCATGGATTAAAGTAATGGTTGGTTTGAGCCCTATGAAGAAGCACAAAACATGAAGACTCCTAAATAAAGAAAATAAGTTCATGACATCACAAGGAGGAGTTCTTCAAGTATTTGGTTGTCCCATCATCTCCACCTGAGGAGTTGTTGTAAGTCCCTAATTAAGAGGGAACCTAAGAACATGTTTCTTACTTGGAAGAAACTTGGAAGAAAAATTCCTAAGCCAAGAGGGAGCTTAGGTACATTCCTTCCATAGAAATGAGTACGTTACTTTATTGGAATATATGTGTCCTCACTAATTAAGAAGAAGAGAGTTGTGGAGGTAAATCCCCTCTACGGACAGAGGTGATCCCACTAGCCCTAGAGTGGGTCTAGCAACAATCGAAACACGCAAAGCTATTGATTCCTAGTTACAAAAGATAGAATCGCGATAGATCGCTTACCGTGATTCCTTTGTCGTCGTTGTCAAAGAAGAAGTGGCGTCTGCCTTGGGGCCGTGACAGTCATGATCCGTGAGCTCGCTGCATCCAGATACCTGTACACATGCAAAGAAGAGAGACAACATGCAACGTGATATTTCACACTTTATAACTATCGATTAGTCAGAGAGGAACGAATGAAATTGCATTATATAACGGACAAATGCAATCATGGAACCAATAGTAGAGTCATGTATATTAAGATACGAGAGGACGATTACAGCTGGTGCTCTGACATCATGATTGTCACTCAGCTATAATTTCCTTCCCAAAAGTTCAGCTAGCTAGAAAAAGGAGAGAGCAGGTTTTTATAGAAGGAGAAGGAAAGGTTAGGATCCCTATAATCATGGGGGAGAGTCCTATCTCTTAGGAAGGTTCCATGAGAGGTAGAAAACCACTTCCTAATCAGGGAGATCCGGAGCTAAACAGCCCAACCTCTTTTGATGATTCATTCTGAAGTTGTTAGAATCAAACTTTCGCCTTCTATTGTTAAAAAACATTCCTTAATAGGCTTGGCGCGGGTACAACACAGGGACAGAGCGCCAGCTGGCGCGCCCACTAGTGTATATTTTCCCTATTGGCGCGAAAGATGAACTGGCTACTCGCGCCAATGACAAAACATGGGTTTTTGGGGCTTTTCTGGGGAAATGTTCTTCAGGAGAATTCTTGCCCTTATGCAGAAGGATACCATCAAGGTGTTTCAAGACATTTTACTGTTCACAGGTCACGGGAATAGTCCTCCAATGTACGGGACGAGGGATTGCAGGGACGATGACAAAATGTTGTGTAACAGATGCCCCCTAAAGCATGAGGTCCGAGAGAGAGGGAGGGGTGAAATGCTTTATGAGAACGCGTTCAACTAAAAACACTGCCATCGGAAAACCTGCGAGTACAAATACAACTAATATCTCTGATACATGATATGTGGTATGGGCACAGCCATCCATAATAAAGTGTACAAAACGAGATCCAAGGTATGAACGCAGCCATCCAGTAAAATAAGGATCAACAAGTAGCTCAGGTATGGTCGCAGCCATCCAATCAAGAGTCATGTAATAAATCATAATAATCCACAAAGAACCCGCAACCTAGATTGTTATCAGACAAAATCCAGGGTCTTGCGCTCCATCTCGACCCAAAAAGAGTACAAGTTCGAGCATGCGAATATGTGAGCTGAAGTCGAACATGCAAGAACATCGTCGATTACCAGCCAATAATGAAAGTCATTAACAGACGCGAGAGAAACCACCAATAATGACGATGGCTCTCAAGGTACAAGAGGTACAATCCACGGAATGTGATCAATGAGTTGGTGTCGAACATCCACAGAATCATCCAATCAAAGGCCAATAATGGAAACCTTGCGTCGAATGCGAAGAACCTGCCATTGAAGCATGCAGGCTCCAAGGCACCTGAAGGGAATCTCTAGATCAGCTTCCTGGATAATGAGCTGAAGTCGACAAGAAGTGACCTTGATCGAAGGTGGGCCATAACGTTTCCCACATCATCGACACGAGACAGAGGAACATGATGTTTGTGAATCAAGATCAACAGAGAATCAGAGGGAGGTTGAAGACTGCAGAGGCCAACTTCTCTTGAACATATCGGCAGCACGACACTGGATTTAGCAGTATTTGACATCAAGGGATCTCAGCTCATGGTGACGTGGCAAAGAGCAGATGAGCTGTCAAAAGAGATTACCCAAACCCATGAAGGCAAGCGGATAATGAGATGAGATGTCCCCAACTCGACACGAATGCAGACAAGTGCCATGTTCAAGAGCGACATACTGCCAACACGACTATAATATTGGTTCCATTTTCCCCCACCATTTTTGGCGAATACCCCAATTATTTTTGGAAACAAGCTTGAAGGGGATAGCATGTGCTTGCGATGTAAGTTTGTCCTTCAGACAAATCCAACCTAGTACATTTTACGAGCCCTAGGAAGGAGGAACTCGAGTAACGTCATTACGACGGAATCCGATGTCATCAGTTTTTAACGAGTCTGACAAAGGAAGAACTCGGCGTCTTTTCATATTTAGAGAGTTTGAAAAGACAGCAGAAAAGAAAACTCCAACAGTCCCTTTTGTAGGTAGTCCCACAGATCCAAAAAGGTAGAAAACTATGTCTGAGAGAACTTCCTAGTCGCGATAGGCTAGGGTATTCCTTTTTCGTAAATAATCTATCCCAGCCCGAAAAAGGGGTAAACGTATACTAGGTAGATGTCGTTTCGCAGCCAATTTAACGAGTTCAAAATGACAAGCGACTCAGCAATCTTTTCAGTTTTAGAGAGTCGGAAAAGAGCTGAAAGGTGACTCCAATAGTGACTTTTTCGTGTCTTTACCGAGTCCGAAAAAGTATAAAATACAACTCGTCTCTTAGTCAAAACCACTTGAAAAACCTGTTGCTGCACAAAAAGGCTCGTGTAAAACATATTCGACGAAAATAATGTAAAAATATATTGAAAAATGTTAAAAACCCATTTTAGGACTTTGAAAAGCTATAAAAGACCAATTGTGGTAAAAAATATTTAGTTTTCACTTTCTACCTCTTTGCAGAGCAACAGTAACCCTTTTGTGCTTCGATCTTCAGGCGACGAGTGCGACCAATCCAGTGGACCAAATTGAATTTTGTCCGGTTCAGGTAAGAGCTGACCTCTTTGTCCATCTTTTAAGCTACATTTTACTGTATTTAATCATTGTTTGAGGTCATTTAGGGAAGGATTTTCAAATTTTAGGGCTCCACGGCGATGCCAGCCTCGGCGGTGGGACCCGCGCTGAACCGCTCTCGTTTTACACAGAGGCCGCGCGTCGGCGCGACCGTTAGGCCAACTGGGCCCGCACTACACCCGCACAACACAAAATCCAGCTAAAATTTCTCAAAATTCAAACAATAAAATTTAATTTTGAATACCCAAGGAGGTTTATAACATTCTTATGATTGATTGATGCAGGTATCTATTAAAAAGGATGGTTATTGAATGGAAATAGAGAGAGCATAGCGAAGAGGATGAACTGGCAATGGGAAATGAGCATTGTATGAATGCTTCAAAAAAGCAGCTGGAAAAATTCTTCTCGACGCCATGCCCCTGTGCCCAAATTTCCGAGCTATCGCGTATCTCATCAGCATTTGGGATGAGGATGAGGAGAAATTCAAACTTCGAGACCAGGAACTTGAGTTTGAAGTATTAGATCTATACTTCATCACTGGACTGTCACGCAGGGGTCCAGTCCCTATTCTGACCGGTACCAGGCCTTCAGGAGAAAACATGGAAATGGTCATGAACAGGGTGTGCCCAGGGGCACGCAAAGGAACAGGGAGCGGGAAAGTAGACATTCAGACCGTCCCCGATATAGCACTAAAAGTAGTGCTACACACCATTGCACGGGTTGTGGGATCGCAGGCACCGCACGAGGCTACAAAGACGCAGCTACTTATTGCATCGAAGTGTATCAACCCAACTATCTTTGACTGGGCCACAGCCGTGACCATGAACATTAAACGGCAACTCACAAAATGCAAGAAGACCAAACTGAAACAGTTTGGATACGGGTCAATTCTGGTGTCGTTCTTCTTGGAACAATTACCTATTTTTCAACGCCAAGAGGCCATAGTCCTGGATCCACCATTGAGAGAGCCACGAATGGCTCGATGGGCAGCATTGATGCCCAGGGCAGGGGGCAGCCAGCAGATGTCCTGGAGGCCCGAATTCTTTGACTGGCTCCAACGACAGTTAATCGTCGTGGAGGATTGGCCCTATGCGGGCACCGATTTTACCAGAGACCCAGACCTTCTGCTCCTAGAGGGAGAGGACTGGAACGAGGAGCTTGGTAAGACTCTTGTTTAATTTTATGAGTTTTATGATTTTTTGGTATACATGCATGTTCTAACAGCTAATCATATATGTATGTAGATGTTGGCACAGAGAGGCCCGCCGAAATGTCACCAATAGCGAGGAGGACCCCTCTTGCTTATGACCCTCAAGGTGAGGGGGGTGAGGGGGACAAGCTCGTACAGAACCTAGAGGGGATCACTCGCGGAGTTCCGGATTATGCTCGTTTGGCTTATGTTCCCGTAACTTATCAGAGACACACCGTAGGGGTGCCAAGTCGTCTCCACCGCTCACTGAGGCGGTTGGTGCGGGCAATGACGTGCTACCATGAGCACCATACCGATTAGTCACCTAGGTTTTATATTTGCATATTTTTGAGAGACATGTCATCTCCAGATGTAACTGAAACAAACATGTATATTTTTGGTTTTATATGATGTACATGTTGCAAACACTCGACATATATATACATCTATTTTCTACATGGATCTTGCTTACATACGATCATGTTTTACAAATTGCATAAATGTCTATATAATACCATGTTGGCTACTGCATCTGTTAGTGTATTCATTCGTCTTGGTATATGCTGATATGTAATGTAATCAAAATTTCTTTCAAGTAAATGAATACGTAGATACAGTCTTAAAATGCATGGGTTTCTAACTAAATAATGACCATTGAGTTGTAAAACCACAAGCTGTGATTCCATATGTACAAGTAATGCGCGAATGCTGAGGTTAACAGCCTCATTTAATAATTCCAAAATGACACTATATTCCATGACATTATTTGTAGCAAGTCCTAGACAAACACCTTGTAAATTAACCAACTCACCAGCAAGATTGTAAATTACCCAGGTTGCCGAAGACAGGTTCCTGGGACTGCGAAAGGCACCATCCGCGAAACTGACATAAGGAGTAATAAACATCTGCACAATAAGAAAGACCCAATAAGTAGAAAAACGCTTACAAATCACACCACACCACACATGCACAAAAATGAAAAAATCACCTATGTACATATAATACGCAAGAATGATTCAAGCATAATATTTCTTCAGGTACAACCCATTTGTGGGCTGCGTCAAAGGAAGACCTTCATAATCGATCAGCTCATAAGCCCCATTTTTCAATACATGTTTAACGATATAGGGCCCATGCCACAAGGTTGGAATTTGCCTGCCCCAAGTTTGTCATGAGCTTGATCATACAAGAGGACGAGGTCCCCTTCGATAAAAGAGCGCGGAGAAACCGTTTGATCGAAATGACTTTAACCTGCTTTTTCTGTGCCTCGATAACCAAAGCAGCCAAGTGGCGAGTTTCTTCCAATCTCTCTAGATATAGGAGACGTTCTTCCTCCAGTGAAGTATCGGGCAATAATTCCATAGCCAATTTTAGTGAAGGGATCTCACATTCAACCGGAAGAGTAGCTTCCAGAGCATACACCAACTGAAATGGTGTGAATCCGGTTGCACTCTTCACTGACGTTCGATAGGCCCAAAGAGATGAAAAAACTGGAGATGCCAACTCGATTTGTGTATACCAATTATTTGTTAAAGCATCGTGACAAGCACCTTGTTCACGGCTTCAACCTGGCCATTTTCCTGAGGGTAATATGGCATTGAGCTGTCATGACGCAAGCCCAACTTAGATGTCAGCTCTGTCATCATGTAGTCCCAAAAATGAGAGCCATGATCAATGACGATGGCTTGAGGAACACCGAAACGAGTGATCACATGGTTGAAAATGAACTGTGCAGTTGTCTTACCGTCTACAACCAGTGTAGGCATTACTTCAGCCCGCTTGGTGAAATAATCAAGGCAATGATGATATAAGCATGCCCCCCGGCCGAGTGAGGGTTACACATCATAAAATCAATGCCCCATTTGGAAAAAGGGCCCATGGTAATGATAGAATGTAATGGGAGAGCCAGCGCACGCATCTTGCATTGGAAGATCTGGCATGCGTGACACTTTTGTACTGCAACAATACAGTCTTTAAATATAGATGGCCAGAAATAACCCACACGAAGGATCTTCTGTGCGGTAGCATAACCAGACATGTGACCGCCACAGGCGCCACTGTGACAGTCATTCATAACTTTCTCAGCCTCTTCTAAGGTCAAACACCAGTGGAGTACGAAATCGACTCCAACACGATATAGGGTATCCCTGACAATGCGATATGGTTTCCACTGATGTCGAACGCGGCGTCGAGCATCCTTCGTTAACTCGGACTGAAAGGTAGATGTCTGGAGGTACACGATGATATCACCGTACCATGGATTGAGAGTGCTGATTAAGAAGAGAGTTTCGTCCGGGATGTGATCCTCGGATTGAGACGGAACAAATTCGGTAGGGAGAGAACAAATGAGATCAGCAAAAACCAATGATTTCTTTGATTTGGCAGTAGCGAACTCCAAATCAAACTCTTGGAGGATCACAATCCACTTTGAGTACTTTCCCCCCAGCAATTGTCGAGACAAAATGTAAGTCATGGGGTTGCATTCAGAAATCACAGTTACCGTGAGTAACAGGATGTAATGGCGAAACCGTTGAACGGCTTGGACCGCGGCTAGCGTCAACTTCTCGACGTATGCATAATGCGTTTAAGTGTCGAGGAGGTTCCGAGACAGGTAATAAATCATGTTTTCATTACCGTCATCGTCATCCTGGACCAGAACCATGGCAATTGTACTGAATGCGGCAACTAAATAGAGGGTAAAGTCATGATGATAATTCAGAGGACGTATTAATGGAGCGTTGGTAAGAAATGCCTTAAGGTTATCAAAATATTGCGTAGCAATCTCGTCCCAACAGAAAGGGATGTCCTGCTTTAGAAGTCACGTGAACCCTTTGGCTACTTCTGCATAGTTGGGGATAAAACGACGTAAGAAATTTGCTTTCCCTTGAACACTCTGAAGCTAATGTAACAAGGATGGGGAGGGGAGATTAACAATAGCCTCAACCTTAAGAGGGTCAAGGCGAATTTCGTCCTTAAAGACAATGAAACCTAAAAGTCGACCAGAGTCGACGCAGAAGATGCACTTGTGAGGATTAAGCTTGATGTTGTAACGTCTACAGCGGATAAAAATCTGGCGGAGATGTTCCAGATGGCCTTTGCGCAGAGCTGAATGAGCTAGAAGGTCATCTAGGTACAGCTAAACAACATTACGTATGTCATGAAAGGTGTAAGACATGGCATGCTGGAAGGTAGCCCCATCGTTTTTTAAGCTGAAAGGGAGTTTCTTGTAGGCAAATGTTCCCCACGGACAGATAAAAGTGGTCTTATGTTGGTCGAATGGGAGGATATTGATTTGATTATAACCTGAAAATCCGTCCATAAGGGAAAAGATCTCACTCCCCGCACAATCGTCAATGTTTTGATCGATAAAAGGGGTGTGATAGTTGTCCTTAGGGCAAGCCCGATTGATATCTCGATAGTCAACACAGAATCAAATTGTGCCCTGCTTCTTATTCATAGGGATAATATTGGAAACCCACTCTGTCAAAGGGATTGGATATATGAAACCCGCTTTAAGAATTTTCTTAACTTCAGCTTTTATAGCAGCGGCTTTCCGACGATACACTGGACGCAGACGCTGGTGCACGAGCTTCGCACCGGGATAGGTGGGAATTTCGTGCACGATGATACTAGGATCAATTCCAGGCATCTCTTCGTAATACCACGTGAAAACATCACATAATTCGCGAAAGAGACTAGTGTACACTTTAATCTCATCGAGAGAACAAGTGACTCCCACATGGATGTTCTCGACAACCCCTGGTTTAATGGAGATGTCAATAGGCATTGTTTGGGTAATGTTACTCAAATTTACTTCCGAGAAAACTTCGTGAGTCAATATTGGCGTTTGGAGCGGCGGAGAGGGAACCTGAGATGCAAAACGCTCGAGAAAATTAGACATTGCCCCCAGGTTAGGCATAAACGAGGAACAATGATGCCCATCGCTCCATGGCAGATCTTTGAGAGACATAATCTCCACGATAGCTTCGTCAGATGGAAAGACTTCTCTCAAAGGATCGAGCGAATCTGCATCGTCGAGCCAAAGGGGTTGAGAATAAACATCAAGAGCCATGCTCAAAGGAGCATTATCAACAGGAGGAGGATCCGATGCGACAATGATCTCACAATAATTGATTTCAACCGGGGTCAGAGGCATTGATTCTCCAAAAGAAGCAACCTTTTCAGGAGAAGGGATGATCCATGGGTCATCCGACCTAGAGATCATATTGAATTGAACGGTATTGGGTGGTGGAAATGGAAAAATACCCATGAGAGCGGGATATTTGAAAAGACCCGGCCCTATACTGTTAGGGTGTTAGGTCCCTATATTACTAGTATAGTCCCTTATTGTTGTTAGTGTAACCCCATTATTTTTATTATTGTAACCTTGTAACCCCCATATTGTTATTATTGTGCCCTTAAATTATTAATGTTAGGTCTGGCTAGGATTACATTATGGCCCCATGGACTCCTATATATAGAAAGGAGGTTTTGTAAATTGTATCATCCAAGAATTGTTCATTCATGTAATGTATTTGAGGTTTTCCCCTCGAATTGGCTTATTTCTAAGGCGTTGATATCTCTTTTCTTCTATTTTTTGAGCTGGTTTCACAACATTTGGTATCAGAGCTTTGGATTCTAGGGTTTCACTGCTCCAAACATGTCATCATGGAAATTTTCTATATAAATTTCTTTTCTATGAAGGTTCAGAAGATGGAATTTTTAGAGTGCGAAGCCGCAATCCTAAGGAACATCTTCACAAAATTTCAGAGCTTGGTTCGCAATATTTTTGGAGATATGATATGTGGAAGTTAGGGCTTTTTGTAGGCTCCTGAATTTCATCTGAAGAGAAGATCATGGGAAATATTCATAACTTCTCTGAGCATCGAATTGGAGTGTCGTAAAAAGTGGCCACAAGTACACGGACTATAGTTTCTTTGCTATCAATTTCAGAGCCGAAGAACAGAACCATGACACGTGGCAAGTCATACAAGTTTGCTCTATTGAACCAGTCCATAATTAGGTCATTGTGAGAGATTGGACATAACTTTGCCTTGAAGAATCCAAATAAGATCAAACCTGTGGCATTCGAAAGAGGATTTAGAAGGCTACCTCGGTGCCAAATTTCAGAAATTGAAGAGCTGTAATCACAGAGATAATCCAATTTCAATATTGAGCTCCTCAAAAGAAAGAAAAATGTGTGTATTTTCTTTCTGAATTGCATAAGTCATGTTTGAAGAATCAATTTGAATTTATTACAAGGGCGTATTGTAGAATAGATATCATTATTGAGTTCTAAAAAATGCCTCGTAAAAATAATTCAACACCCGTTAAGCCTTCAGAAGGCTCTACTATGACTCATGAAGATGAAGAATTGCAACACAATGTATCAAAATTAGAAGAGCAAGTGCACCAAATTTCACTCTCGCAAAGAGCAGCAAAAAATGAAATGGAAGTTTTGAAGAAGGCGTGGTCAAGACATGGTTTGAAGAATAATATGGATGGTTTGAAGAAATGCGTGGAATCTAAGATAGATGGAATGGAAGCTAAGATCGATGAAAAGATGGAAAACATGAAGAACGATCTAAAAGCAGACATGGAAGGTTTTACAAAGTTGATACAACAAATGTTTCCTAATGGTGAAAAAATAGTAGAGGAAACTCATGATGAGAACAAAATAAATGTTAATCGTGATTTCATAAACTCTACTGTTGGAGGGAAGAACCACCATATTCCAAAAATGGATATGAGGAAGTTTTATGGAAGGGATCCTGTAACATGGATACTACAGATGGAGCAATATTTTGATCTCCATAATGTGCAAAACACACAAAAGGTACGCATTGCAACTTTACATTTAGAACAAAATACATTTGAATGGTATCGATGGCTTTTCTCCCGTAAAAAAATTGTCACTTGGTCAATTTTTACGGAAGAAATGATAGCACATTATGAGGATACAAAGAGCAACACCTTCTTTAGTCAATTGATAAATCTCAAACAAAAGGGTTTAGTGGGGCAGCACATTGAGGACTTCCAAAAATTGAATATAAGGGTAACTGATATTCCAGAGGAACACATGATTGATCTCTTCATAGGCACTTTAAAGGATAACATCCAACATGAAGTTCGCGTTTTGGAACCTGATTCATTGGAGAAGGCATTCATGTTGGCAAGAAAAATTGAATGTAAAATTATGGCGACAAGGAAGCCTACCACTCACTTCTATAAAGAGGGAAGTGTTGCTACTCCTAGATTTCAACAACCTACAAGGTTGACACCACAAAAATTGGAAGAAAAAAGAGGAAAAGGGCTTTGCTACAGTTGTGATAGCAAATACACTAAAGGTCATAAGTGTGCTGAGAAGAAATTATTTTACATAGATTGTGAAGAGGAAGAAGAAAATGAAAAAGAAGAGGATATACACCAGGAACCAACCCTAAAAGAGGAAGAAATGAGTCTGACCATATCGTTTAATGCATTGGCTGGAATTACCACTCCTTAAACTCTCAAGATAAAAGGACATATCAAGAAGAAAAAGGTAATAGTGTTGATTGATTCAGGTAGTACCCATAATTTTATTCATTGTAAGGTAGCCAAGGAATTCAATTGTTTCCTATACCCAGCACTAGAATGTCAAGTGATGGTTGCAAATGGAGGAACTATAAATTGCTCTGGAAAATTCAATAATATCAAGCTATCCATGGGGGAATATGTATTGAATAGTCCAATGCTTTCCATCCCAATGGGAGGTGTTGATGTCGTACTAGGAGTACAATGGTTACAATCTTTGGGGACAGTAGTTTTTAATTTTCAAGAACTTTTCTTGAATTTTTTTTCGGAAGGAAAGGAAATCGAATTATGGGGTATCACAGGGAAGCTAGGAAAAATAATAAGCTCTAATGTCATGACAAAGCTTATGAAGAAAGAAAAACGAAGTGTAATTGCACAATTATGCTCACTAGAAGTTCCAACATCAAAATCATCTATTTCTCCAGATCTCCAAAGAGTCTTGGAAAATCATTCCAGTGTGTTTGATACTCCCAAAGGAATCCCACCTATTCGTGATCATGATCATGCTATGCATTTGATTCCAGGAAGTGTTCCTCCAAACATCCGACCTTACAGATATCCTTATGTCCAAAAGAGTGAAATTGAACGTATGATTGCAGAAATGTTAGAGGCTGGTATAATTCAACCTAGTCAAAGTTCTTTATCTGCTCATGTAGTATTGGTACACAAGAAGGATGGATCATGGTGCATGTGTCCCAATTATAGGGAGCTCAATAAGCTCACTATTAAAGATAAATTTCCCATTCATGTGATTGATGAATTACATGGAGCAATTTATTTTATCAAGTTGGATCTTCGTTCAGGATATCATCAAATTAGAATGAAGACTGAAGATATTCTGAAAACAACATTTCGAACTCATGAGGGTCATTATGAATTTTTGGTCATGCCTTTTGGCCTTACCAATGCACCTCCTACATTTCAAGGGTTGATGAATTCCATTTTCAAACCCTTCCTTAGAAAATTTGTGCTAGTATTTTTTGATGATATACTAATCTACAACAGGTCTTGGAAGGAACATGTTCAACATGTTGACAGGGTGCTCAAACTATTGCAGGAGAAACAATTATATGCCAAAACATCCAAATGTTTCTTTGGAGTACAAGAGGTGGAATATCCGGGTCATATTGTATCTCACGAGGGTGTTAAGGTAGACCCTAACAAAATTAAAGCCATTAAGGAATGGAAAGTCCCCACAACCATAAAGAAGTTGCGAGGATTTCTTGTGTTAACAGGGTATTATCGCAAGGTTGTTAAGAATTATGGGAGAATAGCAGCACCTCTAACAACATTATTGAAGAAATATGCATTTTCATGGACTCCTGAAGCAACTAAGGCCTTTGAACATCTTAAAGAGGCAATGTGCCTAGCACCGGTCTTAGCTATGCCACACTTCACAAAAACCTTTATTATGGAATGTGATGCCTCAGGAAATGGAATTGGTGTTGTTTTAATGCAAGAAGGAAGACCCGTTGCTTTTGAAAGTCGTCCAATCAAAGGAAAGTATTTACAGAAACCTATTTATGAGAAGGAAATGTTAGCAATACTGCATGCACTAAAGAAATGGCGAACTTACCTAATGGGAAGACACTTCAAGGTAAAACCTGATCATGATAGTCTTAAACACTTTTTGGAACAAAGACTATCTTCAGAAGAGCAGCAAAAATGGGTCACAAAGATGTTGGGTTATGACTTTGAAATAATCTACAAAAAAGGGAAGCTAAACGTTGTTGCAGATGCACTCTCAAGAAAGAATGAAGAAGTGGAAGCATTGATTTGTGCCATTTCTATTATCCAACCAGATTGGATAACCAAAGCGAGAGATGAATGGAAGAATGACGAAGAAGTATGGACACTCATTCAAAAGTTGCAGCAAGATCCTAGTACATCTGATACATTTAGTTGGAAAAATGATTCCTTATGGTACAAAGGTCGCTTATATCTTTGGAATTTCCCAGCCCTTATGCTTACTCTGTAGAATTCCTCTGTGTATTCCTTTACTGTCAGCAACCTCTCTCTCAGGTTTTGCATTTGATTATACAATGTCAGCTGGTAATCACTAGGCAAGAATTTACCTTTTAATTTAGCCATCATTCTGGTCCAGCTCTTGATAGGTTTCTTTCCAACTCTCCTCCTTTCTGCCTGCACTCCATCCCACCAAAGTGCAGCATGTCTTTTCAGCTTTGTCACTGCAAACTTGACCTTTTTATCTTCGCTTATTTCCTCATAATTGAATCACTTGTTCAATTCATTAATCCAGTCCACTAGTTCTTTTGGATTCAGTCCCCCTGCATAGCTTGACACTTCAATTGTGGTCTTAACTGCAGATCCCAAAACAGTTCTGAGTAGCCTCGTGTCAGGAGGAATTTCAACATTTTCTTCTACTTCTTCTATCTCAGGTTCGCTGATGTCTTCAGGATCTCTGGGCTATCTTCGCTCCATGGCATCCATTCTAGCCTCGAACCTCTGCAACATCCCCAACACCTCTGCGTTGGCAACAGGTCTCCTTCTGCCAGCACCTCTACCAACTCGGATTGCCATGTCAGCTTTCTGGAAAAACAACATCTCTGATACCACAAATGACGCAACAAAAGTGAAAGTCCGCCCCAAGGAGAGTTGGTCAACGATAGCGTGGCTCTGTCACGCTTCCCTTTGTTTTACCCCATGTGGTCTACTTTCTCTTGCTTCCATTTTATTTATCAAATTCGTAGAATTAGATAAATAAATACTATCCACAACGTTGAACCTTAAATTATATTCCTGAACTTAATGTTATGTCGCCAACCTTATATCCAATATTTAAACCTTCGGACTTTGTATTAATACTCCACGCTTTGTAAACAAAAACTTTGTAATAGAGCTTTTGCTCCGGCCCTACCTATACGTATTTATCAATAACCAATCAAATGCACGTATCGTACCTGGCTATCCTCCGCGCCCCTTTATCCAACTACCGTCGTCCGATGACCCCTTCCCAGATCAACGACTCTCGTCAATATCGCTCGGCTTCCAATGCCAGAATTTAACGCGCGATGGCGCGCTTTGACAGCGGTTTTCCATGGGTCTGCGCTGCCACGCGTCGACTGCTCTATGGAATCGCTCCTCGACCGGGAAATACCGCTTATGCACCAAAAGCGGTGCGATATGGGCAATCCGCCTTTGTAATTCCACCGTGGTTTTTGTACAATGACTAATCGAAGTTCATTCGGGGTTGCGCGCTCCTTCATCTGCCTTAACTCATGTTTGCTACTCGAGTTGGAATTTCTAATCAACAACAAACAAACGTAATTTCTTTATTAAGCGGGATTCCTATTAAACCGAGTTCAACGACCAGGATTTACGCAGACTTCTTCTGTAAGTGGGGATTTATTCGACAGAGCCTGTTCGAACAACTTTGAGGGAATCAATTGACAGGGAAATGCGGAATCTACACGATAGTTCATCCCAGTAATTATATATGCACATAATTCAATCATTTCGCAATTAAACAATCTCTTCACAAATAGAGGTTCGAGTCGATCCAATGGAAAATGGGCTTTGAAATCATTTAACTGGAAACATTGTAACACACAGAGTTTATTACATAAATCTCTCCTCCTCTTGCTCTCTACCTTTCTATACATCCGAGGGATTACATTTATATACATGAACATTTGTCTGTTCGGTTCCTCTATGAGGACCATTTTTAGAAAATCAACAGCCTAATTAAAATAATTCAACTAACTGAGCTATGACAGCTAGAATAACTGAGCTATTCGACTTCTACGACTCGAACTTATCTAAATAATACAATCAGTTGTAGTATTGACACCTAGATGTTACAATTCAAATATTATCGACCCCTACTAGCCACAACATGTGGAAAAACCTCCTACATTGCTGGCTAGTGTCTAATGCCCCTGCATCAGCTAACCTCGGATTGTCGAGGAAAATCCTTAGTGTAGTGATCCTCTTCACAAATCAGGCAGGGATACTTAGGTTTTCGCTGTGAACCATCATCAGCACAGGGTTTAGACGATTTCGGTTTTGGGGCATTGGCTTTGGCCTTGCTTTTCCCTTCTTTTTCCCATTGGAGGTCTTATCCGCAGGATTGGCCTCAATGACATTGACCTCCACGGTTTTACCAGAATCTGGGGAAGCCTGAGGAGCAGAAGTATTGGAAGAATTCGATTTCTGCTTCCCATTGGAAGACTTGCGTGAAGTCTAAGAGATGGAACCAATAACACCATCTACTGATGGAGTAGGTGGCACTTTAGAGGTCCCTGGTCGTGGGGCATCAATCAAGATGTCGTATAACGTGCCTGATTGAGAGTACACTAAATCAAGGCACTAGACGCTAGAAATGGCCTGTTCCTCGGTTACACATGCCCCCATAGCAATGTCCTATGCAATCTTATTGACAAAAGAGGTAGTGAGCCAGTGAGTCAGAATTTGATTAGGAACGTCAAACTTGATCAGATGACGACGACGTCTCCATTTGTGAATGTGATCTGAAATATGAGTAGCTTTGTCCTGTTTCATAGATGTCAGGAGATGCATCCCGGCTTCGTAACGAACCAGTAACTGTAAATGCGTCACGAACACCATAGCTAGAGTATTAAAATCTTGAAAAATACCACGGGACAGTTCTATGTACCATTTAGCAGCAGTGCCGGTGAGAGTGCGCTGGAAAAGACACAGATGAATCGAATCATCCACCCAAGAATTCGAAGAACACCATAAATGGTATGTCATGACGTGTGCTTGGGGTATTCTCTAGATTTTCCCTCAAACTTAGGACAATCACCAGGCACCTTCGTCGGAACCAGAGGCCAATATGGATTATGAAGAATCGGATCATTGGTCAATTTAGACACGTTCGGTAACTCCAACGTGGCAAGAAAAGGTAATTGAGGGTTAAAAGGCATGTCAGGTCCTCAATAAGGACCTATACATGTATTCCATCCTGATTGAGCATAACTCTGCCCCCATTAGTCTTTTCCTGGAGGATTCTGACCATAGGGGGTATAAGCCGGATAATTGGGTTGATATGGCAGCTGAAAACCAGGATACTGGGGTTGATAACCAGGGTACTGATTCTGAGTATACATGGGTCCCGATTGAGCAGCGTAAGGATTTTGTTGCGGAGTATAAGTATAGCCTGGCTGTTGAGGGTAATAACTAGAACCTTGAGGCGGGTTGTAAACCAGTCGAGACTGACCTTGAGGGTAATAGCCACCTTGGGGTCAAATGGGCTGCTGGTAAGTGCGACCCTGCTGAGTTGAATAAGTCGGACGCACAGGTGGATTTGACTGTGGCATAGAATAGATCGGCGGATGAGAAGGGTTAATAGGTTGTCCTGGTTGAACAGGTTAACCTGGCTGATGAGAGACACCAGGTTGCCCCGGCTTAGCAGGTTGGCCTGATGGCAGGAGTG
This sequence comes from Pinus albicaulis, assembly GCA_034641835.2. Classification (NCBI taxonomy): domain Eukaryota; kingdom Viridiplantae; phylum Streptophyta; class Pinopsida; order Pinales; family Pinaceae; genus Pinus; species Pinus albicaulis. The sequence continues at coordinate 607,274,952 of CM076577.1, read as the reverse complement.
GGCCAGGTTGTGCTTGATAACCAGGTTGACCTAGGACAGGACCATAAGATGGCCCTGGCTGTGTAACATTTTGACCAATTGGAAAATGAGGTTGCTGAGGTTGCACCAATGGTTGAGAAGGATGGGTTTGCCCCCCAGGACCGTATGAAGGTCTAGGTTGATACATCGGTTGCCCTGTCGGTCCTTGAGGTTGCCTTGGTTGGACCACAGGGTGAGGCTGTAGAGGTTGACCTTGAGGATTGTAATATTTCCCTTGCGGGCCGTAAAATAATCCCTGCTGGACCGAAGGTTGTCCCTGTAAGGGTTGCCCTTGCAGGTCGTATGCATACCCTGGCTGGACTGAAGGTTGTCCTTGGAAGGGTTGTCCTTGTGGACCAGAAGCATATCCTTGCTGAAACAAAGGTTGTCCCTGAAAGGGTTGTCCTTGTTGGTTAGAAGGTTGCATAGGTAGGGTAGATATAAAACCGTTAATACATTGATAAGCCTCAGGAGCAGGCAAATGAATGGGGTTTCCATGCTCATCATATTGAAATGGAAATGAATAGATCAGGGTACCATCCGCTCCATAATGAGACATGTAAGGACGATTAAGATCCTGAGATGACAGATCAACTTGGGATATCGACGGCTGTAAAGTCATCCAATACTCCTCGGTAGAAAGGTTCTCAGGAATGGCAGAAGCTATATAAACGTCTTCAGGAATTGATGAGGTCCTAGTTGACTGAGTGATGACAACAGGCGTAAACGCAACCACGCAGACAGTAGGTCTAACAGGTACCGATGTGACAAAAGGAGATGTCGTGAGAGGTGTCGATGGTGACATCCCTAATGAGGGAATGGTTGGCTCCGTGGACGGAGTTGATATCCCCAGAGACGCAATAGCAGCCATGACCTAACTTAAAGACCTATATCCAACTGGGAGCGACAGACCAGGTGAAGACAGAACAGATGGTTCAGGGATGTCTTCGGGAAAATGTTGGTAGTCTTCACCAGAAGTAGGAATTCCCTCACTAGGAATAGGATTGGATGAGTCCATATCTGACCCTTCCGCAAGATCTTCTAAAAGACGATGGGGACTAGGAGGTACGACAACAGCCAAAAATGGTGATCCTGATGTAAAAGGATGGAAGTGTTCCCCAACTCCAAATCCAAACCAAGTGTTGGACAAGGGCCAATTGAACTCAACTGGTCCTCCAAAGGGAAGCTTAGATATAACCGGTACCCCAAGGGGAAACTCGGATAGAACGGGTTGTTGATGCTCAGCAGAGGACTGAGATATTTCTGATGAATCATCTATATAAGGACTACCAGTAGACGAAACTGATGGTTTCGCCACTGTGATTATAGAAAAAAGAGGAAGAGATCAAAAACAAAGACACGCGGGTAAAAACCAAGGCAAACAAAAACAGGCCGAAAAAAATCAATCTCTAAATGGGCGTGTGATAGTAGGTGATTAATTTTACCACATTGAAACTGGAAATTTTACTATTTCATGTTTTAAGAGTCTAGAAACGAGTAAAATATGACTCTATCACTTTCAGTTTGGAAACAAGCGTGAAAGGACAAGCGCTTGATGATATTTTCAAATTTAAGGAGTCAGTAAATATCAAAATGAATGCTCTGGAAATCTAGGCAAATGGGTGTACCAGATATCCGTGAACTGCCATATACACCTTGGTAAAAATGAAAGAGAAATCAACCAAGGACTTAACGTACGTGCAGGTAATCTCTTCGAATTTTGTGTCCAGTGTATCACGGGTAAAAGGTGGCAGACTCAGCTTCCTATGGATAAAGGATTTGCAACCTAATGGGGTCTCCCTTTATATATGCGACGGTACGGGGAGCACAAGTCCTTACTAGCGCTGTTTGTAGCCAAATGGCGAGCGACAGCTACTAGGCTTAAAGACGCCGAAACACGTCTCTACCTTAGACTACTAGATGTTCTGTTAAGTTTCAATGTTGCCTTAGGTTAATCCAGTAAATTTTAAAGTTGATCTTCAATTTATGTTTCGATTTCAAGGCCTTATCAAATGTTGGATCTCATAAAACCTCTATATGCAAACTACATGCCACAAAATATCATTTCGTTCAATGAAGAGCTATCTACGGGAGAGTTGAGAGCTTTCAAATGATAGTGAAATGAACACATAAAAACATCCACTACTGATTTCAATGCAAGCTAATGAAACTGGAAAACTTTTTTGTAGAATTATATAGCACTAGTAATGCGAAAGAGTTTTCAATTTTCACTATGCCAATCAAAAATGCAAAAGATTTTTTTTTTGTATTTTTCAATATATTAGAGAAATTGCACTAAATAAATGAAAAACTAATGAAAACATCAATTTGAGAATGATAAAGAGAGAGCTGAAACAAAACAAGTTCAACCAACTCAACCAAGCACAATCAAGACTCAAACCAATGACGAAATCCCTCAAAACGAAGAAGAATCTCGAAAAATACACAAACAAGCCGTGTGATCTAGGCTTGGAGCAACACAAAGAGAAACTGAATGAAAGAGAGGACAATCACTCAATAAACGCAATGAATCAATTGGATTCAGCAAGATGAATGCAGAGAAGTAGAAACAAAGTTGACCAGGAAAGCAAAGACCCAAAACTCCCACGGGAGGCTCAACACACTGAAGCACCTAGAAGCCCTAGGGCTAAAATGAAAAACTGACATAAAAGGGCGAAAAACCAGAGGACAAGCGCTAAACACTGTAAAAAATGACTTCAAAGCACTCAAACAATCAGGAAAAACAAACTAGGACCAAAATTCAAGCTCAGAGAGTCCAAAAAACAGGCAAACCCTAAAACCTACGAGGGTTGGCGCACCTGTCTGGCTGTAATCTGCACCAAACAGGGGATGGCGTGCATGCCTAACTAGCAACTCACGCCCTTGGGCTCGACTGTCAGAGGGATAACCGCACCAATCAGGTTTACCCTATAAAATTATGAAAATGAACGAACAGAGGCTAGATCTGGTCTTCTGGGGGCTAAACAGGGTTTTAACACCAAGGAAGGTGAACCAGAAAAGCAGACTAATAAAAAAAAAAGACAAAAAAATAACCCAATGGAGGAAGGACCAACTCCCATTGATCCCCAGTGGAGTCGCCAAATTTTTGTGGAGGTAAATCCCCTCTGCGGACAAAGGTGATCCCACTAGCCCTAGAGTGGGTCTAGCAACAATCGAAACACGCAAAGCTATTGATTCCTAGTTACAAAAGATGGAATCGCGATAGATCACTTACCATGATTCCTTCGTTGCTGTTGTCGAAGAATAAGTGGCGCTTCCATTCCTAGCTGGACAGGTCACGATCCGTGAGATCACTACATCCAGATACATGTACACACGCAAAGAAGGGAGACAACATGCAACGTAATATTTCACACTTTATAACTATCGATCAGTCAGAGAGGAACGAATGAAATTGCATTATATAATGGACAAACACAATCATGGAACCAATAGCAGAGTCATGTATATTAAGATACGAGAGGACGATTACAACCGGTGCTCTGACGTCGTGATCTTCCTTTGACAGGATTCCAGCGGGACGTGTCTCACAAAGATCGTCAGGGATTTGACAAAACTCTCTCTCTCAAAGGGTTCTCCTTAGCTCTGCTCTTGATTGTCACTCAGCTATAATTTCCTTCCCAAAAGTTCAGCTTGCTAGCAAATGGAGAGGGTAGGCTTTTATAGAAGGAGAAGGAGAGGTTAGGATCCCTATAATCATGGGGGAGAGTCCTATCTCTTGGGAAGGTTCCATGAGAGGTGGAAAACCACTTCCTAATCAAGGAGATCCGGAGCCAAACAACCCAACCTATTTTTGATGATTCGTTTTGAAGTTGTTAGAATCAAACTTCCACCTTCTATTGTTAAAAAACATTCTTTAATAGGCTTGGAGTGGGCACAACACAGGGACAGAGCGCCAGCTGGCGCGCCCACTAGTGTATATTTTCCCCATTGGTGCGAGGGATGAACTGGCTACTCACGCCAATGCCAAAACATGAGTTTTTGGGGCTTTTCTGAGGAAATGTTCTTCAGGACAATTCTTGCCCTTATGCAGAAGGATACCATCAAGGTGTTTTCGGGACATTTTACTGTTCACAGGTCACGAGAATAGTCCTCCAATGTATGGGATGAGGGATAGCAGGGACGGTGACAAAATGTTGTGTAACAAAGAGATAGACACATCATTATTGTCTTCACTTGGGAAGACATAATGGAGGATTGGGTACACATCTGAAATTTGATACTCTTTCGGGATGTGTTAGGGCATCAAAGACAATAATATTCGTAAAGGACTCGTATTATTTGAGGATTAGGAATCCAATATAAGAATAATCCTAGTGGAACACACTCTGAGAACCTGGGTGGGGTATGTTCTAAGAGAGACAATGATGAGGGTGTTTATATATCATTGGTCTCGCCAACATTGAGCTCATATATTATGGAGATATAGAGTTGTTAGTCAAGGCCTTGATATGTGACAATGTTGGTTGATATGGTGCTAAATAGATGGGTTATTAATCTGACTCTTCTTATGAGAATTCTTCAGATTGAGAATGACCAAGTAACATTATGAATACCTCCCTATTTAATAGGGATTGTTGAAAAATTTAACTAGGTCTAATCTTCATAATGACATGTGTAATTGTTATTTTATGCAATTGATGAAAATAAGAAAATAAATTATTTTTTAATGCTTGAATCATGGGTTTCATGATCAAGGAACTTTATTTTAGTTAAGGTTCCCACTGCAAACCTTTAGGATTTGTCATCTAGTCATAAAAGTCAAGTTGAAGTCAATGTCATGTATGAACGACCCTTTTTGGGCATGCTACATTTGCATATGAGTCAAAGTGTCAAATAGCCCACCAAGACCAAGAAAATTCACCTCCTTCAAGTTGGAATAAATGATATCCACCAAAATTCATGTTGACTCACCCTCTCTCAAGTCGGCTTATTATGGAGGCTTCAACAACTATAAATAGGGCATCTTGGCCTCATTTTAGAAAAAGCAATCTGGTCAAGATTTGAAGCTAGTAATAAGTGTGAAGGTCATCAAGAAGGAGCCCAATAACCAATGAGGAGAAGGGAAGGAACAACGAGGTCTTTCATTTGTTTTGGGAATGTTTTTGTTTCAAATTACCTCCACACGTGCAATATTGCAGAAAGAAGGCCGAAATATTATTGTCACAGTGAGAGAGGATTTTGGGTAAAGAGTAAGAAATATCTCAAGCCAGTGTGTCAAGAGGAAGTCTCCTTCTAGATCAAAGAATATATAAGGTCAAATTTGGTCAAATGAATTTGCTAGGGTTCTGAAATAGAGCCAAGAAGTGCAGTGTTGAACCATGGGATTGAAATTCTGAAGGGTAGCCAAGAAGAAGGAAGTAGCAATAGGCTTGACTATCGTTGACTCAAGGAAGAAGGATCTCATCAAGGAAACTTTGTGTCTTGCTCTTGGAGTGGAAAATAGGTCAAGGGTATTGGCTTGGTATTCATCAATTGAAGTCTCTATAAGAAGAAGAATTTATTCGGGTTTTCCTCTCAAGTGGGAGAGGTTTTGGCCCTAGTTGATAGCCTATATTTTATGTCTCTTGTCTCTTTATGGTTTAAGCATTGGTAGTTGTTTTATGAATAATAATACTAATAACTTAAGTAAAATAAGATATTAATATAATAAAGTAAAAATCATTCACAAGTAGTTATCATGAGGAGAGAAATCATATAATACTCGATGCCTTGTATTTCTCGACACTTACATATTTGGTAGACACTCTATGCACCATGAGTGAGTTTCCAAGAATGAACCGCCCCAAGGGAAATATTCATTAGAAGGGGGTATCTTATTCCTCACTCCTCCCCCCCATGGATCCTAGAATCCTGACCACCTTCCAATTCACTAGATAAAACTTTTTAAAGTTTGTCTTGGCTCCTTGCAGAGAAATTGCCTAAGTTCTTGAGCCATTTTCTACTTGATTGAGATAGAGGCCATCATTAATGAGAACTAGAACATAGGAATGTCTGAAAGGAAAAATTGAGCTAGAATTAATCTTCTAACCAGATTTAATGAAATATCCCCCCATTTCTCAAATTTGGATTTAAAATTGTTAGTAAAAACACCCCAAGAAGGATGATAAAACATTTTAAGACATATGGGCAAGCCAAAATATCTAAAACTGGTCCCCTCATTCCTTTATGCTCTCCCTAAAATTATTAAGATCCTTGCATGCAATTTTTTGTTGGCATTCTAAGAATACATGTGACTTTTACCCTCATTTATCAATCCTCTCGAGACTCGAACAAAATCATCCAAAACAGATTTGAAGCACCTTGCTATAATGCAAGAGACACCACTAAGAAGGATCATGTCATCGATGAACTGGCCATGTTTTATGCTCTTTATACCATTTTAGAATTGGATTCCAGGGAGGAAGTGACATCTTCGTTCAAATTATAGCTTCATACTAAAGGACTTAGCCATGAGAATGTAAAGAATGGGGGAGAGGTGCCACCGCTACATGAGGAGATTTAAAGAAACAAAACATATATCCATTAACAAGGGGGGGAATCCAAGGCCCAGATATACAAGCATTTATCCAAGGTTTAAAAACAGAAGAGAACCCCACTTTTCATAAAATAGAAAAGTGAAAATAATGGCGCACACGACCAAAGGCATTGGCCATATATAACTTTAAGACTATCCCTTTGTCTCCTCTAGATTTGCTAGAGTGTATGGCTTCTTGTATTAAAACAAAGTTTTCCATTAAATGCCTCGTACTAACTAATCCTCATTTTTCAGAGATCATATTGGGAAGAAGAGGCATGAGTCTCTAAGAAATAATCTTTGTAATAATATTATATATGGAATTAAAAAGATAAATATGTTTGAAGCAAGAGAAAGAATAGGGCTTTACACATTTAGGAACTAGAGGAAGGAAGGACAAATTGAGGGGGATTTTTTTTGGATGAAGTCCACCATTGTGATAAGATCATATTTAATTGTGTTCCAAAATTCTAATAAAAGTGTCCCATGAATCCATCAAGAACGAAATATTTATCTGGATCAAAGGACCAAACCACCTTTTGGATTTCTTCTTCCTTAATAAGCAGCAAAAGCTTGGCATTGTCTGACTAAAAAACTAGCTCGGGAATATGGCCTAAAAAGTCTTTCACTAAATCTGCAGGAGTGTCTCCATCTTCTTTACATAAGGACTAAAAGTGATTAAAATCAATATCCTTTATTCTATCGATATCTAAAATAACCTCTCCATTAAACTCCATATGCTTGATTATGTTTTACCATTCCCTCATTTTTTATTGTTTGTGGAAGAAACTAGTTTCTATCTCCTCGTACTTCTTGATTTCAGTCTCCACATATCCTCTTATTCCTTTATTTTCCATGCAATTCTTAGAAGTATTATTTCTAGTTAACAAGAAAATCCTATATGATTAAAGCCTCTTCCATTTCCAAAAGGATTCCATGTAAATTGGATCTAATCTACCCCACTTTCCTTTTATGATATTTAGACCTTTCCTTCAACCACTTTTTTATTTCCTCTTTTAAGCCCTTGATTTTATGCTCCCACATGGAGATGGGAGAGCCAATAACCCACCTCGACCATGTTTGATGCACCAGTGGCTTAAAATACCCATCATCAATTGACATAGGGTTAAAACAGAATGGGATGGGACCATTTAAATATTCCAACTCTAAAACAAACTTGATTGAATGATGGTGGGAACCACCTTAAGGAAAATGAAAGGAAGAGGGAGAATTTTTATGAATCAAAAGATCACTCCCTACTAAGAATCGATTCAATATTGCATTAATGTGTCCAAGGCCAACCATTTCGATGCTCCAAGTAAATTTGCAGAGTTTAGGCTTGATATATACCGAATCCAATAGGGAAATCAAAACCTCCATCTTTCTCTAAAACTAATCTCGCAATACTACCACCTTTCCTCTCCTACTAGTGAATTGTAACATTAAAATCCCCTCCTAAAATGCAGTTGAAGTTGAGAAGGGTTTCTCTTTGTCCCAAAAAACAATTCCAACATTCTACCATGTCATGATACATATTTAGCATGTAAATGTTTACTAGTTACAAATTTTTTTGGATTGGAGATGAATCAATCTAGTAATGATCCAATGATGAAACTTTTCTTCTTGTGGAAGATTAAAGAAAAAGGATGTCCATAGAGTGAAAACTCCACCTGAAGCACCCCCTGAGCTTACCACCACTACTTTACTCCCTTTCCAAATTGTTATACATTTTGTTAAATCTTCATGCTCCCATAATTGCATCCCCCTAAATGAGGACACCGGGGTTCTTTGGTATAATTAAGATTTTATTTTCAGATTCCCTTTTTTCACTCTTCATATCCTTGCAATTCCAAGAGATGATATTCATTATTTTATAGAATTTTTAGATCCCCCACCAGGATGAGGGCCAAACGAACCATATTTCTTTTGAATTTTAGGGAGTTTGCAATAAGGAACATTAATAATCAATTGAGTTATTTTTTCTTTATCATTTTCACATGAGCTGACCAGAGCTCCATATTAAATTTGCTGCCCACTTTGGGAGGTCAAAACCCCTTTCCATTTTTATTTATTTTTCTCATTAGCTGAGTCCAAGAAATCGAGGTGAAATTTTCCTGCATGTGGAGATTCAAAATCTTCTTCGTTTTTTGAACTTGCATCTTCCACAAAGAAATTTCACACAAGGTCATGTTTCGGTTATTGAAATTTATTCTCATGATGCGATTCACCATCTCCATTTTCTCCTTGAGTATACTTTGGTTCTTCAACCCTGTAACCTTCTCCTTCATCCTCTTCATTTTCCAAGACAATGAACCGATTTTCATGTTGATAAATCTTCTTCCCAACTCTTAAAGACTAATCTTTCCACACATTCTCAGGTTCTGATGGAGGAGGAGAGGCCCTTTAGGGGGAGAGGGGGGGGGGGCCTGGGTCCTTTGGGGATTTTGGTGTCTTTGACCTCTTCTTATCATATGGATTTGGTATTGAGACCCATCCTCCTCCTTCTTAAGGGAATCCTCATTTCTAGGGAGATTCCTAGAACATTTCCCATATGATATTTTTTACACTTGAAATGGATATGATGATAATTGACCTATTGAATGAAATACCAATTATCTAATGTGAGATAGATTACTTCCAGAAGGCCTTTCTCATGGCCTACCTCTGCACATTTACTAGCACATGTATACATTGAATCTCTTGGTTCTACTTTATCTATGTATCTTCCCAAGCCATTTATAATGTTTCTTAAAGTATCTTCATCCCAGTAGTGAATAGGTAAGTGAGGAAGTTTTACCCATACTAGAACTGTTAAGGAAACATTATTCTTAGGATTAAATCTAGGGTCCAATGATCTAAGTAAAGACCCTTAGCATCCATGAAGTAAGGGCTGCTCCTAAAAATGAGATCCCAATCTTCTCTAAGTTCAAATAAAAAGGTGAAGAAACCTTTACCACAAAAGGCACACTCAATATGGCCATTAACTAAGGTTCTCTAGTTTCTTCCCACCCAATAGCCTCAGATATCTTGGAGAAGGAAAAATCCCATATATTGGCCAACTAAAACCCTTTCAGCTAGACTAATAGCCATTGCCCGAGATTTCCCTAGGTTCACCCGCACTTTTGAAATCCTATCTAATTTATTTATTTATTTATTATTATTATTATTATTTTTAATTATTTATTTATTTTTAATTATTTTTTAATTTTTTTAATTTTTTATTATTATTATTTTATTTTTATTTTTTTAAATTTTTTTAAATTTTTTTTTTTAATTTTTAATTTTTTTTTTAATTTTTAAATTTTAAATTTTTTTTAATTTTTAATTTATTATTATTATTATTATTATTTTATTTTATTTTTTAATATTTTTTTTTTTAATTTTTTTTTTAATTTTTTTTTTTAATTTTTTTATTTTTTATTTTATTTTTTTTTTAAGTTTGGTTCTGAAAGTATTCATACCAATTTTTAAAAGCAATGGTTGTTGGAGATGGTGGCAAGTAGAAATAAGGAGGCGAGGAGGTTGATCCCCTACAACGACAACCATTTTTAGATCCTATAGTGAGTGCACGAAAAAAACCCTAGGTATAGTAAAATTAAATTTTTAACACAATGTCAATGTTAATGAGTTGTAGCTCGACTTAATACGATGTACCTTTGATGCGATATGACACCATTTTTGACACATTTGTGACTCTACCATGATGCAAAGTTGATGTAACACGACATAATTATGATGCTTACGAGATGCAAAAAGGGTCTAAATTTTGATGCCACTATGATGCACATATGATGTCCCTATAGATATTATTAACATAGAATCAACATTGCATGATGCTAATGTGATGTGATAAATGGACAACCATTTTCAGATCCTATAGAGTGCACGAAAAAAACCCTAGGTATAGTAAAATTAATTTTTTAACACAATGTCAATGTTAATGAGTTGTAGCTTGACTTAATACGATGTACCTTTGATGCGATATGACACCATTTTTGACACATTTGTGACTCTACCATGATGCAAAGTTGATGTAACATGACATAATTATGATGCTTACGAGATGCAAAAAGGGTCTAAATTTTGATGCCACTATGATGCACATATGATGTCCCTGTAGATATTATTAACATAGAATCAACATTGCATGTTGCTAATGTGATGTGATAAATGGACAACCATTTTCAGATCCTATAGTGAGTGCACGAAAAAAACCCTAGGTATAGTAAAATTAATTTTTTTAACACAATGTCAATGCTAATGAGTTGTAGCTAGACTTAATACAATGTACCTTTGATGCGATATGACACCAATTTTGACACATTTGTGACCCTACCATGATGCAAAGTTGATGTAACACGACATAATTATGATGCTTACGAGATGCAAAAAGGGTCTAAATTTCTATGATGCACATATGATGTCCCTATAGATATTATTAACATAGAATCAACATTGCATGATTCTAATGTGATGTGATAAATGTGTGATTGATGTAAGCATGAAATTATAAGTGATATTTTGGTGATCCAACACGGAACAACAATGTCATGTTCAATTTAGCAAATTCTATTCCATGCTAATATGATGTGTGTACAAAAATATGACACTAGAAAGGCCTATAGCGAAGCAAAACATGATGCTCCATAATTTGTCATGTCTAGCATCATGAGAGATATCAATATCAAAATTGGATGGGTCATGCATGGAAACGACATAGAGGAAGGTCACACCATGACCTTCCTCATGTGTCGGCATATCTGAGTGTTAACATGAAAAATCCATCTACTGTGAAGATCACAACTATTACTACCTTGCATGTTTTATTTTGTATTTGATTGATACAATAATTATTGCACAATAGTTGTTCATCATAACCATAAACTACTTTCATCATAATTAAGAAGAATAGTGTTAAAATTTTGAATAAGATCACCCCGTGATGTATTGGTAAAGGTATTGCCAATGCTTAAGAGAGATAAAAGGTTCAATATCTCTCTCCTTATATATTAATGTGAGTTTCAAATCTCTCTCCTTATATGCCAAAGTGGGTTTCAAATCTCTTTCTTCTCGTGTACCATAATGAGTTTTACCACATTATTTTTTTTGACCTTATAGGTGGTAGGAGTGGGGGAGGGATGATATTTCACCCTAAGAAACAAGAAGAATTATGTTATGCTTGGGGTCTTGGTAATGCCTCTAACAATGTGGCAGAGGCCTATGCTCTCTACCAAGGACTAAAGAAAATTGTAAGCCTTATAATTCAATAGGTGACTACCATTAGAGATTCAGAAAACATAATTTATCATTTGTTCTCAGGGACCTTCCTTCCTAACTTAAAATTAAATCAAAATTTTAAACAAAATTTCCAACTAGATCAAGCCATTCCAAATAAATAAAGCTTTCACGTTATGAGAAGTAATAAAATTAAAGTTGGCTTAATGGAAAATTCAGGGTTCAAGCTTATTAAGGGTTAAATAAGGTGGTAGGGGAGGAGGGACTTTGATCCACTCCCTTAATATATAATCAACACTATGTATCAATTTGTTTATAATTAGTGCCCCCCTCTCTTTAACATGAGAAGGAGACTTGTGGCCTCTTCATTCAAGGCCAAATATGTTTTAATTATGTATGGGAGTGAGCCATATGACCAATCTCCCCAACGCTTAGATATCGATTTTTCAAGGTGCTCCAACATGAAGTATATGGGCATAACCAGTGAAGTAATTAGGGCAATGATTATTCAAGACTTAGAGCATTTGACACCTAAAAGTGCGAATTTAAGTTTGGCTTAGAATGTAGTTGTTTTTAGGCTGAGAGATGGTCATATCATCATCCGTCTTGCAAGATTCAATGCATCAAAGTTTAATGACCTTGAGCATAAAATGATTGTGGGCCAACTCTATTCCATCAACCTGTCAATCCATTCAACTAATATAGCTACAAAGGTGGTTTGTTTTTGGAATAATTTTGGAGTTTCTCATTACATCCGGGTAGCAATCTAAATGGGTTGGTGTTGACATGCGTTCCATCGTCTTATCTTTTGACCACGATATAAGGGCAAGTCGTGCCTCTTGATGCTCTCCCTTGAGGTATGGTGTTCTCTAATGCATATTAATTCCTCATCTTGTTGTAGTCTTGAAATTGGTGGTGTAGATTGGAATTCTCTACATCTGTGTATATCGACTTTGTGGTGACTAGTGGTCTCTAAGTTTGGTATCGGGCTTGTTTTTTTTATTTGGATCATTGCAATTGGTGTTGGACCTTAGTGTTTTATTCGAGTAGTTTGGGGTGAATATATTCTACTGTGCGTTATACTTTTTGTGTTCAAAGGAGAAGATGGTGATTGAACTGCTATGAGGAAGTAATATTTTATTTTTCATTTCTTTATAACAAGTTGGGGTAAAGCTTTGTTTAGCTGGAAGGATGAGTTTAATACGTCTCCTTCTAGTTCTCTCTTATGGGATTATCTGTATAACTTCCATGTCTTGCTCAATTGTTTCCTTTAGGTGACTAGCTTAATTGGCTTCATCTCAAGGGGTAGGGGAGCTCATTTTCTCCCTTATTGATTTTTTATATTGTTAATGGTAGATATATTTTGTTTTGACTTGTGATTTGTGGTGCTCCATACAGTGGAATCTCTATTCATCGACGACACGCCATCGTCATTTGGGTCATAGATTTTGTCACCCAAACTGTAATAATTAGTTTCACCAACCCAAAAATCATGTCAATTGACCAATTGGGATTGGAACTCATCTTGTTTGTTGTATTGACTAAGAGTGTTCCGGTTCTGTGGAGTGTTAGAACTCTTGGAATCGACTCTTCTATAGTCCAAGGGGGTGGGGGGGGGGGGGGGGGTTATCTTTTAAAATCAACTTTAAATTGGAATTGGGGGACCCCCAAGGATTGGAATTTTCTTCTTCTTTGGATTGCACTCAAGATATGTCTCAAGGAGGTGTAGGAAAAAAAATTAGAGGCAAAACTCTTGTCTCTACATTAGGATCTTCTAATGCTCGTTGATAATGTGTTCAATCTTAATTTCAGTTTTCAAAAATTGGAAGAAGCTGGATTCCTTAGATCTCAACTAAAGGAGGTGATTTAGAGGCTAAATGAGGAAAGCAGATTGACAAATAGCCAGAACAAAAATGAGGAGGAAAAACCTACAAATGGGTAATGCAAAAAATTAAAAGAATGATGTGCAAATTTTGTTTTTTGCTAGGTAGAATTTGGAGTGTATAAATGGGAAAATCTTGAAATTTCTCCACTATGTTTTGAGAAAATATTCATAAAACACTAGAAATGGTTGGAGTATTTGTATATTCTGACCATTTTCTTGGGAACCTATTATGAAATATATGAATATGTTGTACTCACA
>CM076577.1:606511018-606656018 GCA_034641835.2 Pinus albicaulis | reverse complement strand
CCCTCGTTCCCAGAGTTCCCCGTCGGCTATGCAGCAGGGATTCATTTTTTGTACTCCTAGAGATACATTAGCACCGATATACTTTCTCCTGTAGATTTTCAAATCTCTGATGGTCAATTACGTATTGCTTCATTTGGTGCAGAGGAGGTGAGGTGCCTCTCACTACTACTGTTGAACATTTCACACCATACCAGTGACGAGAAATGCATTAGTTTCCCTCTTTTATTTTATGTTGATTCTTTATTATAGGCGCCATGACTTGTGAGGTGGTCTGCGATTTTTTTGCGGCAGTTTTCTATATAAGCATTAGATAAATTTCATTCTCAGGCACATGGGAGGGTGAACTTCCCTTTTGCTTCAGAGTTATTTTTTTTATTTTTTGAGAGGTTTCCAGAGATGAGGCCTACTTTTGTTCGGCAGCCTCGTAGGTTGATGTTGCATGTACGGATGGAGATGTGGGGCCAGATGATGCCCAAGAGGAGCAAGTCTGAGTTTTCTGCCAGGATATCTCATGATGCACTAGATTTGCTATCCAGTGTTGATGATCACGCATTTGTTCTAGTGCCATGTTCATATGATGGTTTGGATTGGCGAGGGTGTGCCAACATCCTCTTCACGGATGATGAGCCACCAGTTGAGAGAGGTAATATTGGTGTCTTCTTTAAATTTATTCTAACACGTTCTTTAACTTGTTTTATTAAATTATTTAATGAAATTGTCTAATTATTGTTTTGTACTTATATATATTTTGTAGATATTGGGTTATTTTTTGGCTATGAGATTCCACCACCTCTAATTGATCTAGGTGTAGATTCCGCTCACAAGGAGAGGACAGATGCAAAGGATCAGGCTGGTGAAAGACCTGGTCCTCATGATCAGGCGCAAGTACTAGCGGGTGTGAGGTGTAGGCCTAACATTCGATTTAGGATGGAGTTGGGTGACCAAATCTGTTGACTCCTAGTTGAGGAGGGAGTCATGACGGTCACTATCAAAGAGATACAGGTTGATGATAGGCTGAAATAGATATGGAGAGTCATGCACCATGATATGTTGACCCTAATGTGGCATATCGTTGGAGCTACCTGATTACTGGTGCAGGCAAGGAGGGTTGGTCGACGTAGGCGTGGTGAAGATGCAGTACATCGACAGTCGAGTAGCGCATCATCTGATGATCATGAGTGGAGTGATCATCATTATAATACTCCACTCGCACCGGATATCATCATGATGAGTAGCCTGCAACATCCAGCAGTCATGATCATGATCAGGCACCTGATCCTAAGGAGGGCACAGGTCCATCTGAGGAGGCAGATCCATCGACTGAGCAGGTTGGCGCACCATCCATTGATCAGCAGACATTAGGGGAATTTTGAGGTCTAAAATGGGCCTCCTAAGAAAAATGTACAACCAAAATAAAATTTATAAGAACCAATAGGATTCAATATGATGATGTCAACCATGGGGATGATTCACCATTTTCTAAGTAAAAGGGTAAAAATATTCAAAAATAATAAAATAATAAAACTACTTTTTCAAATCGTATTTTAAACTTATCTCCCAAATTTCTTACCCAAATTTCGAGCGAGAGTACTCGTTGGATCAAAAATTTAATTCCTCATCCAAGGAGTACCCATGTTGCATACTTTTGATGGACCTTGCTACGCGAAAAATGAGAAATACATGAAAAAATGTGATTGCAATCACGTTTATTATGTATTTATCATTTTTTGTGTAGAAGGGTCCCTCGAAAGTATGCAACATGGGTACTCCTTGGATGAGGAATTAAATTTTACATCCAACGAGTACTCCCACTTGAAATTTGAGTAAAACTTTAGGAGATAAGTTTAAAATACGAGTTGAAAAAATAGTTTTTTCTTTTTTCCCTCTAAATTTTGATGATGTCATCAAATCTTATTTTATTATTTCCACAATTATTTTATAATTTCCTTAGGAGGCCCATTTTAAACCTCAAAATTCCCCTAATGCTAGACCATCCATGAGTCAACATGAGTAGGCAGTTGATCCTGATCAACATGAGGCACCTCCAGATCATCAGCAAGCATGTGATCAACATCTATCTGAGCATGTCAAGGCTACACCATCAACTGAGCAGGCCTCAACTAGTACTACTATTGATGTACCACCGGCTAATATTTGACATGTATATGCAGTTATATTGTAGTTGTATATTTTTGACATTATATATATATATATGGTCCATGTATTTTATGTTCATGTTGCGGATGTAATTAATTTACATGTTGGTGTTCATCATGATGTGTATATTATTAGGTCATGTTAGATATGTTTATTTAACGTGCAACTTGCAGATAGATGTGTATGTGGTAGCATTTATTTGACATGAGATGTATATTTGATGTTTGTTGTGATGATGTTAGTGAATTTGAATGTGTTTTTTAGTTGAACATGATGTTTCTACGATGGTTATCATGATCATGATGTTTATTTTTAATATTAAATCATGATATTTATTAAATATTTTGTCGTGATTGTAATTGAAATTGTAATTTTAATTGTATGTAAAATTGTAATTGTATTTCTAATTGTAATTTTAATTGTAATTGTATGTAAAATATTTGTAAAATTTTAATTGTAATTGTAATTTATTTAATTTATTGTGAAATGATTGAAATTGTAATTTTAATTGTAACTGTATATATCTAAAAGTGCAAAATCGTAATTGTAATTGTAATATTCAATTTATTGTGAAATGATTGTAATTGTAATTGTAATTGTATGTGAAATTGTAAAATTGTAATTGTAATTGTAATTATAATTAAATGTGAAATTGTAAAATTTTAATTGTAATTGTTATGTAAAATATTTGTAAAATTTTAATTGTATTAATGTGAAATGATTGTAATTGTAATTTTAATTGTAATTGTATGTAAAATTCTAAAATTGTAATTGTATTCGTATTTGTAATTTCAATTCTAATTGTATTGTGAAATTATAAAATTGTAATTGTACTTGTATTATTATCATCATTCAATTTTATTAAATTTTTTAAATTTGTAAAATTGTAAATTAATTGTCAATTTTGAACCATAACCACCGTAAGTAAAATGTGTACCGTAAATATTGTTAAATTACCATAATTGTAAAAGTGTAATTTGTATGAATATAAATAATTGTAAAAAAATAAATCTAAAATAATGAATTTTTGTAACATAATAAAGTTTAGAAAATAATGCAAATAAATTCATGTACTTTAGAATTATCATTATTTTATTATGATCTTACATATAAAAAATAATTGTGTACATTTTGAATATATCATTCACACAAATTTAAAGCAATCAAGTAGTTGTATTATTTTAGGAATTGACATTATAAAAAAAAGAACTTTATATAATATGCCATTGTTTTCGACATCAACATAATTGAAAATTATCAAGTGATTTTAACATTAACACAATGCATATTATAATGTTTCGAAAAAAAGAGTCTTAGTTATAAGTTAAGTAAGTCTTCTTCTTTATAAAACCCATCTTAAAAAGTATAAATGATGAAATGACACATGTACCATATCACTCTCGGTTCTCATGATCACCCTCATTATCTTCCAGCTCACTTAGCATGATAACACTATTGTTCTCAAAAATATGTTTTGATCTGGTGTCTTGTCTCAATACGAACCACCAATCCCTATCCAACACATCTGGGTAAAAAAACACTTGGTTGCTGTGTTTTGGGAAAACATAGGGCTCCTTAGCTTCATCCCACATATTTCTAGAGTTGATACATATCAACCTACTATCGCGATCTTCCTTTAAATGATTCCGATCAAAGGTGTCCCACCACTTGCACCTAAAAATAACACATTGGAAAGAAGAGAAATCCACTTCAATTATCTCTTGTATCTTTTTGACGTAACCTAATGTCCCTCGTACTAGGTTTTGATCATGGTGGCTAGATCGACTAGATTGATTGAACTCGACTTTGACTCTGCAGTCTTGTGTCATGTGTCCATCATCGGCATTTTATGTGTGAAAATGGTGTCCATATGCCCACATAGATGGGAACAAATGACCTATAAAAAATTAAAAAATCATAGTGTCATGTGTCTTATAATAACTCAATAGTTAAAATATGAAATATATATGTAATTACATTTCAAAGGTGAATTATTAAGTTTAAAATGTACATAAATAGATTATTACCGAGTGGGTGCACCCAATCCCTACGTTTAGTGCATCCTCTTCAGCACGCAGGTAACGACCGGTTGCACCGTATTTCTCTCTGACTTTGGCACCAACCCAACTGTTGGGGCATATTTTTGGCATATTTACTTTTAAATGATTCAGATAAGGCACACTTATACCATTCAACCATCTGAATTCTTTCCTGTCACTATCCCATTTCATCCTTTTTTGTTCGTACAATGCGACCCACGGTTGTGTCGCTTCGGAATTGTAAAGAACAAATTTTTTGATTGCTTCAATTTATGCATTCGCTGATGAAACAAAACTGACATATAGTACATATGAGATCAAAATATACATTATATCGAAGTTCAACTTGAATATTTACTTTGTGTAAATTTGAAAAATTATAAGTCACTTACTCTTTATCAAGCGCATTTTTCCGTTCGTTTGGAGTAGCTCCCCTTCTCTTTTGTCTTCATCCCTTTCATTGTCCCAAATCACTGCACCTAGTCTGTTGTCGATTTGATTGATGTACTCAAAAGCATAATAGAAAGAATCATATGATATGTAACCTTATGTCATAGACCCCTCAAGTTTTTCCCTTTGTCGAACAAAACCTTTCAATTTTTACATGCACTCTCTAAGAAGAACATCCAACGATAAGAAAACACCCCAACTAATTCAACCTCATCTACTAGGTGGATTAGAATATGAACCTACAAGTCCATGAAACTCGTCCACAGTTCCTTCTCAAACATACAAAAAATCTCAACTATCTCTTGACGCTGTCATGGAACGCTAGCCACATGAATCTACTTTGACGTGATCCAACGTACAAATGCAGATAATTTAGATATGGCATAGGTCTTAGGGGAATTCATGTTTCACACACAAATGCATGAACAAAGTATAATGAAACTACAAAGTTATAAACACATGCAATAATATACAAAATTAGTTATGTTTTATTATCCCTGCATGGGATAAAATTTATTAATATAACAAATAATAAAATCATGCTTTTGACATTATACGTACTCTTAGAAGATTCAAATGTCATGTGATTTCAACCCTGACAAATGGTCATCTACGGTGAAGCAGCATCGTAGTGAAGACCCATATGAAGATGGCACCCTCACACCCATTATAACTTCCTTTGCCAAAGAAAGATCATCTTTTTTTAAAATCCATGGGACATCACCTTCTTTAAAATACCATGAATTAGAGGGACCAATGCCTACCTATGATCCTATAATTTCTAATCATCTTGGAAAATGTTTCTTTTTAGTTTTTGAAGTAATAGGATATTTCCTAACAACCAATGTGTCACTTTTTTTTGATGATATGTGCCTCCATAAAGAAGATGAAACATTTTTAAATATATACATGGGATCTAATAATTGAGTAATCTTAAGATGCTCCCAATATGGGAGGTTATAAAAGATATATTTCCTTTTCATCCCAATGGGAAATTTCTCAACATAGGTGTCGAAGAATTATGGATCATCGAACATAGGCTTCCCATTTGAATCGAACATTTCTATGAACTCCTTCTCCTTCTCTCTCTCATATGCTCTAAGCCATTCAACTGGTGTCATTATTGGAGGCCTTTGGGTTCTCTCTCGTTTACTATTGAAAGTAGATGCTGCTCTTCTGTAAGGGTGTTCTTCTTGGAGGAATACCCTAGAGCAATCATACACTGGATTTCGTAGGTCGTTGGACCATCTAGCTTCTAGAGAAGGTCCACAATATTTACATCCAAAATACCTTTTGTTACAAGACCTGTGATATTATTGTATACAATATATATGCATGGCACGTTAAATAATATCATGAATATCAGAACAATTACAACGAATTAAGTAACTAATATGCGAAATAATATTGTTACATTTACAAACAAATCAATAAACATGTAATTTACCAGAGAAAACTCCTAAGCTTGGATAATCATGTGTCATATAATCACATATTCCATACAATGTAAAAATCCTCTCTGTTGTGATGGGTATTGGTACGTCGTATACATTTATCCCATCCCATAATTCCTTCAATTCATCTATTAGTGGTTGTAAGTAGACATCCATATTCTTCGTTTGTCTTCTACAAGGGACTATGAGAGCCAACATAAGATGTTCATTCTTCACGGAAAACCATGGGGGGATAATGTTAATTTTCACTACTACAGGCCAAATAGAATAGTTGGTGTTTTGGAGGGAATATGGGTTGACGCCATCCATGGCTATGCTGAGTCATAGACTTTGTACTTCATCCTTGAATTTTTTGGGCCATGTATCCTCTATATGCTTCATGGCTATTAAATCTATTGGGATTCACATAACCAACTCACTTATGTGTCAGTCATGCCATCCCTGCAACATATCTAGTTCTTTGCAACAAAAGAGCCTTTGAATACTTGGGAGTATAGGCATGTGCCTCAATATATTAAAAGGAGAACCACGTGATTTACCCTTCTTTTTTTATTTATCATACCTTTCATGCCCACATTTCGAACATAGCTCTTTATCTGCATATTACCCTCTATATAGAATACAATCATTTGGACATTCATGATATGATATGTACTCAACACCCAACATTTTCAACAATTTATTTGCCTCTTCGCAGCTACCGAGCAAGACATTATCACTCGGAATAACCTTATCTTTGAATAACCTATAGTTGGTGATCATGGACAATATTAAATGTACATTAATGTCGATATAATTATTAACGTTCATAAAATTGAACATTTGTAATGTTCATTGTGTGATTATATTTCTCAAAATATAAGGGAGGAATTGATGGTCAATTACCTCACAATTTCCAAGAAACATGCATTTGACAAGCCAAAATTTTCTTTCAAGTTGTACAGTAACATCGTTTTCCCCAACTAGGTAGACTTTGAATGACCGCTAGGTCCAAAGAGAGGGGTGGTGGAAGAAAATTTAAGGCTTTCGAAAAATGTATCAGTGATATGAGCATCATCCCCTAGCTGATTATTGTTCTGGAATGCATCTAACAACATTTCTCCATGGAAGTCATATCCATTAAGTAATCATCCATACTAACCTATATTTTATTGCCTGCATTTCCAGCTTGTGAAGAACTACTATTGCTATAGTCATTCCTAATTGGTGAATCTAGACGTAGTGGGAATTAAATAGGTGGTTGATTCAACCATTATTGGTATCGTTCCTCTCCGATTTTTTCTCTTAATTCATCCTTATCTTGATTTGACATTGTTGTGGGGTGCAACGGAATATGGTAGGTAGGTCGCTCATCATCACTAGAATCCTAATAATTTCAAAAAATATAATTGAACATGATTAGTACAAAATCTATGATATCAATTAGTAAGCACGTCGACAATGCATGATTAATTGGTTTGACGTTGAAATAATTACATTAATATACCAAAACATTATTATTACCATCATTGTTCCAGGATTGTAGCTAGAATATGCAATGTTACAATTGTCCATTTTCATCTACCAAATGCGCCTTGCGGTATGTTGCTCCTGATAAGAGCTTCTGACGTTTTGGATTTGTTTGAATATTTTGTGCATCTGAACTCGATTATGAATCTGCATGAACCTTCAAATTTGTATACATTAATTTTATTAAGTTGATTGACATGGATTAAAATAAATAAATTCAATTAGATAATGAAAATATAAATAAAATATGAAGTAAATATTACGTCTCGAGATGGATAGGGAGAACTTTGCGATGGACTTTGAGAAATATTATGGAATGAGCTAGATTTTGAAGAATTGTCCATTCGATATAATTATGATATTTTCTCCTTGCATTTGAGAAAAATCAACAAGAAATTTTGGTGTACACACCTAAAAGTAATTTCGGTGCCTTGAAAATGGACTTATTGTTATCGATGCTAATGTACAGTTAACCGCACCGGTGCATTTTAGTTACTATGCACCAGTGTTATGTTATTAATTGACGCACTGGTGCCGAATAGCCGAAAATAAAAAGAAGTGAAATTTAATTTTTTTAAGTGAAAAAAAAAGCGATAAATTGAAAAATGGGTGGAAAATTATTTTCGAAAATCTAATCTCATAA
Organism: Pinus albicaulis; assembly: GCA_034641835.2. Lineage (NCBI taxonomy): Eukaryota > Viridiplantae > Streptophyta > Pinopsida > Pinales > Pinaceae > Pinus > Pinus albicaulis. Next base: position 606,647,766 of record CM076577.1, on the reverse strand, counting down.
AACAATTCTTTAAATAGTAAAAAATTTTCATTATTTCATTATTTTTGCAAAAATATTCAGGGAGAGATTTGCACGAGAGACATACCTTGATCAAGAGAGCACGAGGGCACTATGGAGCAGTGAAATACTTTCGAATAGAACTATTCAGAGAATCATAATTCCAAACGTCTGGTGATTCAAACCCTGCAGCATAGAATTTCAAACCATATGGTGATTAAATTTTACTGTAATAATTGTTTTTTTTTACATTTTTTGTTTGATTTAATACATAGTAAGTAGAAAATTTAAATTTTACTGTTCATTTTTAGAAAAACAAAAAACAAAAAAATCCATTCTTACACTAAACCCTTGATTCTTTTTGTTTCTGCCCTTTCTTCTTCACGTTTCTGTGACTTCACAATTAAGGATTTTCATTTTAGAATTATAGGGTTTGTATTGCTATATATATAGGCCTATGACATCTAACCCGCGGGATGACTTTCAGCGTTGGATCGCAATCCATGTCGGCCCTTGTGTGAATTTTAAAAAAACATAAATTTTTAATCGGTGCGGCCTGTGTAAAATAGCGCACCGGTGCGTTATTTTATCACAGCGCACCGTGCACGTACTGTTTGATAAAAACAATTTTTTTTTTTTAATCTGTGCACCATGTGTGAAATAATGCATCGGTGCACTATTTCATTACAGTGCACTGCACACATACTGTTTGACAAAAACAATTTTGTATTTTATGTCTGTGTTAATCTGTGCACCGGTTAACATATAACGCACCGAGTCTCCTTGTTGAGAGATAGAACTGTACGGTGGTCCCCTGTTTTCTCGGTGCGTTTATAAGAACATGCTGCACCGCCCCCTCCACGACATCATATGCTAAAAAAACTAACACTAGAGGATTTTTTATTAATTTGTTTGTGTTAATCGGTGTGTTGGTTAACATATAACGCACTGATTCTCCTTGTTGACAGAGAGCACCATACGATGTTTCTACTATTTTGGTGGTCCGTTTATAATAACACGACACACCGATGTCGGTGCGTACTTCTTGAAAGGCGCACCGTTTTCTTGATTTTATTTTTTTTACCTGAAAATTTTGGGATTTATTTATTAAATATATGAATGAATGGTATGGTACAGGTTTCATATTGATAAAGAAATGGATGACAAGAGATCAAGTAACAAAAATACTGATAACACATCGAGAAAAGCAAAAAAGGAAAGTTCTTTGTAAATTCTTTACAAAAATTATTATTTTTGAACTATATGTAAGTTTAACTAATATGTATTTTTTACTGTGTATCATGCACAGCCACAAAATGACGAAGCTAGATAATATTATTTCTAATCTAGGACTAGAAGAGCATAAAATGTTGATGGAAAAATTGCAGAAGGATGAATTAGGTGAATGAAAAAATACTATCTATCCAATATGAGTTTCTTTTTTTAATTTTCATTAATAATATTTTACTTATTATAATGAAGAGATGCGAAATCTAATGATTTGATATGACAAATTAATCCAAACATCAAATTCAAATGCACTAATAAAAATTTAATTGATATCAATACTTTTATAAGATATGTTTCGACTTTTGATGAATAATGAATTTTAAAAAATCACAATAATTGCACTGTCATAGGTCAATGTTTCTAAAAAACACAAAATGAACACAGGTGTGTGTTACTTACTGTGCACTGGTGCATTTCTACGACCTATGGGCATTGAACAAATACTAATACCAATTAGAATTCTTGGTGCATTTTTGTGATACTACGCACTAGTGCGTTTATGTGATATTTCTCACTGGTGCATTTTTACGACCTATGGGCACTGCAAAAATACCAATATCACTAGAACACTTGGTGTGTTTTTGTGATACTACGCGCTAGTGCGTTTGTATAGTACGATGCACTGGTGCGTTTATATGACCTATGGGCACTGCACAAATACCAATACCAATTACATGCTAAGTGTGTTTGTGTGATACTGCGCATTGGTGCGTTTGTATAATACTACGCACCGGTGCATTGATACGACCTATGGGCACCACAAAAATACCAATACCAATTATAACGACCCAGTGCGTTGTATCACCTACAGTATGTCTGGTGTGTTTTTACACCTTAATAACCCGATGCATGCACCTTTGACCACCCCGAGGCGATTGTTTGGCTGACACGCACCAGGACATTCCTAAACGCCCTGGAGCATCCTAAATTTGTTTTCTATCTCAGTTCTTGGTAGGTTTACAGTATCGGTGCATTCATTGTAAAATGCACTGGTGTGTTGAAAACTGATTAGTGCGCTGATGAGAAAAACATCTATAAAAACCTCTGGCCACCCAAGGTTTTTTAGTTGTATTAAAATTCTGTTAGAAGCTCCGCCAAAACCTCTGTTACCAAAACATGATGTTGTAGAATTTTTTTTTTTTACAATTTTGGCCAATTTTATAACACTAAAAACCTCCTCTATAACCTCTGCTAGAGGGTATTTTCCTTGTAGTGTGCTACTAATCCAATGTTGAAGATGCCCCCTGATACGCTCCTCTTGTCAGATGGACTCCCTGCCCAATCTACATTGGTGAAGCCTTGAAGCTTCACTCCCTCTATCTATCTGTACCATAGCCCAAAATTTTTAGTGCCCTTGAGGTATCTCAACACATGCTTGTCTATATTCCAAAAGAGCTTGGTAGGCTTAACCATAGCTTGACGAAGTTAGTTAACCTCATAGAATATGTCTAGTCATGTGTTCACCAAATACATGAGTGAACCCACAAGATTCTTGTAGATAGTATCATCTATTACTTCGCCTGAAGTAGCATCCTCCTTCCTCTAGTTTCCTACTAGAGGAGTCTCCATGGGTTTGTTTCCCTCCATGTTGAACTTCTTGAGAATCTAATTGGCATACTTGCCTTGAGATACAAATAGCTCCCCATCTCTTTTCCAAATTTCCAATCCCAGGAAAAAGTGCAAGAGCCCCATGTCCTTCATCTAGAATTCTCTTCCAAGATCCTCTTTGCAAAATTTGATGAGATACTCACCACCTGTCAGTATCAAATCATCGAAATAAAGTACAGTGATCAAAAGTTTACTTTCTACTACAATGTGGTAAAGGACTTCTATTCTACACAAATAATATTGTATTGCATGCTTCTGCCCACAGATAAAACAACAGACCATGATCATGCAACATAGCTCGTGTTTATCCCTAAATATTTTTTTTCTTACTTTCTGCAACCCCATTCTACTGTGGGTTATGAGGTGTTATCAATTCCCTTCGAATTCCTTCTGAAGCAAAGAAGTTCTAGAATTCTTTAGAGACATATTCTCCACCATTTTTGTCCTTAGAGTCTTCACCTTCTTCCCTGTATCATTCTCAAGAAGTGTTTTGAACTCACAAAACTTTGAGAATGTCTGATTTTTCTTCTACATGAAGAAAATCCAACACTTGTGTGAAAAATCATCTACAAAAATCACATAATACCTCTGTTTTGATTTGGAAGCTATCGAGAATGGTCCACACATGTGTGAGTGAACTCTCTCAAGGATTTCCTTATCGTGAAAGTTGGATTTGGTATACCTCCCCAATGTACACCCTTTGCATGTATCTCGCTGCTCAAGTGCACCCTTTGGAAGTCTTGTAGAAATATGATGCATGATCTTCAAAGAATCATGGTGTAGATGGACCAACCTTTTGTGCCATAACTCACAAATGTATCGACTCATCACCTTCTCTACTTTCATGCTCAAGGCAGCACAATATTCTACATCAAATTTTTAGAGGTTCTTTACTCAAACCCTAATATTCTTCACCTATCCCATGGCTTTGGGACAAAGGAATGAATTTCCTTCACTGAATGTCATGTCATATCCACGGTCTTCCAACATAATAACATAAAACAAATTATTCTTTAAACCAGGAAGATACATTAAATATTTCAATATGAGAGGAGTAATTGACTCCATCTGAAAGGTAACTTTACCTTTGCCGGTAGCATTATATGTCTTGTCATCTCCCATCTTGAAGTGCATCTAGAGATCCTTCTCCTCCAAGTTACTGGAGAATTCTTTGTTTTCGATCATATGGAATGAAGCTCCACTATCTAAGTACCATACAAAACCCATCATTGATGACACTATGCATGCGATGAGGGTGAAATCCAACTTGAAATGTGAAGCAAGTGCTTCACCTACCGCTCCTCTTGAGGAATTGTTTTTGTTCTTCTTGTGCTGACACTTTGTAGCATAGTGTCCAAGCTCATGATAGTGAAAACATTTTACCTTTGACAAGTCTCGATTCTTGCCCGCCTAACCAGAATCCAATTTGGAATGGGACGCCTTCCCTTTCCCTTTCTTTGCCTTTCCAGCCATGGCACAATTATCCTCATCATCATTATTTGATGAGGATCCATCTCTGGTGTTCCATCAAATATATTATTGTACCAAGTCAGACGAAAATCGCTCCCACTTTGGTAGCTTCTCCCTCCCATTCACCGAGTCTTGGTAGCTATGAAAATTTTTGGGAAGGCCTAGAAGTGTTAGGCTCACTAAATCATCCTGGGAAATTGTCACACCAAAACTTCCAAGCTCATCTCAACATTGAGTGAACTTCATGAAGTATTTTGGTATCGTCTCCCCATTCTCCATCTTGATCTTTCTGATATTTTCAATTTGCGTCAGCTTCATGTGGTCACTTATATTTTGAAACAGATTTGTTAGGGCCTTCCACATAACATATGGAGTTATCTTTCCATGGAGGTTTGAGACAATATGATCTCAAACTCCTCTTAAAAGAATATTTCTCGCCTTTGCTACATTCTTCTTTCATGCATCAAGAAGTTGAGCATATGTTGTTGCGAGTTGAGGAATATTAGTATCTATGAATCCCTTCAATTTTTTGTCCTCCAACACTGCCTCCATCCTATCCTTACATGCTATGTAATTCGAATTACACTCAAGGGAATATTCGAGTCGCAATCCAAAGAAAGACATTTTGATCTATTGTTGTACCTGAAGAATAAATCTCCAAATTTGATTCACCTGTTCAAAACAAACTCCAGTTCTTGTCTCCTATAGTGATTCCTACTTTGATACCATCTAGAAATATGTATATAGATTCAACTAATCTTTTAATATGCTAAAAAAAATACTGAATCAATTCTACAAACTGTGGAAACCCATTACGATTGCACAATCACATGAACAAGAAAGAGAAAGAATTTCAATCCCACAACACAAAGATGTATCTGGGGAAAGCTTTAGCTAAAAACCATGCTATTTTTATATTTCATTAAGTCAAGAATATGAAAAAATACAATGTTATTTCCCTTCTGCACTATATTTGACTGTCTCACTCTGATACCAACAAGAATTGTCTAATACTTAACCAATTTCCTGCCTCTAGGTTTCTCAGCCTTGCTTACGCATTATTGGAGGAATTTAGCCACTATTAATTAGGAAATTCCCAAGAATTTATTGCGCAATTCATCTAAGGCGTACTTCTTACCTCATGCATGACCTGTACAAATTTCTAATCATACAACTGATAATTCTCTTCCCTTTCACTCCAATCTCAACTGGGCCTTCCTTAGAACTGACATGCAACATATATTTATAGTGAATTATCAATTATCGGATTGATCACTACATGTGAATTAAATTAGATTTAATTCAATGGGTCTATCAATAACCCATCTATCAGTTAGAACTAGTTAAACTTTTTTAAACCCTAATAATTGATTTTACTATTTACAACTCAAAATAAACTGTAAATGGACCATATAGAACTTGGAGTGAACACTACATGCCTCTAGTTTGACCCTCAACTCAAATTTTCTGAGCTAAATAAGTCTTCATGACTCATTTAAATTTTACAGGTTGTCATGTGATGTGGAATTACAATTTACTTCTAATTTAATTAGGGGAAAACTAAATTAGAATCTCTTCTTGTTGTAAATTTCAACACTCCCTCTCAACGAGAAAGGGATTGTCCACTTCCCCAATCATGCTTCTGTGGAAATCAAATTTTCTTATTAATAATTCCTTCGTTAAGATGTCTGCATTGTGCTCCTCCATGGGAATGTATTATAATGAAATAATCCACCTCTGCACATAATATTTGAGATGGTGATTCCAGATATCAATATGCATGGACTTGTTATGAAAAATTGGATTAACGGAGAGTTTGATGCAACTCTGGTTATCAAAACAAATCACTCTTGGATCTATATGTTGACCAAACAAACCAACAAGTATCTTTCTCATCCATATGGCCTCACATGCTACCTAATTGGCCGCCATGTACTCTGCCTCTGCTAAACTGAGTGCAACTAATATTTGTTCCCTGTTGTACCAAGAAATTGTTGTTGATCCAATACTGAAGATGCCCCCTGATGTGCTTCTTCTATCGGATGGACTCCCCACCCAATCTACATCTATGAAGCCTTGAAGCTTCACTCCATCCATATGTCTGTACCATAGCCCAAAATTTGTAGTGCCTATGAGGTATCTCAACACACACTTGTTTGCCTTACAAAATAGCTTGGTAGGTTTAACCATAGCTTGACTAAGTTGGTTAACTGCATAACATATGTTTGGTCGTGTGTTCACCAAATACATGAGTGAACCCACAATCTGTCTATAGATAGTATAATCTACTACTTCGCCTAAAGTAGCATCCTCCTTCCTTCGGTTTCGTGCTAGAGGAGTCTCCATGGGTTTGTTTCCTTCCATGTGGAACTTCTTGAGAATTTCGTTGACATACTTGTGTTGGGCATATGTTATATTATTTCTACAACTAGCTATACACATGAAGTGGGGGGTGGTGAGATCCCCTTCGTTTGCATCGGGCGCAATAAGGGAGTCAAATGGGGGTCGCAACCCCCCTTGTAGAGAGATTTGCAGCGGGGTGGTAGCCCCCCTTGTAGACAGATTTATAGGGATGCGGTAGCCCCCTTGCACAGGGTCCAGGGCAGCGCCCTGGGAAATTTTTTTGGACCCTATATTAGGTGGCAGGAACTACCTATGTTTTTTTGCATGGGTTTAGCACATGGTTTTGGGCATGATGGTTTTCTGTCCATGGTATTTTGTATATCCGGTCAAGGGAACTATGGTTATGTTCTAATCTATGTTAAATGGATTGGGGTTTATGAATGCTTCGACATGTATACATATGTATTGTAACATTGAAAGGAACATAATGAAAAATCAAGCTAGTACTCTCAGTTTTGGGATCCAGGGGAAAATATCTGTGTATATTTGTTTTATGTTTTATGCTCTCGATATTGTTTATTTTTTTTTTAAGATTTTCTTTGTAGATAATTTATGTACATGGTTAAATCTATAAAGATTGTTGGACATTAGATAAAACAACGCTCCTTGTGTGCTTCGCGACATGGAATAACCACCTCTTGTAGATCCTTATATCTAGCGATGTGATCATTAACTAATACTTGCAGGTTTTGGTCTAATGAAAATCGTGATTCCCAACAAGTGGTATCAATCGTGATTCCCGGCTCGTGTTGGGGAGGGGAGATTGTTGGACATTAGATAAACCAATCCTCCTAATGTGTTTTGCAATATGGAATAACCTTCTCTTGTATATCCTTATCTATGGCAATGTGATCGTTGACTAATACCTACGGGTTTTTGTCAAATGGAAATCGTGATTCCAATCAACTTCCCCTGAGATACAAATAGCTCCCCATCTATTTTCCAAATTTCTAGTATGATGAAATAGTGGAAGATCCCCATGTCCTTCATCTCAAATTCTCTTGCAAGATCCTCTTTGCAAGACTTGAGGAGCTACTCATCACCTGTCAGTATCAAATAATCGACATTAAGTATAATGATCAAAATTTTACCTTCTACCACAATATGGTAAAGTTTTGCATCTGCTTCACTCTTGGTGAAGCCCAAACTAGTGAAGTAGTTGTCGATCCTAACTAGTGCTCTCTTGAGTCTTCACACATGTGACTATCAAAGGTCTCAAAACCTTTTGACTGCTCAATGTACACCTCTTCCTCAATCACCCCATTGATGAAGGTTGTATTTACACCCATCGGATGTATGTGCCATCTCATCCATGCTGAGATTGCAAGGATGGATCTCATTTATGAGTACCTTATGATTGGTGCAAAGGTTTCATCATAATAAATCCCCTCCACCTAAGAGAACCCTATGGACACAAACTTGGCCTTGTGCTTCTCCACACTCCCATTTACTTCTTGCTTCACCTTGTAGATCCACCTAGATCTTACAAATGACTTCCCCTAAGTTCTTGGGACAACTTCCCATGCATTTTTTCTCATAATGGAGTCATACTCCTAAACCATGGCATCAACCCAAATTCATTGCTAGACTGGTTCCTCAAAAGAGGATGGCTCTATCTCCACACCTTCGCTCATAAGAGCCATGCAACTAGTGTACCTCTTTGGGTACCTTCTCTGCCTGCACTATGATGTAAGTGCTCCCACATTTTCTCTAGAATTAAGCAACAACCTGTCAGCTTCTCTGGTGTGCTTCCTTATGGAATGGAAATTATGTGAAAATTTCATGGGCACTTTTAGGTTGAAATTTTCTCTAACGCATAATGCATGTATTTTGTTGTGGAAGCTGTTGAGAACAATCCACACATGTCTGAGTGAAATCGCTCAAATATTTCCTTTGCTTAGATTTCCTTATCGTGAAAGGTGGATTTGGTATACTTCCCCAATGTACACCCTTTGCATATATCTCGATGCTCAAGTGCACCCATTGGAATTCCTGTAGAAATTTTTTGCATTATCTTCAAAGCACCATGGTGTAGATGGCCCAACCTTTTGTGCCATAACTCACCGATGTCTCGACTCACCACCTTCTCTTCTTTCGTGCTTAAAGCAGCATAGTCTTCTACATCCAATTTGTAGAGGTTCATTACTAGAACCCCAATCTTCTTCATCTTTCCCATGGCTTTGTAGTGAAGGAACACCTTTCCTTTAATGAATATCACATAATAGCCACAGTCTTCCAACATAGCAACAAAAACAAATTTTTTTTTCAAACCAGGAACATACATGACATATTTTAATGTGAGAGGAGTACCTAGATCCCTATGAAAGGTAATTGTACCTATTCTGATAGCGATATACCTCTCGTCATCTCCGATTACGATGTGCATCTGAAGATCCTTCTCCTCCAAGTTACTGAAGAAATTTTTTTTTTTCCGATCATGTTAGTGTCAGTATTTGCATCCTGTCATCAGTGATCAAAAATCCTATTTTCATGTCATGTTAGGGGTCTCACTCAGAAATGTTTAATCATTCCACTAGGCCATGCAAAAATTTGGTCACTGATTAGTGTATTGAGATCATTACTACTCCTTTCACTTCCATGTTCAAATAAAATCATCATGGTCGGGTCATTCATTGTTGAAAGAGTCCCATAGTCATCATGGTCATCATTTAGCTCATTCTTCCATCTTGTGTCATCATAGGGTCATAAGGTCAAAATCATGAAAATTGGTCATTTCACCATAAAATTCATCTTTTGAAGGTCTTCAAAAATTTTAGGTTCCAAACTATCATTTCCAAGTAAGTGGTTTTGTGGTTACCATATTTGTCTCTCAGTTGTGCTTGGAAAGCTCATTTCCCTCTCCTAGGGTTTTGAGGAAATTTTTCTTGGTTTCATGACTTCCATGGTTAAATCATCAACAAGACTTGTATCTTGATGCTCTTACACCTTCCCCTATCCTTAATATACCTTCCTAAACACTTCCCATCACTCCTATCCCTCAAAATCATCATTTTTCCAGAAGCCCTAGCCTATTGCTACAATTTGACACTTTTCGAGACTAGGCCTGTATTTTTCCCTTTTAGACCCCTTCCCCTCACTCAATCCTTGAAATTACAGTTTCCCCTACTTATTAACATCCCTCCCTACCTCCAAATATTTTCCTAAGAATTTAGAAGGCCCCTATCCCCTTTATTTCCCTTCATTCTTATAAATTTCCCAAATCCCCTATTTTTGCTACACTAAATCCTAATTTCCTCTCCCATTGAGCTAGGGTTTTATATGGAATCAGAGACATCTAAGAAGAGGAGGCATAAGGGAGGTCATATCAGAAATTATGAGGCCATTCCTGCTCATAAACATTATTTCTCAATCATTTTTCAAGAAATCATTCCAAGGGACAAATCATTTGCCACACATAAGGCCAATTTTTCTTCAAACTATGTTTCTGACCAAATGGCGATGAATTTTATAAACGTGAAAGATTTTTTTGTCCATTATAGGTCAAGGAAAAAAAACCTCCATTAGTTTTTACACAGGTTTCATGGTTTTGGAGAAATGTCAAAAATACAATTGCTACAGGAGAGTTGTTGCACTTCTAGAGTGACCTTAGGAAAATAACTTTTTTCTCCTAGCTGGAGTGTCCAAATGACTTGCTTGATAATTCAAATGATACTTATACTGGAAGATATTTCCAATGAGCTATCATGAGATCAATTTGGAGTTGAGTAAGGCTTCCAAACGTTCCCTGCAAAATCACACTGCATTTTTGCACCCCCATTCTGCACGTTTTGACCAGTCTTGGGAGAATTGATTTTCGAGGGGCTATGCTTGAACATTTTCAGTGCTTCATAGGTCCATTGTGTAGCCAAGAGAGAGATATTTCCAATGAAATATAATGATATCAATTTGGACACCTGAAACACATCCAGAACTCAACTGCAAGATGGAACTGCGCACCTGACACTGGAGTTGTGCACCTGACCAGTCTTGGGAGATTTAATGTTTGGAGGGCTAAAAATCATCATTTTTGGAAACCAAGTACATTTTTGGAAACTCGACAGGACATGATTTCCAATTAGCTATCCTGAGCTCAATTTGGAAATCATAAACCCCCTCAAAATTTTGCTTGAATTTGGCACTGCACTTTTTCCAGTTCGCTGATATTTTCCAGATTTTGACTTTGTCTTAGTTGGTCAATGGATTTGGTGGATTTTATTGATGTAATTTATTCATGTAAATGTAATTATGCCACTTTTATTTAATAGAGGTAGATACATTGGATAAAAGTGTATTTTTGTGATAAATTAAACAGTTTCACTAAAGTTAGGGATGAGTCAGTTTGACCACACTACACTCTAGGTTTCAATTCAGACTTTGGTGGAACTACTCCTCCTCTCATGGATTCGACCCCTTAGGTTGGGGGAGGTTGTTTGAGGTCTATATATTGTAATTTTTTACTCATTTCATAGTTTGGAAATTGTTGGATTTTGATCCATTGATCAGAGACTCTAGTGTAATCACTTTTGACAGGAACTTAATGAAACAGTTGCAGCTATTTCTTTGGGATCCCTGTGGTATGGAAATTTAGCATTGTTTTTATTATGTCTCATTATGTATGAATGTTTTATTTCATTATCCATTTCATTTCTATGATATGCTGGATTTTAAGTTGATAAACATAATAAATCTCTCATGCTCTATTTTGGGAAAACCTTCATAGTTTTTCCATCTTCTTCAGTTTAGAAAGAATTCATGCTTAGCCTTGCTCTTTCTAGCTCCTCACCTATCTGATCCATACCACTCAGAAACCATAAAGTGTTAGGTTTTCTACCTTCCTTTCCCCATTTAATATCTGCAACCCTAATCCTATTTTCCCCGACCTAGCCTCTTTGACCTAATTATCCTCATCCAACAACCCAATTCAACCAAATCAAACACCTATACTTATACCTAGCCTAAAACCCATATTCATCCAGCCCTCTTGGCTATGAAATTGTGGAGAGAGCCCTCTCCAGTTTGTTAGGGTTAGATACCAAGCCAAAATATTGGTTTGTGGTTACCTATGTCGGGATTTCTTCTTCAGTCATGGAGATCTGGTGGAGAGATAACATACTGGTGCCGTTGTCAGGGAGGCAAAAGGATAAATATTCCCTGGGAAAGAACGACAGAGATAAGATCTGATTGTTGATGGTGAACAAATATTAGGCACACGAAGGTTGTGCATCATTCACCTGGCGACTCTAGTGTCGAAGAATCCAAAGGTTCATAATTTTCATGTCGACTTCACTTTTCAAGAACTGGTAATTTGAATAGACTTCTTGGTGACTTCATTGTTGTCGAGATGAGTTCTACTGCAAGAAAAATTCCCACGTATGTTCCTATGGATCGATCTAAAATACCTAGATTTCAAAATCCTCTGCCTTATGTTGATTGGTTTACACATCTTCCCATATTCAAATATGAAGAGAAAGATGATGGTGATTTGCATTTAGTAAAGTTTCATGTACATGTATGTAGACTAAGAGTTAAGTTTCCTTAAGACTGTCTCATGAAGGTTTTTATGGCTACTCTTGAAGATAAAGCTAGGGTATGGTATGAAGGGTTACCAGAAGGAAGTTTATTTTCTCTTAAAGTTTTCCATAAGATGTTCTCCAAACATTATGTGAAGTCTAATCTTTATTTATCTCTCTTACAAAGCTATTATGATTATAGTGAAGGTTTTATTGCATATCTTGAGAGTATTGATGATATCGGATGCATGAATGATGAAGAGATCATTTAAGCCTTCTATGATTTCTCCCTTCAACAATAATCTAAAGGAGCTAGTCACTTTGATACAAAAGATCATATTCAACATATAGTAGCTTCCCCTTTGCTTGAAGATGAAATAATTTTGCATGTTGATAGTCAAATGAAACCACATGAAATAAATCCGTAGTCCGATGAAAATTTATATGCTCCTTTTCTTGAGATTAAAGAAGATATTCAGTATCCTTGTGAATCTTTAGGAGGGAAAGAAGACAATTATTGTTTCATCTGAAGAAAACAAAAAGTACTTCCTCCTTTGATCGAAGAAGAAATAAATCAGATTCTAAATTTGCAAATCCATATTCCATCCTTTAAGAATGATGATGTATGATTGTACAGTCTTGTTAGTTTCCAAGTGATTATGAAGAGGAGACCAGTGATAAAGAAGAATTTTTTTTAGAGACCCTTGCAGATACCAATCTTCCTCAAAGTTCATAAAATGATTTTTTTTTTTATGAAAAGGAGTTTGTCCCGGATCCCATAAATGTGGACACTTATGCTATTAAAAATATTATGGAGGATCCTTTTGCTAATTTGTTACAACCATATGGGAATAATGCTTACTCATCTCCTTTTGTTGATCTACAAAATGTAATGCTTCATGATTTTCAAGATCCCTTGGGAAGTCTTTTGCAAGCATTGGAGAATATGAATGTTGACTTGTTTGTTAGCATAAGTCTTGGTTTCAGTTTTTATCGCGAGTTGCCTACATGTACATCATTCTGCTTGCTCGAGGAAAGTGAGAGTAGAATTTCAATAAGTAGCCATCTGTTGGATTAGTTACACTGGAAGGATCATTTCACCTAATCAGTTATTGTGCATCAGATTAGATTAGGTTGGTATTGTTTTAGTTTGATTTGATTTTGTTTTCAGAAACAAATTTCTTTGAGGTTACATTTTCTGCAAGTGTGAAGTAGAGAATCACTGTAGCTTGGAGCCCGTGAAGGCCATGGAGAATCACTGGAGTCTTTATTAAGTCAAGTTTCAGTCATTTGAGTTTGTCTTGAGTCAGTGTATTTTTTCTGAGTTATCAGTTTTTAGTCAGGCTTATTAGTTTGAGTTTTTTGACCGTATTGGCCCAATGGATAAGGCATTGATCTACAAAATCTAGACTTATGTGGTTCAACACCTATTTTAGAGCTATCATCCCCAATAAGGCCAATGTTATTGTCATTATTTGCATCCTGCCATCAGTGATAAAAAAATCTTCTTTTCATGTCATGTTAGGGGTGTCACTCAGAATTTTTTTATCATCCCACTAGATCATGCAAAACTTTGGTCGCTGATTAGGGTATTGAGATCATTACTACTCCTTTCACTTCCATGGTCAATGAAAATCATCATGGTCAGGTCATTCATTGTTGAAAGAGTCACATAGTCATCATGGTCATTGTTTAGCTCATTCTTCCATGTTGTGACATCTGAGGTCATAAGGTCGAAATCATGAAAATTAGTCATTTCACCATCAAATTCATCTTTTGAAGGAGTATTATTAGTCAAATGTCTTCAAAAATTTCAGGTTCCAAACTATCATTTCCAAGTAAGTGGTTTTGTGTTTACCATCTATTATCACCCTAGTAATTCTCAGGTTGTGGGATGGGGATTTTTGTAGTTAAGAACACCAGGGGTAACCAAGAACTGCTTTAGGAATTCAGGATCTAGCCTTCCTGAGATCCGAAGAGGGATCTCTCCTAAAGATTTAGATTTTTTTTTATAAAGAGTTTTAGGCTAGCTATGAGTGAGCAATAGGACTAATTTTAGAAGTGTGGTAGGAATAAAAAGTATTTCAAGTTAAACCAGAGGGATCTATCAGAACATTGGGCAATGGAGTCAACTCTCTAGGCAAGCAGAGCTAGGAAATAAGACTTAAAGATGCAAATTTACTAAGGGCGGGATAGATGACCTTCTAAGGCTTTGAATAGGCTTTATTGATGGAATGGGTGAAATTTGAACAAAAGAGAACTTAAGAATCCTTAAGTTACATAAAAGAGGGTTGAAGGAGGGGATCAAACTGGGACCTAGAGCAATTAAGAATTATATGGTCCGGTTATCAAGCAGAAAACATAAAAATGCCAACTAGTTTAAAACAGAGAGCTTATTATCACTAATTCTGTTTAATTTCTCCTTAGTTGATCATTACAAAATAGAAACACATCAAATGAATGTATGTAAACTTTAAATAATAACACTAAAAATAGGAAAAAATACGAGACTTATCTTGTCACCACGAGAATCCTTAGTTATGATGTCTCTAATCTTGTTTCCAGACTACTGCTTCGCTAATTGACTTACACCAACTTCAATATGTCCAGCAAAATGACTATAGTAGTCTTGAGAAATTTTATTCCACACTGAATACTTTGAATTATGAAGTATTTATACACAAATTTTTTTTACAAAATATCTCAAAAATTGAGATAATGTTTTAAGGAAAAATAGGAAAGAGAACATAAGAAGAGGGACAACAGCAAAACAATTTGCAAGATGTCCTCTTTTACAAGGAAAAATAGAACTATTTATCTTATCTAAACTTATTTTTGATGTGTTGTGAGCATAGCTGGCATTAGGTACATCTTCTCGTGGATGGTGAATTGCAGAATACTTTTCCTTTTCACCTTATGTTCTGATACTCTTTATCTCTGCTTTTCATTGTTTCACTGTTGTAATTGAAAAATGACCAGCAGTAACAATTTGATTTTACTGATACACTTTGACCCTGATACAATTTGGCACTGATTTTTTCACCATAAGGTAAAAGTAAAATATGATTTTTCATGTGATTTTCCTGTCCTTTACCTGTCAAATTCACATCAGATCTGTGAATTCTTGCCACTGTTCAGTAGTGGGAATCTTCATATTCTTCAATTTCCTATAACTTTCATCAGCCTCTGTATATTTCGAAAATTTTGGCTTTACTGAGAACATATGCTCGATTTCACTTTCCAAAAAGAATAGATTTTCAAAATATTGAAGTAGTACTTTGCCACTTGGATATCCATTTGGCAAAGGCTGTTTAGCTTGCTCTTTAGCATGAGCTCTGGTTTTCTGATCATAATCTTTTTGTGGCATTAATTTTTCATTTAATTCATGAATGTCTGGTAAACCTGCTTCTCATAATACTTTGTATTTGGCCCAAAATCTTGAGATGGCCAAGTTCATATCTTTACACTTGTCTTCCAAATTATTCATCATGTTTCTTTTATTCAAGACCTTCTTAATTTGAATGATGGCCTCTGTTCTGTCAGCAATTTTCAACTCTTCCAATTCTTCTCTTTTTTTGCTGTTCAAAAATGCTATGAGTTGAACTGCTTGTGGTGGCTTATTTTCAATTTCTTTCTTGGTTTTATCAATTTCTGCGTTTGCAGCTTGTAGCAACTCTTTCTACTCATAAATTTTTTGAATAGAAGGCCATTGTGAGTGAATGCCTTCAATAATTTTTGTCCATAAATGATTTTTTATTTATGCAACCCGATCTGTAAGATTCACCTGTTGTTGAAGAATTTTTACTTGTTCTTGTAATCTATTAGCCCTCTGTTCATGCCCTTTGGAAGTAATTTAGGCATCTCTTTTAGAAATTTCTAGATTTTTAATAGAGCCTTTCAAATTGAGTATTTCTTTATCTTTCAAAGACATATATTCCATGGCTCTGATTATTGCAGCTTTGTCCTCTACTGTGTTTACCTGTGAGGTTGATGAAGAAGAGGCAAAGATGTCATGAGAAGTGATTGGCACTGCAATTGCCAATACTCCTTGTGGTGCTAATTTTTCTGCCAATGTAGATGGAACAACTGTGCTTACAGTTGGGATCATTGTAGGAATGACAACCTGTTGAGCTTTCTTTAGTTTTTCATTCTCTTGCATGAAAGCCTCTATCATTTCTTTTATTTGGTCTGTCATTTTAAGAACAAGTTGTTTTAATTCATCATTTTCTGTCTTCTACTGAAGGATTTGTTTTTCCTAAGGATTTTCACTTTGAGGCAATTTTAGCTATTTTCTAAGGGCAGCTATATCTTCATTTTTCTGTTTGATTAAAGCATTTTTCAACTTCAATGTTAGCTGGATCAGCTCCTGCTTCAATCACCAAGTCTTCTAATGCTTTGATCTTCAAGTTATTGGCATATAATGAGGCTTTATCCAATTTCATTTGAGTTTGGAAATTTATCAATGTTTTCTCAAGCCTGATAGAATTCATAGTCTTATTGACTATCTTAGAATATAGCATCTCTTTGTTGCTCCTATGAAATTCTATTTGGTCCAATTCATGGACTGCATCTGCATCAACTTCAAGGTCTGTCTTTGAATAATCTACAATAGTTTTTGGATCAGCCACTGTAGGCTTGAGAAATGACATCACCAATTTATTAGAAGAATAATCAAAAGCTGAAAGGAGTCTATCTTTATTCCCAGGCTTTTCTTTAAGGAATTTGGAATATGCTTCATTTTTTATTTCTTCATTCTTTTATTTAATTTGTCTGAACCTGATTTGAATATATGACTCTGTGTTGTCAGGTTCTTTAGAAGAAGAGGGCATATAAACTTTAGATTGTTTATCCACCATGACTGTGTCTTTCTTCTGGGCTCCAAGTTGAACATTTTGAAGCTCTTTGAGAGTTTCAGTTACTATCCTTGTTGCTTCATCATCAGTTTTATGACCATTGTTATCTTCAACATTAATAGCTTTATCCCTTTCTTCATTAGTCAATTTACTTTTCTTATTATAGGGAATTCTGATTCTTTTATCTTGAATAGTTTCAACAATGAAACTATCTTCCTTTATGCTTCTTTTATGAAGACTTTCAGTTTATTTGTTCACTGTAATCACCTGTGTTTGCTCAACCTGTTTATCTTTTCCACTATTTCCCTGCATGCCCTGTGAGTCATCATCAAATAAAGTATTTGGCTCCCATTCAAGTTTATTGGCATATTTCTCAAATTGGGGCTTGGGATCATGCAAGAAGGCAGAAAACTTGCATTTCAATTTTATCGTGCTTAAAATTCCTTGAGGATCATAATTCCACATAAAGCTGTATGGGAATTTATACTCTTTCAACTTGACATTAATTTCATTTTTTGCTTTTCTGTTATTCACAATAAATGGCCCAATTTGATTTTTCAACTTGAACTGAGTCTTTTTTCTAGAAACTATGAAATTAAATTCATCTGCATTCAACAGTTGCCTCAAATATTCTAAGGAAAATATTCTTATTGTCACAAATATTGGAAATTTATATGGGGCCAAGAGTGCACCATATACTCTGATCTCTGTGTAATTATTGTATAAGTACCAATCCCCTATTTTACAGCCCTCAGATAGATGTAAGATCCTCTTTGTCTCTTCATTAATTCTAGGGGTTTGTTCTTTATTCAGTAAATTCATAGCAGGTACTAGAAACAAGTCATTAAAGTCTGAAAAGTTGTATTCCCTGTTCCATTTTCTCAAAATTGATGACCAAAACACAACTGAAAGTACATTTCCTTCTAGATCTATCTTCTAAAACTTAATAGGAAACTTGTCTGCTTGATAATACAAAAAGAGATGAAGTAGATATGAGGTGTATCTAAAGACTTCTTCTTCTGAAAATCTGGATAATTGGTAGTGCATGTTTTCTGCAATGAATTTAGAAAAATTGTACATAATGGATGGAGACTGGCCAGGACTCATAGTAGACAAAAAACCTAAGATAGCCACATCAGTGAATTCATCACTGGTGTATCCCAGTATGAATGATAGCATGGAGACAATATGTCTAGTTTCATTTGGAAAATCAAAAGTATCAAATGGAGGATTAAGCTTAGGGATATCAACTTTCTTGGGACAAAAAGTCTTGAAGACTTTAAACTTAGAAGCAAAATCAAGTTCTAGGTAATTCTGAGTTAAATCCGCTATTGACAATGAAGAAGCATTAGGGTCAGGGTTCAGTTGCAGCATAGAGTTTATGGATTCTGTATTGATGTAAAATAAGACCTCTCTGTCTTTATTCACAATGCACCTTTGGTCTGGAAGATAATAGGACTGACACAATTTGACAAAATCAGGGGCTGAATGAGTAAGAGGGACAATGCATTTTAGTAGATTGGAATCCCAGACTGGTATATCTTTATCATCTTTCTCTACTGATTTACCAAAACATTAGTTATAGACATCAAGAAAATTGAATTCTACTAAAGGGTCCAACATTCTGTAATCAAGGTCAACCAGAGGACTATTTTCTTTTAAAGTTACTGGAGGTTGGACAGGCCTGACAAATTCTGAGGAATCAGCAGTGAGTGCAGGGGTTGGTTTATCAAGTTTAGAGGACTCAGGCTGAGGGAATTTAGCAGAGGCTTTATTTTGAAGCTTTGGACCTCCTGATTTGGGGGTTGCTTGTTTCTTTGTCATTTTTTAATTGAACAGAGCAAGCTTAGATTGTTTGTTGAGTTCTTATGTTGGAAACAAGGGATTTTGGAGAATATCTCTGGTAAAATAGGGTTTTATATGAAAAGAGGGTTTTAATACTCAGAAGAAAAGTTATGATCAATTTCAGCAGTGAAAATAACCAGGGTATGGCTAAAACTTGCAAAAACGGGAATGAGAAATTCTGGGGAAAATTTGACAGAGTTTCCCCTATATTTTGGATGTTTTTTGCAATTTCTGTATGGTAATTAAGACAATTACAGGTAATAATAGAAAAATTGGTGTTTTTCTTTTGGAAATTGACGCTTTTTTGGCTAAGTTCGACGAAAAATACCTTTAAGAGTTATAATTGTGGTCGAAGACGTTTCATGGTTGCGCGCAGTCTTCAATTTTGCTGAATTGGTCTATCAAAGGGTACTGTGGCTCTACGTAGTTGAATTGCAGGGAAACTGGCTTGAAAATGGTGTTGGTAAGTTTGAAAATGGTGAAAAGGGCTCTGCACAGGCTCTTAAAGGTTCACTGGCGCAAAAATGGTGAAAATTCGATGAAAATAGGCTTAGCGGAGGTTTCAAAGGTTTAAATCACGAATAGGTGAGAATTCATTGAAAATTATGAGTTTTTATGAATTAACCATAGTTCAAACCATATCTAAATCATATTAAATCATAGTTTGGGTGGAAGTGGTTTCGGAATACCAGTGGGTGGTATTCGCGTAGCTCTAGAGTGGTAAGCGGTAAATCTCTTTTTGAACGTGATCCAATTATATCAGGACACGTCAATACAAGGTGGTTTCGAAAAACAACCTATATCGTGCGACTTTTCCAAAACTTTGGTCGATTAATTTTTGGGCGCGATATGAGATATCGGCCGTCAGATCTTGCTTTGGAAAGCAAATGGTCATGATCAAAAGGTAAGGTGCGGGGAAAGGTAAGTCATCGGGTTCATTTTGAGCCACAGGATCTTGGAAATAAATAAAAGATCTACAGTTAAAATTCAATGCGATGGGGGAGGGATGGAATTGTATTAATTCTGTCGCGTTGATTTTTAGTTGTTGGATCAACTGGATAGATGGGATTGGAGGGATGACATTAATCCCGATGGAGAAAGGGATAAGGTTAGTTTATATACAAAAAACCAATTTTTTCAATGGAAAAGGTGATCAGGAGGGATATTCAGGACTTTAACCAAGGTTAGGAACTGTGGTAATGGAATATATATTGTGGGGAAATGGTTAGGTTATAGATTTAACCTTAGGTTAAGGGAGTCGGGCAAGGGGAAAATATACAAGGAAATGGGTTTATGCTTTTTAGTTTAAATAAAACTTCGGCATTTTTGCTTAAAACATGTTTTAAAAGATTTTTGAATATTTTTTATTATATGGTTAATTAAACCAGGTTGCTTTAACTACCATAGGGGCGGGATTATACATAAAGGTACATTTTATCCAAAGGGGGTTATAATGTGGGTTTTTATTAAACATGTGAAAATTATAAACTTCGGCTAAAATGATAATAAGTGGATTTTTGGGTTTATTATATAAAAAGGAGTTATATATAATAGGAGAAGGTCATTTCTATAGGGAGTTAATACATAAATTAAAGTTAATATAAAAATAGGACATGGTATACTCAAAACACATAAACATAACAAGTAAAGTGAAATTCAAAAGATAATTTGCATTGATCTTATCACTTAACTTATGATATAATGTTATTTTGAGAGCTTAATGTTTTCAAATGATGTAGGAAGTTAACCAAATGGGAATTTAAATGCCTTTAAGTAAAAATTGGAGTTTTACTTGGGATTATTCAAGGGAATGAATGCATGAATGGTAAATGATGTGAATTTAGGGATTAATATAGACATTTTACACTTTCAACTGATCAGTCATAAAACTTGGGTCCGGTCCCAACAAAAGTCAAGGAAATGCCTTGAGCCTTTCTAACTGATAGTTTAGAATGTTTCATGACTATGGGAAGGGGAAGTTAGTTATTTTGCAGCCCATGATGAATGATATTTACATTGATACTTTTCACCTTCTTCTACCTACCCAGCTTACCATGCTAACATTTTTTCTTCCTTTGTAGTAAGGTGCATTTAAGCTAGAAACCTTCACAACATTTATTCTTTTTGAAAGAAAGTAAAACTATCTGATTCTACACTTATTTCATCCATGAATCCAGATTAAACTGTTGGATTCATTTTATTTCTCTACCTAACTACTGCATTGTCATGATTAAGCAATATGGCAACTCTTTATTCTCTATCTAGAACAAGTGAAATTGAAAAATGACAAGTTAAGATTAAAATTTTTAACTCATCATGGACTATGGCATTTATTGACACTTCCATAGTCAAAAAGTAAAAATTAGTGGAATTTATGCTTGAACACTTTTATTTTTATTCATTTTTCTTTTGGGGTCTTTTATTTTTTCTAAGTCCTTTGATTATTCTTTTAGGACTTTTTACCCTATTTTTGATTTTTTTTAAAAAATTTTACAAAATATGTGAATACAATTTGCAGAAGGAAAATTATGTACAAATTTACAAGATTATCAACTGTCAAGTCAAAATTATGACCCCTATATTATAGGTTGCTAACATCGGCTTCACTTGGGGATGGATTTTCCTTGTGAAATGCCAAGAACTCTGAGATCAGTAGCCTTATCCATTGACCTTGGTGATCCTGTAAATGTCTTATGTTTTCTGCAACAATCATATTTATGATATGTTATAATGCAAATCTCAGGGCCTTCTCTTTGGGATTCAACTTTGTAGATAATATATCCAAACCAATCTACACTCTGACTATGAATATTTACAATGATGAAGTAAATAGATCTAACTGCTAAGTGATTTATGAGGAATAGTAATGTTTCAACATCCTTCCATTTAATGGTCCTTCTTGAAGCTTGGTTCCATCCAAATTCTTGATGAAAAAGGAATTATTGCCTCTGTAACCATATATTACATAGGGTCCCTGCCATAGAAAGTCAAACTTCCCATGTTTACCTTTATCCTCTCTTCTTGCATTCCATCTTAAAACTTGATCTCCTATGAAAAATTCATCTTCCTTAATTCTTTTATCAAAAATCTTTTTGATCTTGTCCTGTAAAACTTGTGACTTTTCATAAACTTCATCTCTGGTTTCCTGAAGGTGTATGGTTTCATTGATTCTTCTTTGAATGTCATTAGTTTCCACATGCGATTCCTAGATAATCTTCATGACTAGGATACCCAAGGAAGAAGGGAAAACTGCATCTGTACCATAAACAATCTGATATGGTGAAGTTCCTATGGACGTTTTTGTAGTAAGTCTATCAGCCCAAAGGGCATAGACTAGCTTCTTATTCCATGTCTTTTTATTGTCCTGGAATAGTTTTTTGATGATGTTGACTAGACTTTTATTTGAGGATTCAGCTAGACCATTACCTTGGGGATAGTATGTTGTGGAATGACCTAAGGTAATATGGTATTTATGGCAGAAGGCAATCATCTTCTTAGATTTGAAGGCAGCATCATTGTCTGTGATAATTTTGTGTGGGCATCCAAATCTAGAATAAGTTAATCTACAGAATGAGATAATATCTGATTTTGTAGCTTGCCTAGTGGGAATTGCTTCTATCCATTTAGTAAAGCAATCAGTAGCAGTTAGAATCCATTTGTGTTGACCTGAAGATGGAGGATGAATTTCACCTATGAAGTCTAACCCCCATAGTTGAAATGGTTTTTCAGTGGATATTGGTTTCAGAGGTAATGGTAACAGTTTCTTTTTACCTTCGAAAATTTGGCATTGATGACAGGAGGTAACAAACTTTTTAACATCTAAAAATAAAGATGGCCAGTAAAAACCAACTCTGAGTATTTTATCAGCTGTTCTCCTCCAGTATAGATGCCCTCCATAGTCACCTGCATGAAATTCTTCAAGGATCTTGTTAGCCTCAGATTTCAATAAGCAATTAAGTAAAATTCCAGTACTTTCTTTCCAATACAGTGCATTATTTAAGATAAAGAACCTCACTGCCTTTTACTTGATGAATCTTGCCTTGGTTTTTGTCAGTCCAGGAGGAGCTTGTAAGTTTTTTAGTACAAATATTATATCAGAGTACCATGGTGAGTCTTGATAGGCCTCACTGATCGATGGAGTCGCCATCTCCTCCTATTCATCTACTTGTGCAATGCAATTTATATCTAAGGCATTACAATTTGATTCAGCCATTAGTCTAGCTAAACCCTGTCCTTTAATGAGTTTATTTAGTTTAATTTCCAGATCATATTCAAGGATTGTGGCTATCCACTTTCCTCTCCTACTGTCTGGTCCATCTTGAGTCAAAATGTCTTTAACTACTGCATTAGGGACATATGCAATGATGTGTGAATGAAGTATGTACACTTTGAAATATTTTATAGCTTTAACCAGAGCCAAAGCATGTTTTTCTATTATGTTGTATTTTAGTGGTGCATCTCTGAGAGCTTTACTAAAAAATGCAATGGGTTGTTCAAAGCCTTGATCGTTTTTCTGCTAAAGAACTGCAGCTATGGTGTGTTCGGATGCAAAGGAAAAGATTATAAAATATTTTGAGTAATCTGGGCTTATAAGGACCGGTGCTTTAGTTAAGGCCTATTTGATAGAGTCAAAAGATTGTTTGGCCTTTATTGTCCATTTAATTGCGGAGTCCTTTTTAAGTATGTTATTAAGATCTTTTATAATCTCAGCCAGATTTGATATGAATCTTCTTAGAAAATTGATCTTTCCCAAGAATGCTTGGAGTTCTTTAATGTTCCTTGGTGGTTGAATGTTTATAATTGCTTCAATTCTTGTAGGTTCTATTCTAATGCCTTCTTTTGAAATAATGTGACCTAGAAATTTTCCTTCTTCTAGCCCAAAAATAGAATTTTTCGGATTAAGAGATATACCATATTTTCTGCATTTAATAAAAACATGTCTCAGATGATCCAAGTGATCATCATTTGTTTTAGAAAAAACAGTAATATCATCCAAATAAATGACTAAAAACTCATGGATCTCCTTGGCAAAGGCAATATCCATGGCCCTTTGAAATGTAGCTCCTGCATTTTTTTACCCAAAAGGAATTTTCACATACATGAAAGTGCCCCATGGAGTAGTAAATGCAGTTTTGGTTTGGTCATCTTTGTGAACTAGAATCTGATTGTAACCAAAGAAACCATCTAATAAAGAGATTCTGGAAGAACCTGCTACCCTCTGTAAAATATGGTCTGTTTTTGGCAAGGGGTAGTTATTCTTCAAGGATGCTTTATTAAGATTCCTAAAGTCTATGCATAGTCTAATTTCTCCTGTCTTTTTTCTGGTTGGCACTAAATTAGATATCTAGTCAGAAAATCTGACTGGTGCAATTATCTATGCATCAAACATTATTTTGACTTCTTTTTCGATTAAGGGTAACAAAACTGGATTAATCCTTCTGAGTTTCTGTTGAAAAGGTTATTGATTTTCTTTTAAAGGAATTTTATGTTGGATAATGTCTGTGTTGTAAGTTTTTAAGTCTTCATAGCTCCATGCAAAGACATCTTGAAATTATTTTAAAAGTTCAATGTATTTAGCCCTTTCATCTGATGATAAGGATTTGGATAGTTTGATTATTCTTGGTTTTTCATATGTCCCTAAGTTATACTCTTCTATGTCAGACTTAAATGGCTCCATTTTTGGCCTTATGAGCATATCTTTGGAGTCAAATAAATCTTCTAGAGAAGTTAAACTTCTGGGTAAAATGTTATTCTTTAAATCAATCAAATCTATTTCATCTTCAATCAATTCCTCTATTTCTATTTTTTCCATTTCATCAATGTCACTTTGAGTAAAAATAGTAGGCTTTTCAAACTTATGTACATCTAAATTATCTAAATCATCTATTTGACAGAAATTTAAATCTATATTACAAGATGAATCTATTTTACAATCGTTATCGATTTGACAATTTTGAAATTCATGCTCATTATTCAAAAAGTGATAAATTTTTTGATCCTCTGAAAAATTTGCCAATATTTTACATTATCAGGAACAATAGGCCTATGTTTGATCTCAACAGTTTATTTTTGCAATGGTGATAAAGGAAATTTACAACTGCTGGCAAAAGTTGCTAAGAAATGGGCTTGTATGTTCTGATCTCGAGAGATGATAGCAAAATTACCTTCTAACAATTCCTCTAGCAATTCCAATACTGTTTCTCTGTATCTTGCAAGTCTGGGGTTGTGAACTGAATACTCTGTGTTTATTTGTTTTATAACTAGTTCAAAATCACCCATAACCATTATTCTTTTTCCTCCCTTTTTTTCTAATAATTTTCAAGCCTAAGATTAAAGCTTCGTATTCAGCCATGTTATTGGTGCATTCGAAGTTTAATCTAAAAGCATGTCCTTCTGAATGGCTTGTTTCAATTTTTGTAATCCAAACACCAGCTCCAACTCCAAATTTATTAATAGATCCATCAAAATATAAATGACACAAAGCTTCATGACCAATATAATCATCCATGATTTTAGGTTTTTTATCAGTAAGTTCAGTTGGATTTTCATTTTGATCAGATTTACTGAGAATAAAAAAAACAAGATCAATGGGAGTAGCATAAATTGGATAATTTGTAGGTCTGTCTACACTACTGATCATGTACTTCATCAAGGTTTCTCTATAAAACTTTTTAGGCTGTCAAAATACCGAGATAGTAGCATAACTCATATCCAGTTGTAGAGATTCCTACAACTTTGCTCCCCATGAGCAAGAAAGAAGCATGCCATACTTTGGCAGGATGTCAGCTACTACAACATCCATGATCATACTCTTACCAGGATATTGGACTAGGTTAACACATAGATATTTAATTAAACCAATACATTGGACTTTGGATGAATCAAATGAGAACATGCCCTTATAGGGTCTGGTTATATCTAGATTAAGAGTTTCCATTATAGCTCTAGGCATTTAGTTGTGGGAAGCTCCAGTATCTAGCATAGTATTATGTAATATTTGGTCATGCACAGTAAGACTTAAATAAAATGGGGGTACTGATCCATTTGAATTCTTTCCATCTACATTGGGACCAAAAATCAATTCAAGCCTATCTTCATTCATGTTAATTGTATCTTCATTCTCATTCACATTCAATGCATCAAAAATCATAGATCTATACAAATCATTTTTAGCTAGTTCTACTAAGGGAACAAATTTTTCTAACTTGGATATTTCAAACTGCATATTAAATGTTGGCTAAGATCTAAAGGTTTGAATCACTTCTTCTTTGGAAACTGTGGTTTGTGATGACTTTTCTTGAGTTTATACTGTTTTTCCTTTTTTTTGAGCTCTTCTCTTGTCTTCTATCTGAGTTTCTTGGTTTCTACTATCATTAACTGTTTTTTCAGGAATATTTTGAGGGTTAGCAGAAGCCTTATCAGTTTTAGGATTCTCAACAAAAAGTTTAGGATCTGATATTTTAAAGTCAGTAGGATTCTTTCTTGACTCAATGACTGTTGTTGAATTGGTGGTTTTGGGAGAATTAGCTTTTGGAACATCCTTAGAATATTGAGCCACCTCGTCAGTAATATCTACAATTTTTGGGCCTTGCTGCTTTTTAGGACTGGTCGAATTTGAACTCTGTTTGCTATCTCTAGGAAGAATTTGCAAGAATTTTGATTTAGAAGTATCAGTCTTCTTTTTGTTTTGTTATTGTTGATTTGGAGCATTATTCTTTATGGCAGGTTCATTGGTTTTCTTGCTCCTAAGGTTGTATTGACTGTGAATTTCGTTTATTGCAAAATCATAACCTTGTTTATAATCATAGGATTCTCTAGATTCTACTTTTAACTGTTGAAGTTCAAAGAGTTCCTGGTCCTCCTGGGTGAGGAAAATGGTATTGTTTTCATCAATCCCCATAACAATGTTGATGTATTCCTCCTCGTCAACACTGTTTTGTGAACTTTCTGCAAATTTTTCTTGGAATGGGGTTCTTATATTTTGATCAGGGGAAGGTTCTTTACCTTTTCCGGGGTTGTTGTTTTTTCTATAATTGGGATTCCAGATCTGGGATTGATTGTCCCATTGTGGTTTCTTTTCAATTTGATCCAGTCTATCAACTATTTTTTCTAGTGCTTTAGTAACGAAATCAAACTTACTATCTAAGTGAGATGCTTCTTCTTTAATAGTAACCCTTCTTTCGTTTCTCATTCTGGCCTTCTTTGCAATTATGTTGATTTCTACACCTACAGTGTTTTGTTGCATTTGTTCTAAAGTATTTTCATCCATTTCCCTAAGTTGGTAAGCCATGTCTACGTCAAAGCAATCAGGGAATTTGAGTAGCACGGAGTACGGGTAGGTTTAAGGTCTGCAGGAATGGCATTGTAAACACTGTTATATCTTGTGCAGAAGTCTTGGACAGACTCATTTGGGGCTCTCTTGATAGCATCAAACTCAGATAGTATTTGCATAGGGTTCTTCTTTTTCTCCCATTTATTTAGGAAGGCTTTATGGAAAGCAGCTAGGTCTGCTATGCTACCAGCTCCTAAACCTTTAAACCAGGTTTTTAATTCTCCAATTAAGCTCTAAGAAAATAACCTCATTTGGACATCAGTTTCATCTATCTCATAGAATTCCCAAAAATCACTCATTCTATTAATATGTTGTTGTGCAGTAATCTGTAAAAGATTATCAAATAGTGGAATATCTTTTTGGTAGTTTTGGGGCATGTCATGGAGATTCTGAGGTAAGACCAAGGGAGCATATCGGGCTGCCGTGGCTTGAATTTTAGCTGAACTGGGAGGTACCGTTGTAGTGATAGGGATAGTGTTGGTTACTGCAATGGATGTACCTGAAGAGCTTGGTAGTGGGGATGAAAAAGAAGTAGTATGGCTAATGGTAGTTGTAATGGGTTGGGGAAATTATGGATATACTACTTTGTGCTGCAAGGGTAGCTCAGGGATGAATGGATCAGTTGATGAGATAGCAGTGGATTGTGGATATGATGAGTATATGATTCTATGGGACAGAGGCAACTCAGGGCTTATGGGCTCTTAAGGTGAACTCACAGCAGAATCAGTAAATGATGTGGCAACATACAGAGTAGAATCTGATGTTGGAAAGACTGTTGTATATAGCTCAGAAACTGGGGGTTTAAATTTAGACAAAAAATTTGCTAACTTAACAACTTCTTCAATGTCTTTAATTTTTGTGACACTTACCCTTTTTACTGGACTTTTACTTTCAGTTTGATCTGATTTAGTAGGAACATAAATAATTTTGTGTTTTTCACTTACATAAGAAGTAAAATTTGGATCTAAAACAATTTCTTTTAAATCTGATTCAGATTTTGTTCTAAACAAATATTTTTCAAACTTTAAGTCAAAATCAATGTCTGATAAGCTTACCAATTCTTTGGGTAAAGAATCAACTCTTTTCATAGGTATCTCAGTTTCAAAACTATCAATTTGTTTTTTCTTCTTTTTTCCTATCTGGTTCGGATTGTCTACTATCTTTGGAGGATTAGGATCAGGGTTGGATCTAGTGTAGTATAATTTCCTGGGAGCCATAATGTTTAATGGGTAAAATACCCATAACCTTTAAACTCAATCTTAAAGTAGAAAAGATATAATTAAAAATCTTCCTTCAAGATTAAACTTAAAACTGGAGAGTGGTTAGTTCCCCAGTATGGTCGCCAGTATGTTATCACCCTAGTAATTCTCAGGTTGTGGGATGGGGATTTTTGTAGTTAAGAACACCAGGGGTAACCAAGAACTGCTTTGGGAATTCAGGATCTAGCCTTCCTGAGCTTCGAAGAGGGATCTCTCCTAAAGATTTAGCTTTGTTTTGGTAAAGGGTTTTAGGCTAGCTATGAGTAAGCAATAGGACTGATTTTAGAAGTGTGGTAGGAATAAAAAGTATTTCATCGTAAACCAGAGGGATCTATTAGAACATTGGGCAATGGAGTCAACTCTCTAGGCAAGCAGAGCTAGGAAATAAGACTTAAAGATGCAAATGTACTAAGGGCGGGATAGATGGCCTTCTAAGGCTTTGAATAGGCTTTGTTGATGGAATGGGTGAAATATGAACAAAAGGGCACTTAAGAATCCTTAAGTTACAAAAAAGAGGATTGAAGGAGGGGATCAAACTGGGACCTAGAGCAATTAAGAATTCTATGGTCCAATTATCAAGCAGAAAACATAAAAATGCTAACTAGTTTAAAACAGAGAGCTTATTATCACTAATTCTGTTTAATTTCTCCTTAGTTGATCATTACAGAATAGAAACACATCAAATGAATGTATGTAAACTTTAAAGAATAACACTGAAAACAGGAAAAAATATGAGACTTATCTTATCACCACGAGAATCCTTAGTTATGATGTCTCTAATCTTGTTTCCAGACTGTTGCTTCGCTAATTGACTCACACCAACTTCAATATGTCCAGAAAAATGACTATAGTAGTCTTGAGAAATTTTATTCGACATTGAATACTTAGAATTATGAAGTATTTATACACAAAAATTGTTTACAAAATATCTCAAAAATTGAGATAATGTTTTAAGGAAAAATAGGAAAGAGAACATAAGAAGAGGGACAATAGCAAAACAGTTTGCAAGCTATCCTCCTTTACAAGGAAAAATAGAACTGTTTATCTTATCTAAACTGATTTTTTATGTGCTATGAGCATAGCTAGCATTAGGTACATCTTCTCGTGCATGGTGACTTGTAGAATACTTTTCCTTTTCACCTTCTGTTCTGACACTCTTTATCTTTGTTTTTCACTGTTTCACTGTTGTAATTGAAAAATGACCAACAGTAACCATTTGATTTTACTGATACACTTTGACCCTAATACACTTTGGCACTGATTTTTTCACCAGAAGGTAAAAGTAAAATATGATTTTTCATGTGATTTTCCTATCCTTTACCTAACAAATTCACGTCAGATCTGTGAATTCTTGCCACTATTCAGCAGTGGGAATCTTCATATTCTTCAATTTCCTGTAACTTTCATCAGCCTTTGTATATCCAGCAAAGTTTGGCTTCACTGTGAACATATGCTTGATTTTATTTCCAGAAAGAATAGATTTTCAAAATATTGAAGTAGTACTTTGCCACTTGGAGATCCTTGTGGCAAAGGCTGTTTAGCTTGCTCTTTAGCATGAGCTCTGATTTTCTGATCATAATCTTTTTGTGGCATTAATTTGTCATTTAATGCATGAATTTTTGGTAAACCTGCTTCTGATAATACTTTGTATTTGGCCCAAAATCTTGAGATGGCCAAGTTCATATCTTTACACTTGTCTTCCAAATTATTCATCATGTTTCTTTTATTCAAGAATTTCTTAATTTGAAGGATGGCCTCTGTTCTGTCAGCAATTTTCAACTCTTCCAATTCTTCTATGTTTTTGCTGTTAAAAAATGCTATGAGTTGAACTGCTTGTGGTGGCTTATTTTCAATTTATTTCTTGGTTTTATCAATTTCTGCATTTGCAACCTGTAGCAACTCTTTCTGCTCATAAATTATCTAAATAGAAGGCCATTGTGAGTGAATGCCTTCAATAATTTTTGTCCATAAATGATTTTTTATGTATGCAACCTGATCTGTAAGATTCACCTGTTGTTGAAGAATTTTTACTTGTTCTTGTAATCTATCAGCCCTCTGTTCATTCCCTTTGGAAGTAATTAAGGCATCTCTTTTAGAAATTTCCAGATTTTTAATAGTGCCTTTCAAATTGAGTATTTCTTTATCTTTCAAAGACATATCTTCCATGGCTCTGATTATTGCATCTTTGTCCTCTACTGTGTTTACCTATGAGGTTGATGAAGAGGAGGCAGAGATGTCATGAGAAGTGATTGGCACTGCAGTTGCCAATACTCCTTGTGGTGCTAAGTGTTCTGCCAATGTACATGGAACAGCTGTGCTTACAGTTGGGATCACTGTAGGAATGAAAACCTGTTGAGCTTTCTTCAGTTTTTCATTCTCTTGCATGAAAGCTTCTATTTTGATTTCCATTTCTTTTATCTAGTCTGTCATTTTAAGAACAAGTTGTTTTAATTCATCATTTTCTGTCTTCTACTGAAGGATTTCTTTTTCCTAAGGATTTTCACTTTGAGGCAATTTTAGCTATTTTCTGAGGGCAGCTATATATTCATTTTTCTGTTTTATTAAAGCCTTTGAAACTTCAATGTTAGCTGGATCAGCTCCTGCTTCAATCACCAAGTCTTCTAATGCTTTGATCTTCAAGTTATTGGCATATAATGAGGCTTTATCCAATTTCATTTGAGTTTAGAGATTTATCAATGTTTTCTCAAGCCTGATAGAATTCATAATCTTATTGACTATCTTAGAATATAGCATCTCTGTGTTGCTCCTATGAAATTCTATTTGGTCCAATTCATGGACTTCATCTGCATCAACTTCAAGTTCTGTCTTTGAATAATCTGCAATAGTTTTTGGATCAGCCACTGTAGGCTTGAGAAATGACATCACGAATTTATTAGAATAATAATCAAAATCTGAAAGGAGTCTATCTTTATTCCTAGGCTTTTCTTTAAGGAATTTGGAATATGCTTCATTTTGTATTTCTTCATTCTTTTCTTTAATTTGTCTGAACCTGATTTGAATATCTGACTCTGTGTTGTCAAGTTCTTTAGAAGAAGAGGACATATCAACTTTAGATTGTTTATCCACCATGGATGTGTCTTTCTGCTGGGCTCCAAATTGAACATTTTGAAGCTCTTTGAGAGTTTCATTTACTATCCTTGTTGCTTCATCATCAATTTCATGACCATTGTTATCTTCAACATTGATAGCTTTATCCCTTTCTTCATTAGTCAATTTACTTTTCTTATTGTAGGGAATTCTGAAACTTTTATCTGGAATAGTTTCAGCAGTGAAACTATCTTCCTTTCTGCTTCTTTTATGAAGAATTTTAGTTTCTTTGTTCACTGTAATCACCTATGTTTGATCAACCTGTTTATCTTTTCCACTATTTCCCTGCATGCCCTGTGAGTCATCATCAAATAAAGTATTTGGCTCCCATTCATGTTTATTGGCATATTTCTCAATTTGGGGCTTGGGATCATGCAAGAAGGCAGACAACTTGCATTTCAATCCTATCGTGCTTAAACTTCTTGAGGATCATAATTCCACATAAATCTGTATGGGAATTTATACTCTTTCAACTTGACATTAATTTCATTTGCTGCTTCTATGTTATTCACAATAAATGGCCCAATTTTATTTTTCAACTTGAACCGAGTCTTTTTTCTAGAAGCTATGAAATTAAGTTCATCTACATTCAACAACTGCCTAAAATAATCTAAGGCAAATATCATTGTTGTCAAAAATCTTGGTAATTTGTATGGGGCCAAGAGTGCACCATATACTTTGATCTCTGTGTAATTCTTGTATAAGTACCAATCCCCTGTTTTACAGCTCTAAAATAGCTGTAAGATCCTCTTTGTCTCTTCATTAATTCTAGGGGTTTGTTCTTTATTCAGTAAATTCATAGAAGGTACTAGAAACAAGTCATTAAAGTCTACAAAGTTGTATTCCATGTTCCGTTTTCTCAGAATTGATGACCAAAACACAACTGAAAGTACATTTCCTTCTAGATCTATCTTCTAAAACTCAATAGGAAACTTGTCTGCTTGATAATACAAAAAGAGATGAAGTAGATATGAGGTGTATCTAAAGACTTATTATTCTAACAATCTGGATAATTGGTAGTGCATGCTTTCTGCAATGAATTTAGAAAAATTATACACAATGGATAGAGACTGGCCAGGACTCAGAGTAGACAGAAAACCTAAGATAGCCACATCAGTGAATTCATCACTGGTGTATCCCGGTGTGAATGATAGCATGGAGACAATATGTCTAGTTTCATTTGGAAAATCAAAAGTATCAAATGGAGGATTAAGCTTAGGGATATCAACTTGCTTGGGACAAAAAGTCTGGAAGACTTTAAACTTAGAAGCAAAATCAAGTTCTAGGTAATTCTGAGTTAAATCCTCTATTGACAATGAAGCAGCATTAGGGTCAGGGTTTAGTTGTAGCATAGAGTTTATGGATTCTGTATTGATGTAAAATAATACCTCTCTGTCTATATTCACAATGCACCTTTGGTCTGGAAGATAATAGGACTGACATAATTTGACAAAATCAGGGGATGAATGAGTAAGAGGGACAATGCATTTTAGCAGATTGGAATCCCAGACTGGTATATCTTTATCATCTTTCTCTACTGATTTACCAAAACACCAGTTATAGACATCAAGCAAATTTAATTCTACTAAAGGGTCCAATATTCTGTAATCAAGGTCAACCAGAGGACTATTTTCTTGTGAAGTTACTGGAGGTTGGACAGACCTGACAACTTCTAAGGAATCAGAAGTGAGTGCAGGGGTTGGTTTATCAAGTTTAGAGGACTCGGGCTGAGGGAATTTCACAGAGGCTTTGGACCTCCTGATTTGGGGGTTGCTTGTTTTTTTGTCATTTTTTAATTGAACAGATCAAGCTTAGACTGTTTGTTGAGTTCTTTTGTTGGAAACAAGGGATTTTTTAAGAATATCTCTGGTAAAATAGGGTTTTGAGCAGGGTTTTAGATGAAAAGAGGGTTTTAATACTCAGAAGAAAGGTTATGATCAATTTCAGCAGTTAAAATGACTAGGGTATGGCTAAAACTTGCAAAAACGGGAATGAGGGATTCTAGGGAAAATTTGACAGAGTTTCCCCTGTATTTTGGATGTTTTTTGTAATTTCTGTATGGTAATTAAGACAATTACAGGTAATAACAGAAAAATTGGTGTTTTTATTTTGGAAATTGAATCTTTTCTAGTTAAGTTCGACGAAAAATACCTTTAAAAGGTATAATTGTGGTCAAATATGTTTCACGGTTGCACGTGGTCTTCAATTTTGCTAAATTGGTCTATCAGAGAGTATTGTAGCTCTTCGTAGTTGAATTTCAGGGAAACTGGCTTGAAAATGGCGCTAGTAAGTTTGAAAATGGTGAAAAGGGCTCTGCAGAGGCTCTCAAAGGTTCACTGGTGCAAAAATGGTGAAAATTCGATGAAAATAGGCTTAGCAGAGGTTTCACAGGTTTAAAGCGCGAATAGGTGAAAATTCATTGAAAATTATGAGTTTTTATGAATTAATCATAGTTCAAACCATAGTTAAATCTTATTAAATCATAGTTTTGGCGGAAGTGGTTTCGGAATACCAGTGGGTGGTATTCGCGCAGCTCTAGAGTGGTAAGAGGTAAATCGCTTTTCGAACGCGATCCAATTATATCAGGACACGTCGATACAAGGTGGTTTCGAATAAAAACCTATATCGTGCGGCTTTTCCAAAACTTTGGTCGATTACTTTTTGGGCACGATATGAGATATCGGTCGTTAGATCTTGCTTTGGAAAGCGAATGGTCACAATCAAAACGTAAGGTGCGGGGAAAGGTAAGTCATCGGGTTCATTTTGAGCCACAGGATCTTGGAAATAAATAAAAGATCTACGGTTAAAATTCAATGCGATGGGGGAGGGATGGAATTGTATTAATTCTGTCGCGTTGATTTTTAGTCGTCGGATCAACTAGTTAGATGGGATCGGAGGGTTGACATTAATCCCGATGGATAAAGGGATAAGGTTAGTTTATATACAAAAAACCGATTTTTTTCAATGGAAAAGGTGATCGAGAGGGATATTCAGGACTTTAACCAAGGTTAGGGACTGTGGTAATGGAATATATATTGCGGGGAAATGGTTAGGTTATAGATTTAACCTTAGGTTAAGGGAGTCGGGCAAGGGGAAAATATACAAGGAAATGGGTTTATGCTTTTTAGTTTAAATAAAACTTCGGTATTTTTGCTTAAAACATATATAAAACATGTTTTAAAAGATTTTCGAATATTTTTATTATATGGTTAATTAAACCAGGTTGATTTAACTACCATAGGGGTGGGATTATACATAAAGGTACATTTTAGCCAAAGGGGGTTATAATGTGGGTTTTTATTAAACATGTGAAAATTATAAACTTCGGCTAAAATGATAATAAATGGGTTTTTGGGTTTATTATATAAAAAGGAGTTATATATAACAAGAGAAGGTCATTTCTATAGGGAGTTAATACATAAATTAAAGTTAATATGAAAATAGGACATGGTATACTCAAAACACATAAACATAACAAGTAAATTGAATTTCAAAAGATAATTTGCATTGATCTTATCACTTAACTTATTATATAATGTTATTTTGAGGGCTTAATGTTTTCAAATGATGTAGGAAGTTAATCAAATGGGAATTAAAATGCCTTTAAGTAAAAATTGGAGTTTTACATAGGATTATTCAGGTGGATGAATGCATGAATGGTAAATGATGTGAATTTAGGGATTAATATAGACATTTTACACTTTCAACTGATCAGTCATAGAGCCTTGGGTCCGGTCCCAACAAAAGTCAAGGAAATGCCTTGAGCCTTTCTGACTGATAGCTTAGAATGTTTCATGACTATGGGAAGGGGAAGTTAGTTATTTTGCAGCCCATAATGAATGATATTTACATTGAGACTTTTCACCTTCTTCTACCTACCTAGCTTACCATGCTGACATTTTTTCTTCCTTTGTAGTAAGGTGCATTTAAGCTAGCAACCTTCACATCATTTATTCTTTTTGAAAGCAAGTAAAACTATCTGAATCTACACTTATTTCATCCATGAATCCAGATTAAACTATTGGATTCATTTTATTTCTCTACCTAACTACTGCATTGTCATGATTAAGCAGTATGACAACTCATTATTCTCTATCTAGAACAAGTGAAATTGAAAAATGACAAGTTAATATTAAACTGTTTAACTCATCATGGACTATGGCATTTATTGACACTCTGCCATAGTCAAAAAGTAAAAATTAGTGGCATTTATGCTTGCACACTTTCATTTTTATTCATTTTTCTTTTAGGGTCTTTTATTTTTTCTAAGTCCTTTGATTATTCTTTTAGGGATTTTACCCTCTTTTTTATTTTTATTTTTTATTTTTTAAATTTTTTACAAAATATGTGAATAAAATTTGCAGAAGGCAAAGTATGTACAGATTTACAAGATTATCAACTGTCAAGTAAAAATTATGACTCCTATATTATAGGTTTGTAACACCATCTCTATCTCTCGATTGTGCTTGGAAAGCTCATTTCCCTCTCCTAGGGTTTTGAGGACATTTTTCTTGGTTCCATGACTTCCATGGTTAAATCATCAACAATACTTGTATCTTGATGCTTTTACACCTTCCCCTATCGTTAATATACCTTCCTAAAATCTTCCCATCACTCATATCCTTCAAAATAATCATTTTTCCAAAGCCCTAGCCTATTGCTACAATTTGACACTTTTCGAGACTACACCTGTGCTTTGCCCTTTTGGACCCCTTCCCCTTAATAAATACTTGAAATTACACTTTCCCCTACTTCTTAAGATCCCTCTCTACCTCCAAATATTTCCTAAGAATTTAGAAGCCCCCTATCCCCTTTATTTCCCTTCATTCTTATAAATTGCACAAATCACTTGTTTTTCCTACACTAAACCCTAATTTCCTCTTCCATTGAGCTAGGGTTTGCTATGGAATCAAAGACATATGAGTAGAGGAGGCATAAGGGAGGTCATATTAGAAATTATGAGGCTAGTCTAGCTCATAAACATCATGTCTCCATCATTTTTCAAGAAATCATTCCAAGGGATAAATCATTTGCCACACATAGGGCCAGCTTTTCTTCAAACTATGTTCATGACAAAATGGTGATGAATTTTAAAAAAGTGAAAGAGGTTGTCGTCCATTATAGGTCAAGGAAGAAAAAAAACCTTCAATTTTTACACAGGTGTCATGGTTTTCGAGAAATTTCAAAAATATAGTTGTTATAGGAGACTTGTTGCACTTCTGGAGTGACCTTGGGAAAATAAATTTTGCTCCTAGTTGGAGTGTCCAAATGACTTTCTTGATAAGTCAAATTATAACTAGACTAGAATATATTTCCAATGAGCTACCATGAGCTCAATTTGGACCTGAGGAAGGCTTCCCAAAGTTTCCTGAAAAAACACACTGCATTTTTGCACCCCCATTCTGCACTTTTTTACCAGTCTTGGGATAATTGAATTTTTAGGGGCTACACTTGATCATTTGATGTGCTTGATAGGTCCATTGTGTAGCCACAAGAGATATATTTCCAACTAGCTATCATGAGATCAATTTTGACACCTTCAACCCATCCAAAACTCAGCTGCAAGATGGCGGTGTGCACTTGACACTGGCGCTGGGCACCTGGATAGTCTTGGGATATTTAACTTTTGGAGTGCTAACACTAATAATTTCATGAAAAAAAGTATATTTTTGTAAAACATACAAGACAAGATTTCCAATGAGCTATCCTGATCTCAATTTGGACATCGAAAACCCCCTCAAAAGTTGGTTTGAAGTTGGAATTGTGCTTTTTCCAGTTCACTGATATTTTCCAGATTTTGACTTTTTCTCAATTGGTCAATGGATTTGATGGATTTTACTAATGTAATTGATTCATGTAAATGTAATTATGTCACTTTTAGTTACTATAGGTAGATACATTGGGTAAAAGTGTATTTTTTGGATAAATAAATCAGTTTCACTAAATTTAGGGATGATTTAGTTTGACCACCCTACACTCTAGGTTTCAGTTCAGACTTTTGTGGAACTGCTCCTCCTCTCATGGATTCGACCCCTGAGGTTGGGAGAGGTTGTTTGAGGTCTATATCTTGTACTTTTTGACTCATTTTAGAGGTTATATATTTTTGTATGTTGATGCATTGATCATAGACTCTAGCGTAATCATTTTTTGCAAGAACTTAATGAAAAGGTTGCAACTATTTCTTTGGGATACGTGTGGTATGGAAATTTAGCATTGTTTTTCTTATGTCTCATTATGTATGAATTTTTTGTTTCATGATCCATTTAATTTCTATGATATGTTGGTTTTTAATTTGATAAACATAATACATCTCTCATGCTATGTTTTGGTAAAGCCATCATAGTTTGTTCATCTTCTTTAGTTTAGAAAGAATTCATGCTTAGCCGTGCTCTTTCTATCTCCTCACATGTCTGATCGATCCCAATCAGAAACCCTAAAGTGTTAGTTTTTCTACCTACCTTTCCCCATTGAATCTTTGTAAACCTAATCCTATTTTCCTTGACCTAGCCTCTTTGACCGAATTATCCTCATCCAGCAACCCAATTCAACCAAATCAAACCCTTGTACTTATACCTAGCTTAAAACCCTAATTCATCTAGCCCTCTTGGCTGTGACATTGTGGAGAGAGCCCTCTCTAGTTTGGTAGGGATAGATACCAAGCCAAAATATTGGTATATGGTTACCTCTGTTGGGATTTCTTCTTTAGCCTTAGAGATCTGGTGGAGAGATAATAGGTCATATGGAATGAAGCACCACTACCTAAGTACCACACATAACCCATCACCGATGACACCATACATGCGATGAGGGTGAATCCAACTTGAACTGTGAAGCAAGTGCTTCACCTACCGCTCCTCCTAAGGAGTTTTCATTGGTATTCTTGTGTGGAAACTTTGTAGCAAAGTGTCCAAGCTCATTTCAGTGAAAACATTTTACCTTTGACAAGTCTTGCTTCTTGCCCACCTGACTAGAATCCAATCTGGAATGGGACACCTTCCCTTTCCCTTTCTTTGCCTTTATATCCAAGGCAAATTTATCCTCATCATCAGTCTTTGATGAGGATCCATCTGTGGTGTTCCGCTGAATCTCTTCTTGTACCAAGTCAGACCATAATCGCTCCCATTCTGGTAGCTTCTCCGTCCCATTCACTGAGTCCTGGTAGCCATGCCAACTCTTGGAAATGCAGAGAAGTTCCAGGATCACCAAATCATCTTAGGAAACTATCACACCAACACTTCCAATCTCATTTTTACATTGATTGAACTTCATCAAGTATTTTGATATGGTGTCGCCCTTCTCCATCTTGATATTTCTGAGCTTGTCCTTTAGCGTCAGCTTCCTGTGGTCATTGCTATTCTAAAACAAATATTTTAAGTCCTAACACATATCATATGGATTTTCCTTTCCATGGAGGTTCGATACAATATGATCTCGAACTCCTTCTAACAGAATCCTTCTCGCCTTTGCTACATTATTTTTCCATGCATCAAGAAGCTGAGAATTTGTTGTTTCGAGCTGGGGAATATCAATATCTATGAATTCCTTCAGTTTGTTGTCCTCCAACATTGCCTCCATCATGTCCTTTCATGCTATGCAATTTGAATTATGCTCAAGGGCATATTCGAGTCTAAATCTAGAGAAGCACATCTTGATTTGTTGCTAGTCCTGGAGAATAAATCTGCAAATTCGATTCACCTATTTAAAAAAAAAAAATTAGTTATTCTCTTCTATAGTGATTCCTACTATGAAACAATGTATAAATATCTAAATAGATTCAACTGATATTGTAATATGCTAAAAAAAAATACTGAATCAATTCTACAAATTGCGGAAACCACTTACCACCGCATAATCACCTGAACAAGAAAGAGAAAGAATTTCAATCTAACAACACAAAGATGTATCTAGGGAAAGCTTTAAATAAAACCCCGCTATCTGTATATTGCATTAAGTCAAGAATATGAAACAATACAATGTTATTTTCCTTCATGAGAAACCTTTGCACTATCTCTGACTGTCTCACTCTGATCCCAACAAGAATGGTCTGATACTTAACCAATTTTCCGCCTCTGGGTTGCTTAGCCTTGCTTACACATTCTTGGAGGAATTGAGCCCCTATTAATTAGTAAATTCCCAAGAATTGATTGCGCAATTCATCTAAGGCGTCCTGCTGACCTCATGCATGACCTATACAATTTTCTAATTATACAAGTGATAATTCTCTTCCCTTTAACTCCAATCTCAACTGGGACTTCCTTAGAACTGACATGCAACAATTATTTATGGCGAATTATTAGTTATATGATTGATCATCTATTAGTTAGAACTAGTCAAACTGATTTTAACTCAAATAATTGAGTTAATTAATTACAACTCAAAATAAAATGTAACTGGACCCTCTAAAATCTAGAGTGAACTCTACATGCCTCTAGTTTGACCCTCAACTCGAATTATTGAGCTAACTAAGTCTTCCCGACTTAGTTAACTCTTATCATGAGATATATATTTCCAACTAGCTATCATGAGATCTAACCTAGATAGTCTTGCGATATTTAAATTTTGGAGTGCTAACACTAATAATTTCATGAAAAAAAGTATAGTTTTGTAAAATAGACAAGATAGGCTTTCCAATGAACTATCCTAAGCTCAATTTGGACATCGCAAACCCCCTCAAAAGTTGGTTTGAAGTTGGAATTATGCTTTTGCCAGTTCACTGATATTTTCCAGATTTTGACTTTTTCTCAGTTGGTCAATGGATTTGATGGATTTTACTAATGTAATTGATTCATGTAAATGTAATTATGTCACTTTTAGTTACTATAGGTAGATACATTGGGTAAAAGTGTATTTTTGGGATAAATAAATCAGTTTCACTAAATTTAGGGATGATTCAGTTTGACCACCCTACACTCTAGGTTTCAGTTCAGACTTTTGTGGAACTGCTCCTCCTCTCATGGATTCGACCCCTGAGGTTGGGAGAGGTTGTTTGAGGTCTATATCTTGTACTTTTTGACTCATTTTAGAGGTTAGATATTTTTGGATGTTGATGCATTGATCATAGACTCTAGCGTAATCATTTTTTGCAAGAACTTAATGAAAAGGTTGCAACTATTTCTTTGGGCTACCTGTGGTATGGAAATTTAGCATTGTTTTTCTTATGTCTCATTATTTATGAATGTTTTGTTTCATGATCCATTTAATTTCTATGATATTTTGGTTTTTAATTTGATAAACATAATACATCTCTCATGCTATGTTTTGGGAAAGCCATCATAGTTTGTTCATCTTCTTTAGTTTAGAAAGAATTCATGCTTAGCCGTGCTCTTTCTATCTCCTCACATGTTTGATCGATCCCAATCAGAAACCCTAAAGTGTTAGTTTTTCTACCTACCTTTCCCCATTGAATCTTTGCAAACCTAATCCTATTTTCCCTGACCTAGCCTCTTTGACCGAATTATCCTCATCCAGCAACCCAATTCAACCAAATCAAACCCCTGTACTTATACCTAGCTTAAAACCCTAATTCATCTAGCCCTCTTGGCTGTGATATTGTGGAGAGAGCCCTCTCTAGTTGGGTAGGGATAGATACCAAGCCAAAATATTGGTATATGGTTACCTCTGTTGGGATTTCTTCTTCAGCCTTAGAGATCTGGTGGAGAGATAATAGGTCATATGGAATGAAGCACCACTACCTAAGTACCACACATAACCCATCACCGATGAAACCATACATGTGATGAGGGCGAATCCAACTTGAACTGTGAAGCAAGTGCTTCACCTACCGCTCCTCCTAAGGAGTTATCATTGGTATTCTTGTGTGGAAACTTTGTAGCAAAGTGTCTAAGCTCATTTCAGTGAAATTTTTTTACCTTTGACAAGTCTTGCTTCTTGCCCACCTGACCGGAATCCAATCTGGAATGGGACACCTTCCCTTTCCCTTTCTTTGCCTTTC
Source organism: Pinus albicaulis (assembly GCA_034641835.2). Lineage (NCBI taxonomy): Eukaryota > Viridiplantae > Streptophyta > Pinopsida > Pinales > Pinaceae > Pinus > Pinus albicaulis. The sequence goes on along the minus strand of CM076577.1, from coordinate 606,606,139 downwards.
TATCCAAGGCAAATTTATCCTCATCATCAGTCTTTGATGAGGATCCATCTGTGGTGTTCGTTGAATCTCTTCTTGTACCAAGTCAAACCATAATCACTCCCGTTCTGGTAGCTTCTCCGTCCCATTCACTGAGTCCTGGTAGCCATGCCAACTCTTGGAAATGCATAGAAGTTCCAGGATCACCAAATCATCTTAGGAAACTGTCACACCAACACTTTCAATCTCATTTCGACATTGATTGAACTTCATCAAGTATTTTGATATGGTGTCGCCCTTCTCCATCTTGATATTTCTAAGCTTGTCCTTTAGCGTCAGCTTCCTGTGGTCATTGCTATTCTGAAACAAATATTTTAAGTCCTAACACATATCATATGGATTTTCCTTTCCATGGAGGTTCAATACAATATTATCTCGAACTCCTTCTAACACAATCCTTCTCGCCTTTGCTATTCTTTTTCCATGCATCAAGAAGCTGAGAATTTGTTGTTTCGAGCTGGGGAATATCAATATCTATGAATTCCTTCATTTTTTTGTCCTCCAACATTGCCTCCATCATGTGCTTTCATGCTATGCAATTTGAATTATGCTCAAGGGCATATTCGAGTCTAAATCTAGAGAAGCACATCTTAATTTGTTGCTAGTCCTGGAGAATAAATCTGCAAATTCGATTCACCTATTTAAAAAAAACACTAGTTATTCTCTTCTATAGTGATTCCTACTATGACACCATGTATAAATATCTAAATAGATTCAACTTATATTGTAATATGCTAAAAAAAAATACTGAATCAATTCTACAAATTGCGGAAACCACTTACCACTGCATAATCATCTGAACAAGAAATAGAAAGAATTTCAATCTAACAGCACAAAGATGTATCTAGGGAAAGCTTTAGATAAAAACCCCGCTATCTGTATATTGCATTAATTCAAGAATATGAAACAATACAATGTTATTTTCCTTCATGAGAAACCTTTGCACTATCTCTGACTGTCTCACTCTAATCCCAACAAGAATGGTCTGATACTTAACCAATTTTCCACCTCTGGGTTGCTTAGCCTTGCTTACACATTCTTGGAGGAATTGAGCCCCTATTAATTAGGAAATTCCCAAGAATTGATTACGCAATTCATCTAAGGCGTCCTGTTGACCTCATGCATGACCTATACAATTTTCTAATTATACAAGTGATAGTTCTCTTCCCTTTAACTCCAATCTCAACTGGGACTTCCTTAGAACTGACATGCAACAATTATTTATGGCGAATTATTAGTTATATGATTGATCATCTATTAGTTAGAACTAGTCAAACTGATTTTAACTCAAATAATTGAGTTAATTAATTACAACTCAAAATAAAATGTAACTGGACCCTCTAAAATCTAGAGTGAACTCTACATGCCTCCAGTTTGACCCTCAACTCGAATTTATTGAGCTAACTAAGTCTTCCCGACTTAGTTAACTCTTACAAGCTATCATGTGATGTGGAATTACAATTTACTTCTAATTTAATTAGGGAAAAATTAAATTAGAAGTCCTTCTTGTCGCCAATTTCAACACAAATCTCTGCATTATTGACCACCAAATAAATGGCATGTTCCATTTGGTCAACAATATATGGAACCATAATATTTTGGTATTGTTTAGCAGGTCCAAATCCAAATCTAGAACCCCTCCCTTGAACTAATTCTTTGAATGAAATTGTTGGTCCATTTGGTGTTTTGGCTCAAGTAGCACCCCCAAAAAACACCTTGTTCATAATGATGTTGAATCTTTACTAATATTGTAATCCCCTAGCACTGAGGAATCATTCAGCAGGTCCAAATCCAAATCTAGAACCCCTCCCTTGAACTAATTCTTTGAATGAAATCGCTCGTCCATTTGGTGTTTTGGCTCAAGTAGCACCCCCATATAACATCTTGTTCATAATGATGTTGAATCTTTACTAATATTGTAATCCCCGAGCACTGAGGAATCATGTATAATATTCCCTTCATATTGAAAAAATGGAAACTTGTAGATATACCCCATGTATCTTGCAACAACATGTTTTAGAGAGTAAACAAGGGCAAAACTATTGGACCAGAGAGTGAAATATTTAGCAATGAAGTTTCGAATGAAAATCTGAAATGTGTTGGTATGTTCTAGCAAAGTCTAAGAATGAGGTAATACACCACATGGGGCATGAGAACCAAAAGGAGCTCGTGGAAAACCTCACATATACCTCAAAACCACAAGGCCCAAGGGCACATAGAATATCCTATGAATAAAAAAATATTGAGAAAAAAAACGAGGAAAGAAAACAATATACTTGACAGGGAAATCTTCCACTTCAGCGTCATCTAATTGGGACTATCATTGATGTCAATAACAATTCCCATGTATCACAATGAAAACCTAGTTTCCAGTGTCATTTTCACTCATACCTGATATCTCATTCCATTTATTATTATTATTATTAATTGTAAAAAATGATAATATAAACCTTAAACTTATTTATTTAAAATAACATGTAACAATATTTTTAAATATGGATATCCATTTTTACTTTATCATGGTTATATATATATATATATATATATATATATATATTATGGGTCAAAAAGGCTAAAAAGGCTAAACAACAAGTGGATGGATAAGACTTTATCATGGTCATTGTGAAAAATACCTTATTAATATATATATATATATATATATATATATATATATATATATATATATATATATATATAGTGGGTCAAAAAGGCTAAACAAGAAGTGAATGGATAAGGGTATATATGTAGATATATTTAATATGTTTAATTTATGATTTTGAAATGTTATTTTGTGTGAACCATAAAAATGTTCACGTGCATTATCAAGAGAATAATATAAGACGTACCACATAGGTTTATTTGTGCAAATTTAATATGTGAATTAGTTATTAGGGCAGACATGATACTGTATAGAAGAATCATGTAGCTTCCCCACATGAATTATACTGTGTAGTGTATTGTTTGTGTTCTCTATCAGAATGTACAGGTTTCTTTTTCGGACAACTGTGATTGGAGTTGAGGTTAGAACTTAGGACTAGTTGACCAAAGTCAACCACTAAGTTGCAATTTTGTCATATATGTGTACAGATCTATAACAACGATCGTATTGTGAAAACCCAATACCGAAGCAAAAGAAAGAACTTATTGTGAAAACCGAATACCGCAGCAAAAGAAAAAAACTGTGTTTGCCATGTGCATGTTCTGTTATCGTAGTCGGCCAAAAGGGAACAAAGGGTTAGATTCCCTCAGCCCTTGGAATGGCCTTATCATTATCTACAAAAATACTAGCAAAATAAAACAAAAGAAATTATAACTTCGTATTCACTGGAAAACCAAGAATATTATTGTGAAGCAAGAAAGAATAGGAACACAGATGTAGGATTACATTAAACAAAAGATGCATAGTGCTCAAATTGCTTAAAAACCTTAATTCATGCCAAAAATCAAATAATATAAAAGGAGTTGTAAACCAATGGTACATCATTCTATTGGCTAAGAGGAATAACCATTAATACATATATATTTCTAGAAACATGTTTGTAAGCATCAATGTAACAGAAAAAAAAAAAAAAAAAAAAGTCGGGTCACGGATGCCGCCCTACAACTTGTGTTGGAATTATTGGGAAATTCCAAGAAAACAGTGGAGAGAATGTAAACTCCCCTCTACAACACAGAGCAGTTTAAACAAATTGACAGGAGACAGAGTTTTCAGGACTTTAAAACAAATTTCTATTCCTTTCAAAAACTGATACAGATTCTTCCTCTAAAGAGAGGGATAACAACAAAGGTGACTGCTACAGACGCAGTGCACAGATCTTCAAAACAATGCTCTCTGTCTCTCAAAAGACGCACACACAGTGCTATAATGGTCTTACTGTGTTTTTACTTGCCTGCGGGCTCACACAGTGGTTCACAATACAAAAAATGTATTACAATTGGCTCTCGGCCCTTTTCCTTTTATATATGCCGCGCATATATTAAACATTACAACAAAACCATATTAAAACTTAAATCAAAATGAAAACCAAATACAAAGAAAAAACTTTGTGGAACTTAAAAATATGAAATGCTGGACGTACGAGTGGGGACCACTACGCAGTCGACAATCGACAATCGGCAAAAAAAACTTGACAACACATTTTGTGATCCGCCCAAACATTCGATTCCGATTGGAAACACATTCTCCGATCTTCCGCTTCTGATTGGCAAGGCAATCGATAAACGACGATCGGGCAATGACTTGACAACAAAGTCTGTGTCCCATTCAATCTTTCGATTGCGATCGGAACACGACCACCGATCCTTCCGCTGCGATCGGATCCACCCAGATCAGGGCACACACAAAAAAAATCCCGCCGATTGAACCTTCCGATTATGTGATTGCGATTGGATCGCATCGCATCACTGCTCCATATCAACAAGACACTGCTCCAACATTACTTTCCGATTCCGATTGGCATATAAGTGGTGGGGACCACTTGTCCCGCCAATTCAAAAATAAAAGGACTTTCGCCTGTTTCTCTTCATTCTGGTTGTTGAGGGCTTTAAAGCCCGAAACGACTGGTTTTTAATTTAGTCTGCTCCTCCGTAGACTGGAACTACGGGAAATCTTCATTCCACTGCAAGACGGATCTGTCCATCACCAAATTAAATTTCTTCTCTGCAATCTGTGGCTGCGGCCCATCAAAAATTAAATTCATCCTTACGGATTCACCAACATTCTTCAATACAGAGTGTTGTGCACTAAATCTCTGTTTCTGCTGCTGCTGCCTTTGTACTTTGTTCTTTGTTCTTCCTGCCCAAGGCACGGCAGGTGACTTTAATATTTTCAACACTCCCCCTTAAAGTCAGCTGCTGGGTTATCCATCATACCCAGGCATTTTCTTAAAAATTCAAATGTTTTCTGTCCCAATGGTTTAGTTAAAATATCTGCATATTGCTCCTCTGTTTTACAATGTTGTAAAACAACTTCACCATTATTCACCAATTCTCTGATATAATGATACTTTGTGTCTATGTGCTTTGTTCTTTTATGAAACACATAATTTTTTGACAATGCAATAGCTGAGCTATTGTCACAATAAATCACTGTCCCTTTTACCTATTCTTGACATAGACTTCTCAACATCCTTCTCATCCAAATTCCTTGACATGCTGCTGCTGTAGCTGCCACATATTTTTCCTCTGCTGTAGACAATGCTACAATAGGCTGTTTCTTAGAAGCCCATGAAATGGCTCCTGAACCCATATGAAAAATATAACCGGAAGTGCTCTTCCGATCATCTACACTTCCAGCCCAATCACTGTCAGTGTATCCAACCAATTCTGAATTTTCTGAAGCTGTATATAAAATACCAAATCCTTTTGTTCCTTTCACATACCTCAGAATTCTCTTTGCTGCTTGCCAATGTGCTTCTTTTGGCTTTTCCATAAATCTGGAAATTAAACTAACAGCATGTATAATATCCGGCCTAGTTGCAGTCAAATACATGAGGCTGCCAACTATGCTTTTATACAAACTTGGATCGAAATCCTTGCTGCTGTCATTCTTACTCAACTTCAATCCCATTACCGTGGGAGTAATTGCAGCTTTGCACTCCTGCATGTTGAATCTTTCTAAAACTTGATTCACATACTTTTCTTGAGAAATAAAAATTCCTTTCTCACCTTGCTCCACTTCTATTCCCAAGAAGTATCTTAATAAACCCATGTCAGTCATTTCAAATTCATCTTTCATGACTGTTTTGAAATTTTCAACAAGGTAATCATCATTACCTATAAAAATTAAATCATCAACATATAAAACCACAATCAATAACTTACCATCCTTTTCTTTGATGTAGAGGGTGGGTTCTCCCTCACACTTTTCAAATCCATTCTCCAATAGATAAGAATCTATTCTGCTGTACCATGCTCTTGGTGCTTGTTTTAGCCCATAAAGAGCTTTCTTCAATCTGCAGGCCTTATGCTCTTGGCCTTTCTTCTCATATCCAAGAGGTTGTTCCACATATACCTCTTCCATTAAAACTCCATTTAAAAATGCGTATTTTACATCCATTTGATATACTTTCCATTTGTTTTGTGCTGCTATGGACAGCACTGCTCTTATGGTCTCCATTCTTGCAACTAGTGCAAAAGTTTCTTCATAATCAATGCCATGCTTCTGCTTATAACCCTTGACAACAAGTCTGGCCTTGTGTATTTCTATTTTTCCTTTAGCATTGCTTTTGGTCTTATAGACCCATTTAACACCAATGGCTTCTTTACCTTCTGGGAGATCTACCAATTCCCATGTTCTATTCTTCTCTATGGCTTTAATTTCATCATCCATAGCTTCTATCCATTTTCTATCTTTAATAGCATCTTCAAAATGAATAGGATCATCAACTTGACAATACAAAGCAAATAAGGAATTCATACCTTCATCTGCTTCTCCTTGCTCATAGATTTCTCTAAGGCTTCGGAATCTTGTTCCTCTTTCACTTGGTGTAGTCGTGCTTGATGAAGCACTCAATTCTGCTCCACGTGGTGTGCTTGGTGATGCACTCCCACTTCTCAAGGGTGTTCTTGCTGCCACTTGAGGCGTCCCTTGCTGGCCTTGCGCTGCTGGAGTTTGTGCAATGGATGGGTTATTAATCTCAACCACATCTACATCATCTTCATCATGAGATAAACAGTTTTTAACATTGACTGTTTTCTCAATGCTTCCATCCCACGCTTCCTCTTCTATGAATTGCACATCTTTGATAATTACAAACCTTTTTGTGGATGGGTTATACAGTCTGTATCCTTTGGAATCTTCACAGTATCCAAGGAAAATGCACTTCTCCCCCTTACTATCCAACTTCTTTCTCAATTTGTCTGGAATGTGTGCATATGCTACACATCCAAAAACTCTCATGTGGGTGACTCCCTGTTTTCTGCCACTCCACGCTTCTTCTGGAACCTTGTTCATCACCGCCTTTGTGGGGCATCTATTCAAAATATATACAGCACAGTTTGCTGCTTCTGCCCAATACTCATTCGGCAAGTGTTTTGCCTTTATCATACTTCTCACCATCTCCATTATGGTTCGATTCTTCCTTTCAGCCACTCCATTCTGTTGCGGTGTGTACCTGGTGGTAAACTGCTTGTGAATGCCATTCTCTCTGCAAAAACGCAGAAATTCTTTTGATATATATTCTCCTCCTCTGTCTGTTCTGAGGACTTTAATATACAATCCGCTCTGTTTTTCTACAAGAGCTTTAAAATGACGAAATTTCTGAAAGACTTCGCTTTTATATTTTAGAAAATAGACCCACACTTTTCGTGTGAAATCATCAATGAAGGTCAGCATGTAAATGCTTCCTGAAACAGATGCTGTTTGCATCGGCCCACATAAATCTGAGTGGATTATTTCCAAAGGTGCTTTCGCCCTTATGCTTTTCCCTGAAGGAAATTTTTCTCTGTGTTGCTTTCCCAAGATGCAGCCTTCACATAGGCTGTCAGGCTTTTCAATCAGTGGTAAACCTCTTACCATTCCTTTTCTGTGCAGCAAATTTAATCCTCCGAAATTGAGATGTCCAAATCTCAAATGCCATAACCAGTTTTCATCTTTCTCTTCCTTCTGGAAGGCTTCTTGAGTTACAGCTGCTATACTCTTTCCTTTTCCTTTCAAGTCAATGTTGAGCTTGAGTGGAAACATTCTATTGCTGGTCATTTGAATTTCAGCAATAATTTTCTTACTTGGAGGAATATCTCTTATGGTGCACACATCATCTTTGAATATAACATTGTAACCTTTGTTTATGAGCTTCCCAACGCTCAAAAGATTACATTTCAGACCTGGAACATAATACACATCAGGAACAAATTTTTGCTCCCCATTCCTTGCTCGAATACTAACTCTGCCTTTCCCTTTGACAGAGATTTTAGTATCAGTCCCTGTGGTCACTTCAGATTTGACTTCTTCATCAAGATTGGCAAACATTGCTCTGTTGCCAGTCATGTGATTACTACATCCAGAATCTAAGAACCAAACATCATCATTTCTATCTTGTGCTACATTACAAGCTAACAACACATTACTTGGGTTCTTTTCTTCTTTTGCTACATTAGCATTCTGCCTATTCTTTATGTCATTTTGCTTCTTTCTACATTCATTGGCATAGTGCCCATATTTCTTGCAATAATGAAACTGGACATTGGATTTGTCATACCTTTGTCCTTGAGCATGTTGGTGTTGATGTCCACCTTGCTGGCTGTTGCATTGGCCGTGGCTCTGGCTTTGACTTTTGCTCCTTCCATGTGAATGTGAAGAGCTGTCTCTTCCACCTCTATTCTGACTTCTGCCTCTTCCTTTTCCTTTTCTTTGACCTCTTCCTCTTCCTGAAGGCATCTGGGTCTTGAAGGCGTGCTCAAAAGATGAGTGTTCATCTCTGCTCAATCTTTGTTCATGAGTTATCAGCGAGGCATGAAGTTCATCCACTGTGAATTGTGAGAGATCTTTGGTCTCTTCTATGGTGGTAACAATAACATCAAACTTTGAGGGTAAGCATCTCAAAATTTTCTCCACAATCCTTCTTTCTTCAAGAGTTTCTCCATGGGATCTTATCTGATTTACAATCCCAATCACATGTGTAAAGAATGTATCAATACTGTCTGACTCTTTCATGCAAAGAGTTTCAAAATATCTTCTCAGCAATTGAATTTTTGCTGTCTTAACTTTCTCCATACCTTGATAGGCTACTTTCAGAGTTTCCCATGCCTCCTTAGATTTCTTAGCTGCTGCTATCCTTGGAAACACACTCTCATTTACAGCTTGATACAAACAGAAGAGATCTTTAGCATCTTTCTTCCTATTATTCTTCAACACATCTTTCTCTGCTTGAGTTAAGGCATTAAAAGCCTGCTCATCAGCTGGTTCTGTGAAACCATCTTCTACTAGTTCCCACAAGTCTTGTGAGACAAACAGGGCTCTCATGGTAATGGCCCAATAGTCATAGTTCTTTCCATTAAACTGTGGAAGCTGAACACTTCCAAGATTCATACCAGTGCTTGGTCCAGCCATTGCTTCTTAAACTGAAATCAGACTTTAAACAAATTGTCTTTCCTTTACTGACAGAACAAACTCCTTTTAAACAATAAACAACTCCACTTTTATCTTTGAGAAATACCTGACCTTGACTTCTGTTGAGCCTTTCACGCTACTAGAGAGAAACGCTGCAACAGGTCTTCTTCTTCAGCTTCTTTGAACTCTTCAAAGAGCCTAGATGAGCTCTGATACCATGTTGGAATTATTGGGAAATTCCAAGCAAACAGTGGAGAGAATGTAAACTCCCCTCTACAACACAGAGCAGTTTAAACAACTTGACAGGAGACAGAGTTTTCAGGACTTTAAAACAAATTTCTATTCCTTTCAAAAACTGATACAGATTCTTCCTCTAAAGAGAGGGATAACAACAAAGGTGACTGCTACAGACGTAGTGCACAGATCTTCAAAACAATGCTCTCTGTCTCTCAAAAGACGCACACACAGTGCTATAATGGTCTTACTGTGTTTTTACTTGCCTGCGGGCTCACACAGCGGTTCACAATACAAAAAATGTATTACAATTGGCTCTCGGCCCTTTTCCTTTTATATATGCCGTGCATATATTAAACATTACAACAAAACCATATTAAAACCTAAATCAAAATGAAAACCAAATACAAAGAAAAAACTTTGCGGAACTTAAAAATATGAAATGTCGGACGTACGAGTGGGGACCACTACGCAGTCGACAATCGGCAATCGGCAAAAAAAACTTGACAACACATTTTGTGATCCGCCCAAACATTCGATTCTGATTGGAAACACATTCTCTGATCTTCCGCTTCCGATTGGCAAGGCAATCGACAAACGACGATCGGGCAATGACTTGACAACAAAGTCTGTGTCCCATTCAATCTTTCGATTGCAATCGGAACACGACCACCGATCCTTCCGCTGCGATCGGATCCGCCCAGATCAGGGCACACACAAAAAAAATCCCGCCGATTGAACCTTTCGATTATGTGATTGCGATTGGATCGCATCGCATCACTGCTCCATATCAACAAGACACTGCTCCAACATTACTTTCCGATTCCGATTGGCATATAAGTGGTGGGGACCACTTGTCCCGCCAATTCAAAAATAAAAGGACTTTCGCCTGTTTCTCTTCATTCTGGTTGTTGAGGGCTTTAAAGCCCGAAACGACTGGTTTTTAATTTAGTCTGCTCCTCCGTAGACTGGAACTACGGGAAATCTTCATTCCGCTGCAAGACGGATCTGTCCATCACCAAATTAAATTTCTTCTCTGCAATCTGTGGCTGCGGCCCATCAAAAATTAAATTCATCCTTACGGATTCACCAACATTCTTCAATACAGAGTGTTGTGCATTCAATCTCTGTTTCTGCTACTGTTGCCTTTGTACTTTGTTCTTTGTTCTTCCTGCCCAAGGCACGGTAGGTGACTTTAATATTTTCAACAACTTGTACAAATCTTTAATGATATTTCTGGAAAACAATAAGAGAGTTGTTGTATATAAAAACCCTAGGAACATTCTATCAAACCCTAGTTTTCACGAGTGCAAGATTACAACTACACTCTACCATATATGACCAACAAAAGTGCCAAATGGCATCGACACCTGGGAAAAGATCAACAACAAAAAGAAAATAGTATCAGTTGGGACGAAAATGTACGGTGAATATCGATTCTCGAATGCAGAATTAAGAACCCTCTTTGTTACCTGCACAATACAAGGAAATGACTAAACTATAATATACAGTGTTTTTTTACTTCTGAAAAAAAGAAAAAGGAAAAGACTAAATTAGTGTAAAATCTAGACTAGAGCCAATTAAAAAAAAGGAAAATGGACCCGAAAAGTTACCTGGAAAATGCTTCCTTTCCACCTTTGATGATAATTTCTGAGAGCAAGGAAAGGATTTCGTAAGCGCGTCTATATTAAAAACCCTAAAACAGTAAACAAAATATATTGGGCCATGGTGTATTACCTTCCAGGAAACCCCTGTAACCCAAGAGTTGATAGAAGTCTAGAACCCAGACCAACTAGAAGTCTTAAAAGTGTCCTAGTTCAACATCAACAACGCAGAGCGTGAACCCTCCAAACGAAGGAAAAACTAGAGGGATGAATTGTTTTTCTGAAGAAAAAACTAAAATTCAATAAAAAGTAGTAACAAATATTTTTGAAATATATATTTATTAATTATGATATCGACAGGGATTTTAAGGAAGCCTGTTTTGAAATGAAGAAGAGGTGTGAATAACGTATTTTTCTTAATTGCAGTTCAAACTCTGTTAAATTATATTTTTTAAAGAATAATATTTTTTTTTTAGGTTTAGAAGATCCTTCTTATTTTCTATTAATAAAAAAGAGAACAAGAAGTTATATATAATAAAACTACTTGATGACCTCAATCTACTAGTAGGAAATTTCCACCTTAAAGATTTGTAGGCCAATCAATAGTGATAAAGTTTAAACATCATATTATCATATATGTCCAGTTTGGTATCTCTTACATACAATAATTTTAAAAAGTAAATACTATCCAAAATACATGTTGTGGCTCATTTGCATTTACCTTTGAAATATTTTTCAAAACACCAAAAAAACATATATGATAGAAAATGTAAAATTTTGTGTGTAGTAGATAAAAGGATTTTGATTTATATGTTGATACATTAACATTACATGATGATATGTGAAGGCGGGTCGAGTCGGCCTCTTTCACGTGCAAAACAGTTCGAGAGCCGAACCGATGGGCACGTTCAGAACATTGCACACTGGACAGGGTTGGGTCGGACTCATTTGCAAACTCAGGAGAGATCAACACTTTTTAAGACTGAATAAAGCTTAGGAGGGTTTTAACACCGTGGAGAAATATGGAGTCACATGAGTTTACTGAATGAAATAGCCTAGAGAAGATAGAGCTGTAGAGTGGCGATAGCCGAAGAAACAGAGAAATCGGTTAAGGCAAAAGACCTTTAGAAGATTCCCAAATGAGGCGATCGGACGGCGAGGATCAAATCGCAGAATTAAAGTGAGAGATGGGCAAACCATGTTGCATCGCAAATTTAAGTTTGAAAAGTTGCAAAGTAGACACGTGTCGGCATAGCGTAATTTCACATCAATGATATTTGAGTTTATGGGTTAAGGACTTCGCAAGTTAAACGAAATAACTTGCGACGTGGTAAGAAACGAAACTTGTGATGCGATAAAGGAGAAGCCACGTGTTGGCACAACGATTCATTGCATATCGCACATCGCAAGTTTTAAAATATTAGTGCAAAGGGTAAGAATTAAATTCGCTGAAGTGCAATGACAGTGGGACTCGATTGCAATCACAAATCACAAGTTTTAAAATATAGTGCAAAGAGTTCATGTTAAAGTCGTCGAAGTGCGACATGCGATCCCAGGGGGGACTCGATCGCAAAGCACACATCGCAAGATTTAAAAGATAAACTCTAAGGAAAGGTTAAAGACGGCGAAATGCGAAGTGCGATGTTGGCATGAACGCGATGTGGTTCCAAGATGAAATCTAAAGAATTTCAAGCCTGAGCTTATGTGGTTATGTGCCATTTTATGAAGAAACAAGTAAAACACGACAGAAGAACTCATGTAAGTGACCCGATGAAAATCAAAGGAGAAGAGGCAGAGTCGAGTAGCAGGTGATATGATTGACCGTGTTTGAAGCACAGGGGCATAGGAAGAGTCAGGCAGAAGAGCCTATAGTGGCCCTATTGGGAGCATGACAGATGGATCAAGTAGGGCACTGAGGCATCGTTACAGAACTGTGCAGTTGTTGCATCATAACCAGAAAGGACACCTCGGCACTTTCGGAGGACACATCGACAACATCAAATTCAACAAAACAAACAATATTTATAGTTTAATTTGTTTTCTCAAGTATGATTGCATAAGTAATCTTAGCACTTTAGGTAGTCAAATAGTTTCAAGAGGTTCAAGAGTTATGAACCACTGTGATGTATTTAAGTAGATAGAAATAAAGAAAAGGGGGTCCGAGTTTTGGACCTCTGGATGACTGCTAATTTGGTACTGAATTTTCTGAGAAATTAATGAAAGAAGATCAAGTTTCCTTCACCTGTTGATGTTGATATGTCTTCTAGTTTCGCACTGTGTTTATTCCTCTTTGAATGAAGTGAAGTATTGTAGCAGTCGGTCTCTTAATTACATCTGTGAGTAAGAGTTAATTCACCTTAATTTGTGCTCCTTCACTTCATCTCTTCTATTTTCACAAACTCTTGATGAAAATTTAAAGTAATAGATTCTGTGTTTACAACATATTATTTTGAGTTTCCTCTCTATCCATGATTTCCTCTTAAACTTAAAAGTGATATATTCTGTTTCTTAGCATATCATTTTGAGTTTCTCTTACAGTTCTTATTTTCATTTCATTCAAGTATCAGCAGTTTATGGCATTATGAAGGCTTTCATTATATCAGATTATTGAGGGTATTAAGTAATTAAATTCCAAAGGTGTTAAATAGAGTCCATTTGATATCATAATTGTGACACACATTTATAAAATGTCTTAAGCACTAATTCCTTATCATAGCCAAGGGATTGTTTCTTGAGATACAACATTTTCTGGCGTCGTTACCAGGGACAAAGAAACGAATTTTATTTTCCCTAGGTTTTTCACATTATTTCCTCTGGTTGTTCAGTGAGGAGGAAATATTTGGTTGTGTTTGTTATTTTCAAAATTTTGGCTTCCAAATGACCTCACACGAGGTTAGATACCTCATAGCGGATGGTCCCTACTTTTCCAGATCCAAAATATTGGTTTCTAAAAAGGCTCAGAAACCCGAAACTCCTTTAATCCCTGATCCTGCATTGCTTGCTCCTAGAAGCAATTCTCATACCCCTTTGTTTGAAGATATTTCCAAGGAACTCCCTTTCTTGGAACAAGGTGCCCCTTCCACACCCATTTGTTTTCAATAACCTCAGTTAGAAGAACATTCTTTCGAGTCTGTTTCTTTTACCTCCACTCAATTTCAACCAAATATGGTTGTTGGTCCCTCTGCTATTTTCCATCAGCCTAACCCCATATCATTTTTGCCTCCACCTTCATTCACTTTCAGAGTAGGTTCATCAACCTCAACCACCCAAGGAGTAGTTAACCAAGTTGTTAATATGGCGACACCTGCTTTCTTAACGGATAGATATGCACCACTAAATATTCTGCAACTAATGAATGCCATGCCTCAAGAATACCTCAAATTACTTCCTCGTTTCATTGGAGAAGACAAAGTAACTGCAAAACTACATTTACCCTTGTTTTTCACTTTTGCTGAGAATTTAAATGTAGAACATCTTGATGTTATTATGAGACTATTTTTGCAGTCTCTAAGTGGAGAGGCTAGGAAATGGTTCAAAGGTTTACCAAATGATTCCATAAATCACTGGGAAGAGTTAAAAACTCAATTCACTCAGATATGGGGAGTGAAGAGAGATCATGGTTACTCATTGATAGAGTTTAATGCAATTAAAATAAAGCCTAATGAAAACATTTTTGAGTTTGTAAAAAGATTCAAAAAATTGTACAATAGTTTACCTACAGAGTTGAAGCAAGGTCCCCCCCTCCCCTGTAGGAGAAAAGGTAGTTTTTGTTGGGGCTTTTGAAGATGATTTTAGCTTTACATTGAGAGAGAGAAGAGCCCCTACTCTTGAGTAGATATAGACAAATTATTTAGAGATTGAAGCTAATATGACTGCAGCTGGAAAGGCGAAAGGGAAACAACCAGTCCAAGAGAAGGAGAAGATAAAAGAAGAATCATCACAAGATCTAAGAATTTAAGATATGACAAAGGTGATAAAAATTATGAATAATAAGCTTGCTAAGATGGAATTGGAAAAAAAAAACTCCCAAACACAAGTACAACAAAACCAAGGGGAGTTTAACCCTTAATTCATAAGACAACCCCTACAAATCTTGCAAAGGGAAAGAAGAGATCAAGACCAGTTTCAAGCTCCATTGTATATAGAAGCAACACCCGAAGAGCCAGCAAAATATGACCAAAGGGAGGCTAAGGATCAGGTATCTGCTATGTATGCAATAGAAGAGGATGAAGAGGAATATTTTGAGGGAGAATATGTTGAAGTTGAAGTATATTTTGATCAAAATGAAATGGATGAAAACTGTAGGAAATTCACAGAGTTCATGCAAGCTGAGTTACATAAAAATTATGATTTAAGGTCTAGAAAGATATCTAGAGTGCAGGATAATGAAGGAGAACAACAAGGTTCCATTCCTCCTCCAATGGTGACTCCACAACAAAAAGACCCTGTGAAACAGGTCAGTAATGGGAAACAACCTGTAAATTCACTTAATATAACAAATGTGTAGCAGGGTGAATCTTCCCAGAACAAATCAACTGACACTAATATCTTGGAGGGAGTTGTTCCTGTACCTGAACAAGCAACAAATTCTATAAAGAGTGAAGTAGAACCTGAAAAGAACTTTAAGAAAACTCATGCTTTCAATTTGACAAAAGAGTTGGAGAAGGTCAAAATTCAGGTGCCTTTTCTAAAATTAGCCAAAATACCAGCTTGCAAGAAAGAAATTTCAGAATTTATTAATCTCATGCAGGTGGAAGATATAGGTGGCACGATGAAATTACAAGAAGAAAATCCAATGGTCACCTTTGGTACTCATGTAGAAGAAGTAGATCCTTCTGTTCTACCCTTCTATATTTCTCTGTTGCTACATGATTTTACTCTACATAATTGCATGCTAGACTCAAGAGCGTCCCATAATCTCAAGCCATTGTCTGTTATGAAGGAACTTAACTTGCATATTACCAAACCTTATAGGGATCTGCATTCAGTTGATTCCAAAGGGGTGAAATGTCTTGGGTTAATTAAACACGTGGCAGTTTCGTTGGCACAAATCCCAGCAAAGAGCATAGTCATAGATGTAGTGGTTGCTGACATCCCAGACAGGTTTGGAATGCTCCTGTCAATATCTTGGGGAGAAAATTTGGGAGGTATACTAAAATTAGATTTCACTTATGCTATAATTCCAGTTTTTAATGGGGAAGAAAGGAGATTGTATAGGGAAACAAGGTTTGTGAATACTGCCTCCAAGTCAGATGCAGGAAATTCCCCCATTTATAGTCAAGAAACAAAATACCCTTCTTGTTTCATGCTGCATGTAGATGCAAAATTTGACAAAGACATAGGGAAGAAACTCTCTTCAGTAGTTGTAAATAATGAGATGTACTCGAGGAATATTTGGAAGTGCTACTTCGACGGTGCCTAATCCAAGGAGGGCGCAGGTGTTGGATTCTTGCTAATATCACCAGAAGGTAACCTCATGCCTTTATCTTTTAAGCTAGAATTTGATTCAACAAACAATGTGGCTGAGTATGAGGCCTTAATCTCAAACCTTCAAGTTGCTAAACAGATGGGAGTTCAATGCATTTCCATTTTTGGTAACTCTAAATTGATAATAAGGCAGATTAAAAATCATTGTCAAACCAAGCATCCGATATTTAGATCATATAGGAATGAAGTGTGGGATCTGGTAGAAAACTATTTTGAAGCATTCAATCTTTATTATATTCTGAGGGAGGAGAATATATTGGACGATTCTTTGGCAGTTGCAGCCAACACCTTCAAACCTCCAATAAATCCAAGGTTAAGGTATGAGATTGAAATTATGCATAGACCTTCTATCCCTGATAATGTGAAACATTGGTAGGTGTTTGATGATGATGAATAGATAATTCAGTTCTTGACCATGATTGGAAGCTTTTAAGACGCTGAGATAGACTAAGAGGAAGAAAAAATAGAGCAGAAATCAAAGATAAGAAACCTTAAGTAGTCAATAGGTGAACAGAAGATTATCCAATTGAAATATAATGTGCTCCCCAAAGGATTGGTACCCCTCGAAAGATTATTCGATGCTAATGATGTTTCCGTTGAGTCAAATAAAACACATCAAGAAGAAGAGATGGAAGATTGTAATTTGGGAAGTCAGTAGGAACCCAAAATAGTGAAATTATTCAAAAGTGTTCCCAAAAACTACAAAGAAAGATACATTGATCTTTTTAAGAAGTATGTGGATGTGTTTTCCTGGTCGTATGAAGACCTAAAAAAATATCACAAAAGCATTATTCAACATAAGATTCCATTGAAGGAAGGACTTAAACCACACAAACAGAAGCTCAGACAAATCAATCCATTGTTTTTAGCTCCAATAAAAAAATAAGTGAAGAAATTGTTGCAGGAAAAAATTATAGTCCCTCTCAGATATTCAAATTGGGTTTCTGATCTGGTCCCTATAAGAAAGAAGAATGGAGAGATAAGAATGTGTGTAGACTTCAAGAACTTTAACCGAGCATCTCTAAAAGATAATCATCCTTTGTCTAAAATTGATTATGTCTTACAAAAGGTGACGGGAGCTCACAGGTTGTCTATGGTTGACGAATTTCTGGGTATAATCAGGTAGCAGTAGAAAAAGAAGATCAGAAGAAGATTGCTTTGACTATGCCCTGGGGCACCTTCATGTACGCAAGGATGCCATTTGGCCTTATGAACTTAGGTGCAACATTTGAGAGGGCCATGGACATAGCCGTCGTTGGTGACACATTTGTAGTTATATATCTAAATGATGTAACTGTTTTCTCAGGGTCAGATGATGAACACTTTGAGCATTTGCAAAAAAACTTTTCAAAAGTGTAGAAAGTTTGGTTTGTCATTAAATCCCAAGAAATATTTATTTTCCTTAGAAGAAGTAAAATTATTGGGTTACATAGTTTCTAAAAAATGAGTAAATACTGACCCAAAAAGGGTGGAAGCCATTCAAACTATTCCTTTACCCAGAAGTAAGAAGAATATCCAGATATTCCTGGGAAAAATAAACTTTTTGAGGAGGTTTGTGCCCAATTATGCTGAGATCCTGAGAAGTATAAAAGATATGTTGAAGAAAAATGTAGAAGTGAAATGGGATAAGGAAGCTAGAGATGCATTTGTTATAATAAAGGAAGCACTTTAGGAAGCCCTAGTTTTGATTATCTCAGACTATCAAAAAGCCTTTTAGGTATTCTCATTTTCATCCCCCACTACTATTGTATAAATATATTGTGCATTACCTGTGTTTATTTTCCTGTCCAAATTCACTTAATAGATAAAAATACAAAGCTCACAAGCTCAAGTATTAGCCATATGTTATCGTAGAAGTGAAGCTATACTGGAAATACCCTGTTGGTATTTTGTTGTTATGTTTGACCGAAGGAGAATCTATTGAAGTCACCAAACAATATTATGAAAGTTTGTGTGGAGGAAATTATAGCTGGAAGGCCACTGCTCATAAAATTCTTACTTCAGGCTTCTTTTGGCCAACCCTGTTTGCAGATGTTTATAGCCTGGTCAGAATTTGTCAGAATTGTCAGCTGTTTTCTTAAAAGAAAAAACTTGTTACATTACCTCTCATTCTAGTATTTATTGAAGAACCTTTCAGGCAATGGGCATTGGATTTTATTGGAGAGATCAATCCACCATCAAGTAGACAATTCAAGTGGATTATTACTGCCACTGGTTATTTTAAAAAATGGGTTGAAGCAATACCCACTAAGAAGGTGAATGACCAAGTGGTGATGAAGTTTCTAGAGGAAAACATTTTCAGCAGATTCGAATGTCCAGTCAAAATTGTGACTGATAATGCTCAGATATTCAACTCTACTCCTTTCATTAATTTCTGTCAAACATATAATGTAATTTTATCACATTCCACAACATATCATCCCCATGGGAATGGATTGGAAGAGTCTTCAAATAAGACATTGGTCAAAATATTGAAGAAAACAATCACCAAGAATCAGAAGGATTGGGATATGAAGTTGAAGTTTTCCCTCTAGGCAGTTTGAGTCACTACCAAGAGATATACCAGGAAGTCTCCCTATGAACTGGTTTATGGAACTCAAGCACTATTTCCTACTCAGCTGACCAAACCAGTGATTTATTTCCTTCAAGAAGCTCAGGAAGAACTGAATGCTCTGGTAAGAAGATTGAAAAAAATAATTGAATCAAGTGAAAATAGAAACAAAGTCAGGGATAGCTTGATTATTTAATAGGAAAAGATGAAGTCTATATTTGACATAAAATCAAAAGAAGTTCTATTTCAAGTAGGAGATTTGGTACTAAGATGGGACACCAGATGAGAAGAAAAGGGGAAGCATGGTAAATTTGACCCTCTCTGGTATGGTCCATACAAGATCTCTGAGGCAAGGTCAAATAACACATTTATTTTGGAAGATATAGATGGAAATAAAGTACAATTTCCTGTGAACGGGCATTATCTGAAGCTTTATTTCCAGCATTAAAATTCTGCATTCCACCATTGTAAATACCATATTGCTTATTGTTCATATGTCACCAAGCAACATTTGACTCCATGCCCAATGGATAAGGCACTAATCTGTGATTCTTAGCGCTTCAATAGAATAAATCACTATCCCCAGGTGGAACCAGATGTTTTGGCTCATTTGCATTTACCTTTGAAATATTTTTCGTAACACTAAAAAAGAATATATGATAGAAAATGTAAAATTTTGTGTGTGGTAGATAGAAAGATTATGATATATACGTTGATACATTAACATTACATGATGATATGTGAAGGCGGGTCGAGTCAGGCTCATTCACGTGCAGAACAGTTCAAGAGCCGGATCGATGGGCACGTTCAGAACATTGCACACCGGAAAGGGTCGGGTCGTGCTCATTCACAATCTTAGGAGAGATCAGTGCTTTTTAAGACTGAATAAAGGAGGGTTTTAACACCGTGGGGAAATATTGAGTCGCATGAGTTCATTTAATGAATTATCGCAGGGAGTAGCATAGAGAAGATGAAGCTGTAGAGTGGTGACAACCAAAGAAACATTGAAATCGGTTAAGGCAGAAGACCTTTAGAATATTCCCACGGTGAGGATCAAATCGCAGAATTAAAGTGAGAGATGGATGGACCAGGTTGCATCGCAAAATTAACTTTGAAAATTTGAAAAGTGGACACGTGTCGGCATAGCGAATTTTACATCGGTGATATTTGAGTTTATGGGTTAAGGACTTTGCAAGTTAAACGAAATAACTTGCGATGCGGTAAGAAACGAAACCTACGATGCGATAAAGGGAGGAGCCACGTGTTGGCACAACGATTCATCGCATAGCGCACATCACAAGTTTTAAAAGTTAAGTGCAATGGGTAAGAGTTAAAGTCGCCAAAGTGCGATTACGATGGGACCCGATTGCAATCGCAAATCGCAAGTTTTAAAAGATAGTGAAAAGAGTTCATGTTAAAGTCACCGAAGTGCGATGTGCAATGCTAGGTGTGACCCGATCGTAAGGCGCACATCGCAAGATTTAAAAGATAAATGCTAAGGAAAGGTTAAAGACAGTGAAATGTGAGGTGCGATGTTAGCATGGACACGATGTGGTTCCAAGATGAAATCTAAAGGATTTCAAGTCCGGGCTTATGCGGTTATGCGCCATTTTATAAAGAAATAAGCAAAACGCGACAGAAGAATTCGAGTAAGTGACTCAACACAGATCAAAGGAGAAGAGGTAGAGTCGGGTAGCAAGTGATATGATTGACTACGTTTGAAGCACAGGGGCATAGGCAGAGTCGAGCAGAAGAGCCTATAGCGGCCCTATTGGGAGCATGATAGATGGGTCAAGTAGGGAACTTAGGCGTCATTACAGAGTTGTGCAGTCACTGCATCATACCCAGAAAGGACACCTCGGCATTTCGGGAGGACGCATTAGCAACATCATATTCAGCAAAATGAACAATATTTCCAGTTTTAATTTGTTTTCTCAAGTATGATTGCATAAGTAATCTTAACAGCTTAGGTAGTGGAATAGTTTCAAGAGGTTCGGGAGTTATGAACCATTGTGATATATTTAAGTAGATAGAAATAAAGAAAAGGGGTTCCGAATTTTGGACCTCTGGATGACTGTTAATTTGGTACTGAATTTTCTAAGAAATTAATGAAAGAATATCAAGTTTCATGCACCTGTTGATGTTGATGTGTCTTTATAGTTTCTTTATGTGTTTATTCCTCTTTGAATGAAGTGAGTTAATGTAGCAGCTGGTCTCTTAATTACATATGTGAGTAAGAGTTAAATCACCTTAATGTGTGCTCCTTCACTTCATCTCTTCTCTTTTCACAAACTCTTGATGAAACTTTAAAGTAATAGATTCTATGTTTACAACGTATTATTTCGAGTTTCCTCTCTCTCCATGATTTCCTCTTAAACTTAAAAGTGACAGATTATGTTTCTCAGCATATCATTTTGAGTTTCTCTTACAGTTCTTCATTTCATTTCATTCAAGTATCAACAGTTTATGGCATTGTGAAGGCTTTCATTATATCATATTATTGAGGGTATTAAGTAATTAAATTCCAAAGTTGTTAAATAGAGGCCATTTGATATCATAATTGTGACATACATTTATAAAATGTCTTAAGCAATGATTCCTTACCAAAACCAAGGGATTGTTTCTTGAGATACAACATTTTCTGGCGTCGTTACCAGGGACGAAGAAACAAAGTTTATTTTCCCTGGGTTTTCATATTATTTCCTTTGGTTGTTCAGTAAGGAGGAAATATTTGGTTGTGTTTGTTATTTTAAAAATTTTGGCTTCCAAAAGGCCTCACACGAGATCAGATACCTCACAGCAGATAGTCCCTAATTTTCCAGATCCAGAAAGATTGGTTTCTAAAAAGGCTCAAAAACCCGAAACTCCTTTAATCCTTGATCTTGCATTTCCTTCTCCTGGCAGCAATTCTCATAACCATTTGTTTGAAGATATTTCCAAGGAACTCCATTTCTTGGAACAAGATAACCTTTCCACACCAATAGATGTCATCATTCCTCCTTCTCATCATCCAACGATTTAGAAGGGTGGAAATATGAAGTTTCTTATTCTGGCGTGACCAAAAATGCATGGCGAGAATTTTTCCATTCTCCTTCTGCATATTAACATTTTGACGCCAAAGACTTCCACTAAGAAAATTGAATTTCCTCAGCACCCAAAGGTAAAATACCCACCAATAATAAAACACCCGACAAACCAGAACTTAGACAAAGTATAACCATATCTTCGACAAAGTAGAACCAGAACCTTGATAAAGTATAACAGAGACCCCTTGTAACAGAAATGAATCCCTTAAAAGCAGGAATGTACCCTCTTATAAGAGGAATCATGATAAACCTCTTTGAAACAAAAATGTTACCCGTGGAGACAAAATTGACAACCCATAACCCCAATGGGATACTAGCAGGACACCCATCACAACCCCAGAGAGAAGGAAAGGCATCAATATAAGAAGAGTCAGAACCCCCCACATTACAAAAGGAATGAGTGATTGAAACTCTAGATAGACAATTGAACCAAGCGATGTTGACAGGATGATCATTCAAAGCCATGCAATATAATTTATACACTTAGAAAGACGAACTATTAGTGTTTCTTGGGAAGACAAAAAGTAACATCTTTAAGATTGTTTAAACAAAATAATTATTTTTTTAAAATTTAAAATAAAACAAAAGAAAAGAAAAATGTAGTAATTTGTTTTTTTCATTTTCAACCTAAATCCCCAAAAATACGCAGAATGAGACCAAACATATAATTATCAATTTCCATTTTCAACACAAACCCCATAAATAAGCAATGGGTAGTTAATTCCTAAATAGAAAATTAGATAAAAATCTAATTTTAATGATATATAATATCCAATTTTGAGCAAAGTATACAAATTTAAATCTATAACATGTATATTATAAGAATTTATTTTTATTTATTTTTATTTTTAGTATATCAAGTCAAATTTAAATTCGATAACTGTAAGAATTTATATTTATCTATTTGTGTATTTTATATTTATCTATTTGCGTTAGCCTTGGTATCTTTTTCTTTAATTACAAATTCTTACTTAACTCATAAAAATAATATTTTAATAGGACATTTAAAATTGCATGTTTTTAATGAAGGAAAATTAATTAGTATTTCATATTCAAATTTATTTTTAATTAAATAAAGTTTAGTCAAATATAATGTGAAAATAGTGAAGATTAACTATTTTAAATTTTGGGATTTTTTAATTGTAATTTGATAAGAATATAATTTTTAAATGTATAAATGAAGTCAATGTTCCAAACTATTAGAACATTTAGATTCTACAACTACACAACTCACTAATAAATTCTTATATAATTTTGAACAACATTAACTCAAAAATATAACCAGGAAAAATATTAAAACAAAGTTGATATATAACATTGAGTTGTTCCAAAAAAAAATTTTCAAAAGAAAAAAATGTCTGATATTGTCGGTGCATATTCATAGTAATTCTGATTTGTGTTTATATACAAAAATGTTCATGTATGAACCCCATAACTGATAAAGCTTCCAGAAACAGGAAGGGAAACCCAGAGGCGAAACAAAATGTATCAAATTGTATCAAGCAAAACATTCAACAATCACTTCAGAAACAGGAAGGTATATCGAGTTTCAAGACAAAATATATCAAGATGTATCAAGCAGAACCATTCTGCAGTTCCTTCAGCTAGTTGGCTTGAGGATTTTAATAAGGTGAAGCCTTAAATTGTAGACCTCTATGTGTGATGACTCATAGTATGAGCCAAATGATCCTGACCAGAGCAAATAGACCTATGTGGCAAGCATCCAAAAACTAATGGTTTGAAACAAAAAATTAACCAAATTCATCCAAGTATGTGGATCAGTTACAGATTAATTATGTCTCTAGTATATGGGATTTGTTGAAGCATGCACCTCCCTTGAGTGTTCCCCAGCTTCTTTGGTGATGCATCCCATTCACTCCCAAGTGCAGGATTTAGAAAAAAATTACGATGCCCTTTGCCCCACTTCCAGAGGCATCCATCAATTTGTAGTGCATTTGTCTGAAGGTTCCATGCATACCTTTTTTGGACAGTTTATTGGTTGTATGGTTTTTCTCTCTATATATGTGTTTGAAGGTTATATGAGAGAAGGTCCTGTGTAGTTCTTGTATCCTATCCATCCATGAAGAGAGGTGTCTAGGAGCCAGGGCGTTCAAATTGTTCATGTGGTCTATCAGAATTTTAGAGTCTCCGAAGAGCCATATTTTGTCGATGTAGAGCTTCTTTGTAAGTCGGAGTAAACCCCAAAGTGCAGATATTATGCCCTGCTGTTGGTTCCATGTCCCCCGTACCAGTGAATTTTGTAATGACAGAGTGGACTAATAATTATTCAAGCACCACAACCGAATTTGTAATTCTGGGCCGCCCCATCAAAAACCCCAGCAGAGTAATGGATGTCAAAGGGTCTCATTCTGTGTGATAAGTCTCTTGGTGGTTTGTCTGAATTCATTGGTCCATCCCATTTTTAGATAATCCTCCCTGCCACTCCATCCGAAATAATTCCCTGCTCTTTGAAAATCCAATTGTTCCTGCAACACCACAAGCACCAGTGAAAGAAAAATGGAATGGTTCTATATTGTTTACCTTTGGCATACCACTAGCAAAAACAATCTTGTACTGAGGTGAAGTTTTTTTGTTGTAGATTAAGATTTCTAAATAGGATATGCCAAGTTTGTATTGCAAACTCGCAGCTAGAGAAAATATGACCATTATCTTTGTTATATCTAAATTGGTTCTAAAGGGCAGCTCCACTAGACAGCTTAGAGTAACTCTTTCAAACCAGCTTTTGACTGAGGATTAGCCTCTTCGGCCTGAGAGGGCTCTCTCAATTTTATTTAATGATTTGCTCAATTAGGTCTTAAATCAGATGGCTAAATCTGTGAATGTATTAGTGTATTTTATTGCAGGTGAAAAATGGAATAGGTTTCACTACCATTGGGCTCATGGAGTCAGAAAGAAGGAATTCAATGACAAGTGTATCTTCTTATGGAAACTGAGACTTTTTTTGTTTCAATGAAAGGGCAATACTAACACACAGAAATAATCAATAGCTCAATGCTAAAAGGAATCTAGAGCATGCATAACATGAATTATGAGTAATAACATCAAGATACTGGAAGCAAGATAAAGGGAAACATAAAACATAAACTTATTGAAACATATCAAGAATCTTAGGTAAAGTAGAAACACAATCACTGTCTATTTTATCCAACCTCTTCTAACTTTAAAAATCTCTCATTTATAGAGTGAGGACTCATACAAATTATTTTTACACCTTGCTAGCTTCGAATTCCCACCTCAGAGGCCTATTTCAAATATGATTACATCACTTGGAGACTTCCTAGGGGTATTTCTATTTTGTAGAGTTTAAATTCAAAAATGACTCTTCTTTCATTAAATAATTAAAAAAATCCATTTAATAACCCTTATCAACTGCAAACAACTAATTTTCTGAGTGTACTTGAGTGTTGATGTGTGATTATGCCATGTGGATGCTGAGCTGGATCTCCTCCAAGTCGAATTTTATAAATTTTTTATAAATCTGGTTAGTGAAAATTCTGAAAAATAGGCTTCAAAGATGAGTGCATAATTTCCAAACCCGGATGGCTTTAGAGAAACTAAGAGAGGTTTTTGTATATGGGTCCGTGCTTAAGAAAAACCTATTTCATATTTCCAAAATCCTTTTTCATTTGGTCATAAATAAAACTTGAAGTTGAATTCTAAAACAGTTATGTACATAAAATTTTGTAGCACTCATTTCGTAGCGAACTCCAAAATCCACCTTTGGCATAACCTTTAATTTTTTTTATTGTTGGAGGGTCTTCCTTGGGGCTAATGAGCTAAATACAAATTTTTTCCCACTTTGATTTTGACCATAGCTATGATTTTAAGCAAAAAGTCACCTGCATCGATTTCGTAGCGAAATCTAGCCTTCAAACCTTTGCTTCGCTACGAAATTGCCTAATTTGCTCAAAAAACCAAAAATCATCCCTTTTATTCAAAATTTCACTTTTTGGGTTTGCAAGATGATATGATGAAGTATGTTAAGGCAAATTGGGTTCAAGATACCTCTTATCCTCCTCAAGAAACAACATTTTCACCTTCGGCAAGTTCCTCTATTAATAAAAATAGAGCTTCTTCTTCTTCTTCTTCTTCTTCTTCTTCTTCTTCTTCTTCTTCTTCTTTTTATCTGAACTTTAGGGCTAAGTGATCTCATATAACCAAATCCTTGATAGTTGTTGCAAAATCAGAGGAGGTTTTTGTATATGAATTCTTGGTGAAGAAAAACCTGTCTTGATTTTTTTAAAACATCTTCAGGTGTCCAGGAACTGCATTTGAAAAACATGTCTCAAACAGCAAAAAAACACATTTTGAAAATAGAACCTAAAGACATCTCCAAATCTCCCAATTTGTAGCACCTATGAGAAAAGTGAAAGAGGTTAATGTGCTTTGATCTGTGTTTGACAATAACCTCTCTCAATTTCTTAGAATTCTCCTCTGTTTGCATAGAAACTTCTCTTGAAGTTGATTGCTCAAAAAGTCAAAAAACAGAGAAATCCTCAGATTCACTATGAAATGGTTAGGTGATTTCGTAGCAAAATCTACCTATTTTGCATAGAATTCACTACAGAATTGTGAAAAATTAGATATGTGGCTAAAAAATCAATTTTAAACCAATGCATGTGAATCTAAGGTGGATTTGACAGATATGACTGAGATGTCATGACTAATGAAGTGTTTTGGACTTAGGATAAAGACTTATTTCATGAATGTTTTATCAATTACATGGACCAACCTTATGAGAAAGAATGAAACCTAGGTGAGTGACCCTAATAAAAATTAAAAATTTATGTGTGATAACAATCTTCATCATGCTTCCTGCACATTCTACATATCCTCGGTCCAATCTTACCCCTCTTCATTAAATTCGACCAAGTCAAATTTTTATCTTTCTAGACCAACCATATGAAGATGATAATTTTGATTTGCACCTTTTCCTTCCATATGTTCTTGAATCAGCATTCCACTGTGTGTCTAGATCGTACATTCATTAGTTCCATGTACGTTTAAGCTATGTGCACTTGTCCCTTTTTGAGGACTCCCCCCCAGCATATACGGTCTCTAGATTGATTATGGATAAAACCAATTTGTCTCATCTCTCCCAAGAAATTTTCCCATGCCACTTTGTCATTTCCCCTTAATCCCAAATCGTGAGCCTCGCACCATCTCAAACATCCCATCTTCCAGTTGTGTATGACTTAACCAACATAGAATATGTCAACCCCATTCCATGGATCCTGGTGCATAAATTTGGGTTTATGATGTTGTGTCCTGGGTATCCCCTTATGCCTCCTTCCCCAAACATAATTTTCAGCTTTGTATCCCATTAATAAGTTTTTTTCCTATTTTCAAACTTCTCATAATTTTTCAAATTACTTTACTTATTTGTAAAAAAATATTATAAATAAATTGAAATAGTTGAATTTAATTGGATTATAAGTTTTAGAATATTTCAGAAATAAAACACAACACTCAAAATCAAATAATAGATTCTATTTATGTTTCATACATATAATTTGACTTCTCTTCTCTCATATCTATAGTATTGCTTGAATTCTTACGTGTGTATTAAAATTCAAAAATATTCCAATATTAATGACTCGCCATCTCTACCAAAGATTTAAACAGTTTAACACATAACAAATGGCCATAATATAGATCGCAACTATCTAAAATAACTTATTATATTATATTATGTGCCTAATCATATTTTCTTCATACAATTTCAAATAATATTCAGATTCTCCGGAATTTTTTCCTTTTAAAGGTGTAAAATAAAAATTCAGATTCTATGGAATTATGGATGTAGGAAATTTAACTTGTTGGAGTCCAAACGCTGGTAGGTGATGAACTCAGCTGTTTGTTTCCGGTAGATGACCGTAGATACTGTTTCGTTTGCCTTGAGGGTTTGGTTATGACAGAATGAATGGATGAATTGAAGTTTTGGGACAGACAAGTTAGTAACTAAGAATTTTCATTGAAATCAGGAGCTGCTCAAACCCTCGACATTGAGCGGATCCAATCCGAAATATAATCGGGGTTTCGTGCTTCACCATCGAGGTTCCAGGCCGAGTGAACATTGAGTAGTAAGATTCTGGTTCGACAGGGGAAGGCTGGTTTGACATTTCTGCACTTCTTCTTTTTCTCTTGTTCCAGGTTTTCTTGAAATATTTGTTTGTTTGCAGGAAGAAAAGGAAATACACATGGTTCTGCAAAGGTTATACTCTACGAGTCTAGGTTTGAAATTTTCAGTTAGAATGTGGGATTGCAACACCGTTTTGATGAAAATTTGTCCAGATTTTCTAAACGTAAATGATTTTCTTTTGAGGTGTGATATGTAACATAAGATTTGTTGGGGAATGAAGTGTCTTGGTCCAATTATTGGAATTATTTTGAAGGTTATATTCCAATTTTCTCTGCTTTGACTATGGTGGGAGGATGAGTCTAAATTGGAGAATGTCTGCGTAAATGACTTTCTTTTGAGGAGTGATATGTAGCGTAAGATTTGTTTGGGGAATGAAGTGTCTTGGTCTGATTATTGGAATGTTTTGAAGGTTATATTCCAATTCTCTCTGTTTTGACGGTAGTGGGAGGGTGGATCTAAATTGGAGATGTCTATAAGTTTTTCGAATGATATAGAGATTGGCATAATCCTTATATTGGCCTTCATTGCATATAATACTTTGGTGGCTATATACAAGGAGATTAAGACTGATGTTAGAACACAATGGTAGTTGGCTTATACATATACCATCAAGTGTTGAATCATCAACCAACCCTGATACTCAGTTATTCTTTTCGGAGAATCGATGGTATCAACTTTGGTGTAAATGGTGTGACTCTTTCATCATTTCACGGCCTTGCAAGAATTTTAGTTTCAGACTCGGTCCAAAGTGGTGGACTTTTCCAGGGTGTATTTTTTGTTGCTGCTATCATGTATAATCATGGTGCAGGGTCTAAACTGGTTTTTCCGGTGAAGATTGTTGTTCTTCACGACTATATCAGCCGGAAATTTTGAAAAAACAATTTTGGAATGTCGGAGAGATTTTCGGTAGGTATGATGGGATGGCGATTGGTGGATCGTTGAATCTCCCAGAAGCTTAATCTACTTGCCAGGCAATAAGTCTCGTAAGGGACTCTTGGTGACGGCTGCTATTTAAGGCATGTCTATTGCAAATATTTTGGTCCTCAATGGATATGCCCCTAATGATCGTGGCCTGCTATTTTTATATTATCCTTCTCCAGGAAATTGGTATATCAAGGTAGTGGTAGCAGGTCTATGGAAAGGCAGTTGGATATTGGAGGCTAGAAATCATGAATATCTGAAACACAAAAATTCAAATAGCGTATCTATTTTGGATTGTTTGCCATTTTTTGATCTCTCAAAGTCCTTTCTCTCTAGGGATAATCATATATTGGAGCTGATGTCATTCAAGTAATCATGATCTCTTGGTGAGGTTCATACAACCAGGTGTGGACCTTATCTCTTTCAGGACGTATGTTTCACTACGTACTTTTAGTGAAACCTATAGCTGACATGTTCCATTGTTTAATTTATCTTGATATATTGTACTACCTACTGTAGTCGAGGCACTATTTTGACAGGATATGATCATAACTTATTGAATTTCCAAGGCTATAGCAATAGATGAATTCTACATTTGGAATGACTTTTAAGGAATCGAAGGATGTTCCACATGTTCCTTTAATTTCCAGGACTAACACATGGAGCTACCATTGATATGGTTTCCTTAAAGGAATATTATGTTAGTCTGCACAAGATTGTTTTGGAGGCGTAAAGTATTGATTATGCTCCTTGCCTACTGAAATATTTTCTCTGATCCGGGTCTGACCTAAGTCATCCTCTTTGTCAGAATTTTTGGTTCGCCGGTGCCCTGGTGACAGTGTACAAAATAGCATCGAAGTTATCTATTGTGGTATTTTATGGAGGAATTTAATATTGGGCTTGCATCAGACACTTCTGCTCATGAAGCCTTCATTGGTGCGACCATCGAAGCTAAGCAAAGGTTTTCTAACAGTTTCCCGATTGATGAGCTCTTAATCAAACAAGCTTTCTCGCATCTGCCTTTCCAGGAAGGGACTGTGTAGGGTAGTCACAAAAATAGAAAATACAGGAAGAACAGAGGTCGTGGGAGACATAAGAAGAACATTTTCCAACACAACATGGAGATTAAGGCAGTTAATCTAGACTATGAGGATTTATGCGGCAAAGTGGCTAGCTTTCAGAAGCGTGCTGTTATCAGGCAATGGATGTTTCCAAATGGTTCTGATGTTGATACGAGTGGATGGGTTAAGCAATTATGGAACCCCGTTGTTGGATACACGCCCAAAGTTAGCATGTTGTTAAATGGATGGTTCAGCATCCATTTTATGGATGAGAAGGATGTATATAAAATCACTATCAAAACATGGGTGAGGGGTCGTAGCTTCATGCAACTGGTGCCATGGTATCTTGGGTTCAATCCGGTGATGGAAGCGCCTCGTAGCAGGGTCATATGGGTAAAGCTTCCTGGTCTTCCTTTGGAGTTTTGGACTTTGAAAGCATTGCGGGCTATTGGGAACACCATCGGGTGTGTTATTTCCTAAATCTACCTCGGGCTGAAGGAAGGCAGAGTTCAGGGTAACATCAAACCATGCTTAATTTGGTAGCTAGCCCTGCCAGATTAGGAGAGGGCTCTCTCCGGGTCAATCTCAGCAAAGCTAATCAATAAGGCTTGAGATGACTTGAAATAAAGGCTGATTTTAGGCTAGGTATATAAGTAAAAGAGTTTGAATTTGATTTTGAAAGTTTTTTGTTGGATCAAAGGGAGAGGTAGATTTTGGGTCCGGGGATGAGGCCTAGTTTTTGCAGAGTTCTAAATGGGGCAAGGAAGGCAATTGTTTTGATGCTTTGGGTTGAATGAATGGATAGTTTAGACCGGTGAGGAGTTGAAGAGGGCAAGAGGCTTTCAAGAATCATCTTCAAACATATGAAAACATGGAAAATTAAACAAAACTCAAGGCAGAGCAAAGCAATCTAATGAATTCCACCTTTATAACTTGTTTGTTTAATTTGAGAATAAAGGAGAAGGAAAATGATACACATGAAACATCAGTAAACTTACAATCACAGAGAGAAACACACCATCAAAACATAGAGCCAAATGGATCCTAAAGAGTGCTACAAACCCTGGTCTATTCCTTTGCCAAAATTGTAGAGATGAAATGTACAATGAAGTGCCAACCAATCCCAAGTGTCCAACCATGAAAATGACTGAGAAACTACAAGATATAGACAAGAATAACTCATCCCCATGCCTCTAGGGGTCTAGCTCACTATTTTAGGAGCTGTTTCAACAAGATCTAAACTAAGAACTAGAAAATAGGCAGTGGAACAGCTTGCCTCTATAAGATAGGAAACTGATTCATTTAGTTATAACTCACCTTTTGATGAATGAATATACTTACATGGTAAAAATTTGTCAAAATTACATCAAAATCCATTAAATTACATCAAATTACATCAATAGTTTTACATGTGGAAGTAAAAAATTCAAACTAGCCAAAACTAGGCGAAAAACAGAGTTACTGAGTGAAAAATGAGCCAAAATCCCAATGCGCCGTGCCTGAAATCTCTATGCGTCATTCCATTTTCGAGCCGATTTTGAAGGCCTTCCCTGAGTCCAAATTGAGTGCAGAATAGCTCGTTGGAAAGCCCTACCTGTCTACTTTCCAAACCAAGTGGAATTTCTGAATGTGGTTTCCATTTTCCCCTCCAAAAATGAGTTTTCCCAACACTGCTTTTTGTGTGTCCAAAAAGAGGCAAAAAGGTCATTTTTAGGGTGTTTTTGACCCTTCAGGAAACCCAAAACTTGTCAAAATCCTTAGGTAATGGGTAGGAATGCATAAATTTTGATGAAAAATCCAGAAATACAAAGTTTTCCTCAAGAGGAGCTGCCAATTATAAGCGCGCGCCAAGTGGCGCGACGCGTCGGGTAGGAAAATTTGTGTTAAGGCCAAAAAATTCAAAATTGACAAAAAGTTTCCCAAATTTCTTGAAATTTGGGCTGAATTTCCACCATCAAGCACTATGCTGGGCCAAAGAAGCTTTGGCCAAAATTTGGAGTCTATCATGCCTTTTGCGACACTTTAACGCCCTCTTTAGCTTTTCCTTCAGGATCTTGATTCGAGCCTTGCAAACATGATTCCTCGCCCAATAATGATTCTTCATGTGCCTTAGCATGTTATTTTCCTTATTGGCCTTCTCCAACAACTTCTCCAGATGAATATTGACCCTCTCAAGCCAAGTCTCTCTATCAGCCTCAATCTCTTGCTCAATGGATGTCATCTTGGTTTGGCTTCTTTGGGCAGCTTGCCTGTTCTCATGGATATTTTGGAGCTCCATGAATGAATGGGACTGATGAGGGGAGGGTTTGATGCTAGCTGTAGGATTTTAGGGAATGAAAGGGTTTAGGGGATGATATCTAGGGTTTGGGATGGAAATTAGGGTTTTGGGGATATTTGACTAGGGTTTGGGATAGTGGGATTAGGGATTTAGGGTTGGTTGATTAGGTATATGGGAATTAAGGAATGAGTGGATGAAATGTAACGAAAGGGGAAAAATGAAGGAATAAAGGAGTGAGGGAGTGAGAGATAGCTAGGAGTGAAATTGGCAGTGAAACATGCAATTTGAAAACCCTATGCAACTGCTTTTGGCAAGAAATGTAAAGAGGTGGGGTTTTGATTTTTTCTCATTAAATCACCATAAGCACCAAGAGAAATTCATTCATTGGTCATGGAGGGATGTTAACTTACATGGGAAATGAAGAATTTAGAAATTTGAGAGCTTTGGTGGAATATTTGAATGGATTTCAGGCTTTTTAGCCCAATGCGCCGTGCCATCTCAATGCGTCGCGCCAGTTCATTTTTTACACTGCAGAGGGCTGCCCAATGCGTCGCGCCATCTCTATGCGTCACGCATTTTTGCAAGAGACTTTTGGAGGCCTTACCGGTGTCCAAATTAAAAGTATATATCATTGGAAATCTTATTGAGCTCATTAACTCCATCCATTCTTTGTTCTGGAGTTCATATGCTCATTAAAAATCAAATCCTCCCCAAGCCTGGGTCAAAATGTGCAAAATGAGGTTTGCCTGCGCAGTGTCATGGCAACAACTTTGAAGGTCTTCCTCAACACCAAATTGAGCTCATGATAGCTCATTGGAAATATGTTTTTTTCTAGTTATCATTGGACTCATCAAGAAAGTCATTGGACCAAACAAGCTAGGAGAAATCTTGATTTTCCCAAGGTCACTTCAGAGGTGCATCAATTGTCCATAGGCAACTGTATTTTTGACATTTATCTAAAACCATGACACCTGTGTAAAAAGTGGAGGTTTTTCTTCCCTGGCCTATTTTGGACAAAAACCTCTCTCCGTTTTCCCAAATTCATCTTTTATTTCTCAGAAACATCATTGGAGTAAAACTTATCCCGATATGTGGAACAAGGGATTTGTGAAAATGAAGCGAAATTAACGGGATAAGGGGCTTCTAAATTCTTGAGAAAATTTTGGGAAGTAGGGAGGGATGTTAGGAAGCAAGGGAAAGTGGAATTTCAAGATTGACAGGGGAAGGGGTCCAGCCACAAAACACAAAGCCCATTCTAGAAAATTGCCAAAGTTGTAGCAAGAAACTAGGGTTTAAGCTGAAACATAGAATTTGGGGGATCTTCTATGGAAGTGTTTGGTTGTTCTTAAGGATAGGGGAAGGTGTATGAAATACCGTGATACAAGTTTTGCTAATGATTTGACCATCCAAGAGAAATTACCTCCAAAACCCTAGGAGAGGGAAATGAACCTTACCTAGGCACAACTGAAGCATGAACAAGGTGTAAAATGACCCAGTGGAACTTGACATGATGATGAAAACCCTCTTAATGATTGTACACTCAACTGAATGGTGACATGGACCGACATTTGGAAAACTTTGAAAGGAGTGAAAACAAACCCTAGACCTAATAGCTAGTGACCAAATTTTACTTGAAGACTCACTGAAATGACAAAATTTGACCTTGACACCTTAAAATCACTTTGTAAGAGAATGTTTGATCACTGGAGGAAGGCTGCAAAGACTGACACTAACAGGGTGCACTAAGTACATTGACCCGAGCATAGTTGGTGCCAACGACAAGAGAATCGCTTGGATCCTAGTCGAAGTCGGCTTTGTTGGAGGTCTGCCTGGGGATGTTGATCTCATCTCGGGTCATCGTCGTTATCGTTAGCGGATTGACTACTGGGGAATCCCCTTCATATACCTGATTTTCCATAGAAACGGACACCTTCGGGAGAATTTCTCATTCCGACTCTGAGGTGATCAAGCCAGGATGCCTATAGTGTCGAGTGGTCATCGTAATTTTATTGGCTGGGGTACATCTGGTGGCTTCACATCAAGTAATCCTCACTCTACCTCTTCTGAAGATGAGTCATATGTCTCTGCACATGAGCATAGTGATAGAACCGTACATATTGATAATGGGAGGGCTCGAGAAACATGTCTTTTTCGACCTAGTCTTCCCCAATATAGGGTTCTAGAATCTGAATATGGTCCTAGTATTGATGTTTCACACGTTCCTCCTGTATCTAATGATGGGCGTGAAAATTATTATGTCCCCGCTCTTGCCGTTGACCCCTTGCCCTCTAGGTCATCACCTCTACCTAAAAATGATGCTGACCCTCCACTTTTTCTGTCAACCAACTTCTGTATAGGGGAGTCGTCTACATATAGGACTGAAATGGAACCCGAAGAGTCAAATAAATCTCCTGATAATCATATTCCATTGACTATCACCGATTCCCCTAGGAATTCGGTGGGGAGTGATATAGAATCACTTATGGGAAATCCTAATATTAATCTAGTTGCTCTTACGGTGTTTGATAGGCCTCCTAGATCTGCTCCTACCTCCAATACCATCTCGTCGTCAACCTCCAATATTACGATCCGTAGACGCACCAAGACAACCTCCAATATAATTAAAAGGAAAATGAAATCAATTACATTATTCACTGATGATGAAGAGGATCTCACAGACATCCCAATATCTGTGACTGACAATATTTCTGCAGAACCACGGGCACTTAGAGCAAGCAACCCCGAGGATGGTTCCCCATGAATCAAATCTTGTCCATGAATATCAGGGGGATGGGCAATGCCTCCAAAACACATTGCCTCAGGGAATTGTTTGGTCCTATGAATCCTATTGTTTTTTTATGTCAAGAAACATTATGTTTTCGTAACGAGGCCATACAAGCTTTTTTAAATATCAAACCAGGATGGTGTGTGGCGGCTGTCGATGCCAATGGACACTCGAGAGGGTCGATTGCAATATGGAATCCCAACAAGGCCAAACTAAAGGCCTATAGTTTCTTCGGTGGAATGCTATTATCTGGAAATTTGAGAGGCATGGATGGAATTTTCAACATTATCAATCTCTATGCACCATATTCCAACAGGGTCTCATTCTGGTCCCGGATGCTTGACTCTGGAATCCTAGAGCTACAAAATTTGATTATTATGGGAGACTTTAATTCCATTCTGCAGGCGGATAAAGTTTGGGGATCTCGGGCCAGACTTGATCGTATGGCTGATTTCTTGAATGATTTGTTTATCTCAAATCATATTGTTGATGTTCGACCCTTTCCGCTTCTCCCTACATGGACAAACAAAAGGGCGGGTGTGGGCTTCATTGGAAAAATATTGGATAGAGTCATGGTGAAGGACAATTTGATGGATTATCTTGGTGACCCTCGATCCTTAGTAATGGTCTCTGATATTTCTGATCATATGCCCATCACATTGTCTTGGAAGTTGGATGGAAGTGTCAAAGGGATGGCCTTTAAATTTAATCAAGTATGGTTGGAGGATGAGTCATATGTACGGCTGATTCAGGAGGTATGGAAAGACGACTCTGATATTGGGGATTTAACAGGTTGGGATCGTCTTCATTTCAAATTACAGAAAATTAAAGGGGCTACTAAGTCTTGGGAGATTAGGAAAAAGTTGGCTCTCAGAGCTGAGTTAATATCTATTGAAGTCAAGATTAAGGAGATATACTCTCACTTTCCAGACCAGGTGTCGGATGAGAACACATGAGGTTCTAAAAGAATTGGGGATTAGAAAAAGAGAGATTCTCAGAATTGAAGAGATTTCATGGAAACTCAAGAGCAGAATAAAATGGTTGAAAGAGGGGGACCTTAACACTAATTTTTTTCACAAATGCGCATCGGATAGAAAGAAAATAAATGCTTAAGAAAGCCGATGGCTCCTATGCAATCACAACCACAAAGATTCAACATGAATCTTTCTTAAATTTTTCTACTTTTTACCAAAAAGATCGTGGTATTGATGAAAATAACCAGAACTGGATGCTACAACATATACAAAGGTTGTTTGATGCGGAGGCCATAAGGGCTATGGATATGCCTGTAACTGAGAGCGAAGTGCTATCAGTTCTCAAATCTTTCCCTCCTGATAAATGCCCCGGGCCCGATGGATGGCCATCAGAATTCTTTCTTTTCTTCTATGATCTGATGGGTGTTGAAATCACCATGTTTGTGGAGAGTTTTAGGATTCGAGGGCACATTCCTGAAAATCTGAATTCCACATTCATCACTCTAATTCCAAAATCTGCTGACACAAATTCTTTTGGGGAGTTCAGACCGACTGCTCTGTGAAATTTGATCTATAAAATTTCCTCTAAGATTATTGCTAATAGATTAAAGGAAACCCTTCAGGACCATATATCAAGGGAACAATACGGCTTTTTAAAGGGTCGATCCATTCATGACGTCATTGCAGTTGCGCATGAGGTTCTGCATTCCATGCACACAGAGAAAAGAGAGGTGGTTATGAAGGTTGATCTCTATAATGCCTATGACTCCACTGATTGGTCTTACATCCGATTGATTTTTCTTAAGATAGGTCTTCCAATATCCATAATTAGATGGATAATGTCCTACATATCTACTGTTAGATACGCAGTAATCATAAATGGTTTGCCCACGACTTTTTTTGAAGTAGGAAGGGGACTACGTCAGGGATGTGCTTTGTCCCCTATGGTTTTTATTTTAATCATGGACGGATTCAGTAAGATAGTGCACAAGGCGAAGCAGAATGGGTATATAAAAGGTTTTGCTTTTTCTACGATTGTATCTTCTTCACCTTCTCTGTGTGTGGACAATATGCTATTGTTTGGCTCTATCATAAGAAATCATTGGTTCTATGTTCATTATATTCTTATTAGATTTGGATCAGCAACAAGATTATGGATCAACAAACAAAAATATTTTCTGATTTTTGAATATGGAAATATGGATGAAATATCTTTCATTGCTGATTTTATGGGAGTCTAGATTAAGGTTGCGGCAGATGGCTTTAAATATCTTAAATTCAATATCAAGCCATGTTGCTACAGGAATCGGGATTGGACATGGTTGACGGATAGGCTCAGATAAAAAATCAACTAGTGCACTCATAAGTGGTTATCAATGGGGGGCCGACTCATTATGATTCAGTCCGTTCTCTCACAATTAATGGTTTTGTGGAGTCACCTGTTGTATTTACCTCAGCCAATCATAATGACGATCAATAAAATATGTGCTCATTTTCTATGGGGTGGAACAAATTTGGATCAAAAGTACCATCTATGTAAGTTGGAACTGCTATGTTGCCCTAAAAAGCATGACGGGTGGGGAATTCTGAATATGAGGATCTTCAATAAGGCCCTTCTGGTAAAATCTTTCTAGCGTGCAGTCAAGAGCACAAGAATCTGGAATGATATAATACGTTGTAAATATCTGCAGGGGGATCCTCTCCATCAATTGCTATGTCATGAGTTTTTCTCTCCATCTGCTATATCAACCATATGGGCGAGCTTCTGTAAAATCCTTGGTCATGTCGCTGATCATCTTATATGGTGCTTTCATGATGGCGATCGCATCCCTATTGGTACCAGACAGTTGCGCGACATTTCAAATCAACCTGGACTTTCCATGGGCCTTATTCACCGACTGAACTACCGTGGCATTATCTATTTATCGCAAATCATTTTATATTGGACACTTCATGCTCCGGTTATCAAATCGGATGAACAATTGGGTTTTAATGGTATTTATGCTGAGGAATGGGTTCAATACCAAAACACTCTTAGGGGGGCTGGATTCTGTCATGCTACGGGTGGTGATGCCATTATTTGGGATGGTCCTCTTCATGGGAATTTGGTCATTATAAAGGATATTTATCAGCGTATCAACTATAATTCTTATGCAGGTATGCATTTCTCCTCTTTCTCTCAGTCTTGGAAACTTAAAGTCCCAACTAAGATCATTATCTTCGGATGGCTGGTATGGAAGGGTAAAGTCCTTACTTGGGATAATCTGGTCAAAAGGGGACAATGTGGCCCTAGTAGATGCGCAATCTGTTCTGTTGAGGAGGAATCCATTGCACACATTTTTTTCAATTTCCCAATTGTTTGTAATCTATGTAAGATGTTCAGCCACTATCTTATTGAACCAAATTGGATCCCGAGTGACTTTATATCCACCGCAATGGACTAGTACAAGCTGAAAGGAAGATTCAGGTTGCTCCCTTTCTTCTTTATTTGGGAGCTCTGGTTGGCCAGAAATAGACTGATATTTGAAAACAAGGATTTCAATATTCCTCATATATATTCTAATATTCTCAGGTGGATAGAGGAGCGCCCCCTTGTTTGTAAAGTTGTGGTGGATGGGTCTCACCGTATAAGACCACATGAAATTTCTATCTCGACACTCTTTTTTGATGGGGCTTGTAAGGAGGGGACCATTGGATGCGTAGCATGGGTAAAGCTATCTCAAACAGGCCAGATTATCATATTTTGGAATGGGGGACTAGGTTCAAATAATAAATCAGAGATAATGGCATTGTGGGGAGGTCTCTTGGCTATTATCAATTTAAGCCTCCAATAGATCTATATATATGGTGACTCTAAATTGGTGGTGGATGGTATAAATGGCTTCATTAATTTGGTGGATCCGGAGTTACAAGGGTGGTTTCAATGAGCAAATCAGTTATGGATCAGATTGAAAATGCCACCCATTAAACATATTTTCAGAGAGCACAATACTCGAGTTGATGGTTTGTCGAAAAAAGGCACCAGGGCTATTTTTGGTAATATGCAGATTCAACATATCAAAGACGGATCAATGGTTTGGGAAAACAACATCCCTCTTCCCTAATTGCATTAATAATTTTTATCAAGCGAGCCTGATTCCAGGGGCACAAATTTTGTAAGAGCTCTTTTTCAAGCGAGCCTGTTACAGATCCTTCGGCATGTTCTTTAATTTACAGATTTCCATGCCAAGAGATAGGTTATGAATTGAATACAAGATAGGGGCACAAATTTTGCTACCACTACATCTTTTCTTCTTATAAAAGGAGGTTCAGGGGAGCTGAGTTCGGGGATCGATTGGGAAATGGGATATTGAACAGCGAGAGAGATATTTGTGAATTGATTTGGCACATAATATCCATACTTCTTTTTTGGACTTTTCTCAACCTACTATCAAGCGAGCCTGTGCGTCTAATCTACTATATCAAGCGAGCTTGAGGATAGATTATACATATTATCAAGCAAGCTAGTTTTTCCCCAAGTGAGCCTGATCATGTTGATGCTCATCATATCTCTCGGTCATTGATGTTACACGTATTGCTACCATTTCATCAAATAGTGCTCTCTTATAATGATCTGGTTTCGTTTTTGTATGTTTACAGGGGTGGAGACTACTTAGATTCTGCTAAGTTATATATGTAATGAGTGGTTTCCGCACTCTGATATTTGACTTGCCAATCTACTGTGATCCTCTTTATTTCTCAGAATGGTGATTCAGTTTCAATTGTGGCAATGATGTCTTGAGATTTTCTCGTTGTAGCACAGCTGAGAACAAAATTGATGATTAAATGTACTGGCATATACAATATATCAATATATCAGTGTTTTTTTTCCTCTGAAAAAAAAAAGTTTAAAGACAATAGTGGAAGCAGGCTTGAATCCTTTTCAGAATAATGCTTGAGTTGTACAACATGAAATACGCCTTAGTGACCCAGCATTCTAGGGAAATAATTGTTTGTTCATGGTTTTTCTTGAATTGTTTTTTTTTAGTTGTTGTATTGTGATAAGAATTATTTTAATATGGAAGTTTATTATGGTTAATCATGTTTATTTTAGTGTTTATAATATTTATTTTAGTATTTATATACTTTGGGTTCATAATTTTTATTCTATGAGTTTATTATTCTGATTAGGTTTATATTCTTAGGAATATGAATTTTTAGATTAATATATTCGGATTGATACTATAAATCCAAGGGATTAATACTAAAAACCCAAAAGAGTATAAACCCAAGAGAATAATATTAACATGAGAGGTAATAAACTCAAAGAATCAATACTAAAAACCTTAACGGAATAATATTAACACGAGGGCTAATAAACTCAAGAGATTAATACTAAAAACTTTACGGTTTATAATCCATTTCTTTTTAGTATTAACCCATTGGAGTTGTTATTCCCTTTGGTTTATAATATCAATTCCTTGGATATATTAATCTTAAGATTGATATTCCTAGAAATATGAACCTAAGAAAATAATAAACCTAAGAAAATAAAATTATAAACCAAAAAATAAAGCTTCACATTTTTATTACATAATTTAAAATTAAATAATAATAAATAACATTTAAGATTAAATACTAAATATTATAAAGAAATAATTCTTAAATACTAAATATTATAAAGAAATAATTCTTATTGATTATAATGCTAATAATAATAGTTTTATTGTTATAATTTATTATTATTATTAATTGTTACATATTTATCAATGATAAATATAAATAAAAAAATTTGTTAATATTTTTAATATTGTTATATTTTGTGCCTAATTATATTTGCATCTTATAAATTCAAATAATATTCAAATTCTCAAGAATTCCACCATTTAAAAATTCAAAATAAATAAAATATTCAGATTCTATAAAATTGTGGATATAAGAAATTCAGCAGGATGGAATCCAAAAGTTGGTAGGAGATGAACCATGTTTGTTTCCTGTAAATGGTTGTAGATATGAGATGCAGTTTAAAGACAATAGTGGAAGCAGGTTTGACTCTTTTTCAAAATTTTTGAGTTGTACAGCCAGAAATACACCCCAGTAATCAAGCATTCTAGTCTAATATTTTAGCAATGTTGTTGAACTCAAGTAATTTTTTTTTATATAAATATTTAAAAACTCTAGTTAGGTTTATTATTTAGTTTTTTAGCTAAAAACTAAGATGAAATTTTTCATATTTTGATGTTTTTTTATGAAAATCTAAAATAGAAAAAATGTCATGTTTTCTCAATATTTCTCTCCACTTCTATCTTTCTTTGTTCTCTTTGCTTCCAAATAGTTGTTTTTTATAAATTAATTATGAAATTAATAAAATAAGTTTAATTATAATTAATATGAAATTATGGTAAAAAAATACACTTTAAATTAGTATAGAAAAATTAAAGTTAAATGTTATTAAAAAACAATTTTATTAAAGATAAAAGGATATTAGTCTTTTCTAAATATTATTTTAGTTTTTTCTAAGGACTCTCAAATAATTATTTCAAGTATAGTATAATTATTTTTATTAATAGTGATGATTGTTATCCATTGAAATGGAATATGATTTATTAGTACTAATTATAATTTATATGAAGTTATCTTTTTACTTATTTATATGAGGTTATCTTTTAAGTAAAAGGGAAAAAATGCATTTTGAATTAGAACTTAAAAATTAAAATTAAATTTTATTTAAAAAAAAGTTTATTAAATATAAAGAGATATTAGTCTTTTCTAAATATTATTATGCTTTCCCAATAGATACTATGGTGTTGAGATAACTACATATTAGTTTAGTCAAACATCTAAAATATTTTACAATTTTACAAAGTATATTTTCAAAAATTATTTCTTAAATTTTTACAAATTCTTATAATGGCATTTTTGTTTAATGTCATTGGCTGCAAGTTGGAAGATGTTATTGGAAAATACCTTGTAATTCAATCGAAATGTATATGAACATTTCAATGTAAAATCTAGGAAAATCTTCTTAATGGATTAAAATGTCAACTTCTATGTCATGTGTAAATAAACAAACATTTGGAAAAATATGTACAATTCATGTGGTTGGTATGCTTTATACCTCTCATCTATCTCAAGAGGAAAATCTAAGAGGGGAAATAAACTTAAAAATAAAAACAAATCTAGACTTTTTAAATAAGAGAGAGGAGTATGTTTAATATTTTAATACACTTCATGAAATACATTTGAAAATTAATATGAACATGTTTCATATTTTAATCTAATATTTTAATATATTTTATTTTATAAATAAGAAAATTAATAAGTAAAGATGTATATATCGATTATAGATTATGAGATTACTAATCGTGATTAATATCTATATATGTATTTTCAGTAAATAATTGTAAAAACAATTATTCATATTTTGTATTTAAATTAAGAATATTTAAATGTAAAAGATCCTTAAAAAACAGTATATTTTAAATTATTTTATTATATAAAAAATGTAATTTAATATTAAAAAAATATGATATACGTTCATAACATAATATTAGAAAAATTAAATTAAAATAATTATTAAAATAAGAAATTTATTAAAAAACATTATTCTATATATAAAAATACCAAGATCTATGTGAATTTGATTGATTATATATATATATATATATATATATATATATATATATATAATTTAAATTAATTTTTTATATTAATTATAATATAATTATAATTATATTTTTGCAAACTACAAAAATATACATTGTAATCCTTCTCAACTCATAGGAAACTTATTTTTGAAAGCTTCAATCACACTCTAAAAAAAAAAAAAAATGAATTTGTAGCATCATAATCTAGAATCATATGTCATTAGCATGTGTGTGTATTTTGCAAACAAACTATGCTAAATAGATATATGCTTTATTAATTTGAACATATACAATGTTCTTTTGGAGCTTCCTATTGTGTAGAGATGTCATTTGTCAATATCTAATCAATTGTCTAATATCTGTTACTTACTCTTCATGTAAAGTTCATAGCTTTAGAAATAATGGTCAAGGTCACATGTGTATCTTTTTACTAAGAGGTAGGCACAAGCTACTATGTAGCACTTGTTTGAAAAATAATTATTTCAAGGATAGTATAATTATTTTTACTCATAATTATGATTGTTGTCCATTGAGAAGGAATATGGTTTATCAAGTTTGGTAGAAAGTATTTTTCAATTTCAACTTTCTTAGTGTCATAGAGGTGTGAAATTTTCATCCCATAGTGTTTTGTATATTGACCAATACCTAATTTCATATTCAATCCTCTTAGTGTATCGCTAGTTTCACTATGCAGCTCATTAAATTTTGTTTTTATTTTAACAATGCTTGTTTCCTTTCTTAGTCTATGTCATGAAAAAGAGATACTTTTCATTTTTAACATTAGAGATAATCACCTACTTATAATATCGAGTATCATTATGCCATCCTTTCTTGAGAAGAAGACCATCTTGACTAAAAATGATTTTAATATTTTTTTTATTTTTTTATTTTATACTCCCAACTATCTAGTTAAGTTGGGTTTCCTTATGTCATCTCTTCTTAAAAAGACAAAAGACCATTTTGACTAGACCAACAAATTTAAGAAACTTTTATGCTTCATACTCTTAAATCTTTTGTTATAAATTAAATACATGATCATAACTATCTTCTCATTGTTATAAGCACGTTTTGAATAAATAAATAACTAAATTATAATTAACTTACAGATTACCTGTTAAGTTTTATTAGCACAACCATTTGAAAATGAGTCTCCTTAGCAAAGAAACCCACCACTTCATAGGGAATGGTTGTGCCCTATGCTAGTGGGAGGAGACATGCTAAAAAACCAACTCTTGGTCAACCAAAAGAGAAAATGTTTTATTGGAGTTGTCTTTAGTGCGATTTTTTGGAGTTTCAGGTGCTAAAATCTGGTGAAAAAAGTTGAGGTAAAATCATGATTCCTGTCATTTAAACTGGTTTTTTTGACTATACATATGGATTCAACACACTTAAAAACCCTAAGGCACTTCAATTGTGCAAGGTTACCCATCAAAATTCTGTTTTCAATGAATTCCTACTAAATTTTAGAGAAATTAAACAAAAAAACCACCTTAGAAATTTTCAAAAAATCACACTAAAAACTATTAATTTTCAATTTTTAAATT
The DNA here is from genome assembly GCA_034641835.2 of Pinus albicaulis. NCBI lineage: Eukaryota > Viridiplantae > Streptophyta > Pinopsida > Pinales > Pinaceae > Pinus > Pinus albicaulis. The sequence goes on along the minus strand of CM076577.1, from coordinate 606,561,740 downwards.
ATCATATTAAAAAAATAATAATAATTAAACCTCTTTAACCCCGAAATTTACATGCTCTGCTCAATGGAACTTGGAGACCGAACAATAAATTCGCAAGTCACCATGAACCTTAAATCTCTATTAATCTCCCAATAGATCTGCGACAAACTTATCACGTCCTGAATGACGATCCACCGTGTAATAGCCATCACAATTTCATATAAAACTTAATATTTGCATTCGGCAATTCAAATTCCAAGTGATGCATATAGACGTTTGGACGGGGGTATATATGACACGATATTTGGGATCGAATAAAAATACGTGAAGCCCGAAAACGCCAGATCCCCCTACATCATGAACTGACCTGGCATTTAAAAAGCCGAGCTATATGGCTTCGTGAGGGTGATAAGAAAACAAAATATTTTCACAACATCCCTAACATGAGAAGAAAGGGCAATTCCATTTGATAATTTAAAAATGAGAATGGAGTGTTGGTACATACGACTGAGCACATTCCTAGGGCTGCGGTCAATCATTTGGAGACTTTATTCACATAGCGACAAGGTCCTTCTATGACATATCAACTTCAACTTTGGGACATCACGAAGGTACCACACATGTTTAATGAGGGGGAAATGCACTCTTCTTTCAACCTGTCACTAAGAGGAAATTATTCGATTCATGCGGTCTTTGGCAAAAGACAGAAATCCAGGCCTCGATAGGTGGACGATTGAATTTTTTTTACATTCTTTGAACTGTTGGTGGTGCATGATCTACTATTAATGGTGGAGGAAGCTCGTATGGGAGGAAGCATACACGGTGTCATCAACTCCACCTTCATTTCACTAATTCTAAAGGCTTCGGTAACAAACACATTTCATCAACTCCACCTTCATTTCACTAATTCTAAAGGCTTCGGTAACAAACACATTTCAGGACTATAGACTCATCTTTCTGTATAATACAATTTATAAAATTATATAAAAAATTATTGGAGAGCACATTGAGTATGCATTTTCAAAGCACTAATCGAGGGAACAATTTGGTTTTCTACACAACTGAATTATTCACGATGTCGTCGCGTCCACTCAGGAGATAACACATACTATTCTTTTTTTTGTAAGCTTAGGTGGTTCCTTCTATTTTCTATTAATAAAGTCGGGCAAAATATACAAAACTAGACCTTAACCTGCCCGCAGGAAACTAGGTATTTTGGCCATCAAAGTTCAAAGTATGTCAACCAAAACATAAAAAGCCTTAACAGTCTATACCATATCTGTCGATACTTAATATCTAAGTCTGGAGACAACAGCATATACAAAAAGTGCTAACCACTAAAAAAGAAAGTAAGACATTGGATCAAGAAAACCTTAATCTTCCTCAAATTCCACTGGTGCTAGATCTTTGGCAGTAGCCCCTGGTAAGTCAACTGTGACCTATTGCATAGACTTAATTTCCTTCTCCAACCTTCCAACCCTCGCATATTGATGCAATTGACGCAGATTGATTTCCTGAATGTTCCTATTAATATCTGCCACGGTTGATTCCAGCTTTGTCTCTGCTATCGACATAACTGCCTTGGCTAATAGGCATTTGATTAACCAATAAGTTCTAATACATTGTTGAAACAAAGAGGTTCGGCCCCGAGTGTGCCCAGGGTCATTAATCACATTCTGCATATCCTCTGAAGCCATATCATCTTCCATCTCTATGTTATTTAAAACCTCTATTTCCCAACCATAAATACGGGAACGAACTGAATTTGGGATTTCTCCCATAAATTTCTGAACCAGCTGTTCCAGATGTTGCTGCACAAACTTTCTTCTTCTTTTTTGATGCATTTCAGAAGTAGGTTGTTTTCCTTTTCCGCCAGCAGGCTTCCTTCCTCTTTTAACCATTTTAAAGAAACCTAACAAATCTATTAAAACAACCATACAAACAACAACACTAGTCAGATTCATAGATTAAATGTAAGCCAGAGACCGAAGAGCAGTTCCATCTCCCAAGTTAAGCTGCGTGAGAAACATAAGAGGTAAACAGAAAGAGAAGACACTACTACAACTGAACGGAGCACGAAAAGATTGAAGCGCAACACAATGACTAAATCCACTACCAAAGACCCAAAGATTGTAACTAGTATAAAAGTCATGTATGGGAAAATGACACTTTGGAACCCTAATTGCAAAATTGCAAAGAGTAGACATACAGAGGAGACGCATAAGTGTTTGCATGAGAATCCCTGACAATCTCCGTAAGTTTCCAAGCAACAGAACAAGGACCATATCATACCCAATCTGCTTATCTATAGAGAAGTTTTTATCAGAGAGAACAACCCATCTAAAACCCAAATACCACAATATAGCATTAAACCCTTTCACGAACCCATCAGAAAGATGCAACAACCTAAAATTATAGTATAATTCAATGACCATAATTCTAGCAATACCAGGATAAAAAGGAAGAAACAAAGACCGAGATGAAGTTGCAGACAAAGATTTGGGTGACAGAACATAAACCTGTTGAAGAAAAAAGAGCATACAACCAACTTCCTAAACCATCTGCATGTGTTCATACCAGAACCGACCAAACCTCCATTAAAACAAAACATCTAAGAATACCATTACCAATATCTGCAAACGACGATAGAGAAAAATTTGTGGCTGAGAAGTTAAGAATGGAGATACGTACCACTTATCTACCCGAGCCGTCACCCTGAAACTTTTCTAGTAAAAACCTTTGCAGGTGCTACCAGCGTCGAAATAAAACCTCAAAACAAAAAACCAAACAATGTCATGCCGAATAACCTTACCTTCCATATCACTGCATCCCCTGCTCTTTTTCCAAAACTCTTCTGACATCCCTGTTGACCGACCCAACTGGAGTCTCCTAAGTGTACAAGGCATTAATTATAGTTGGTGCCGGAGGTCCCATCGCTAGTATCCTCTCGACAGTTACATGCTGCCACCACGTGGTGGCCGTCCTCCCCACGCAGCAACCAAGTGTCCCGGTGACATTGGGTAAGCCCCTCTCTACCCCTACCACACCCCGATTGGGGGATACTATTTTCCTGTCTTCCAGAGTGATGTTCCTCTATTAGAATATTCTACAGCCCAGGCACAAACTGATACACCTCCCATTGCCATGGTCGATCCAGAAATCCGTTAGCAGTTTGACATGCCCATTTCACAAGATAATCAGCCGCCTTGTTTCCTTGCCTTCTCACATGCAAAGGTATGATGTATTCAATTTTACTCAGATCTTGTTGAATTTCCTATACCAGTCTTGTTGTTCTCCAACTCTTAGTAATCGATTCCCAATTTGTTCCTTGTAAGAGTTTTCTAATAATACTAGTGGCCATTGTTGAATCTCTTTCAATTTCCAGCCTATTATAGTGCTCACGATTAGCAATTTCCAGTCCTAATTTCACCACTGCTAACTCTACTTCATTATTTGTAGTGTACCCTAAATCAATAGCATAAATTCTTAGAGTTGTACCTGTACAATCTTTGAATATTCCGCCAGCACTTGCCTGTCCAGGATTTCCTTTCGACGCTCCATCATAATTCAATTTTACAAAGCCTGATTGCGGTCTGTCAAAAGTATTTCTCACCTGATATGGAAGGGATAATTGTTTCTAGGAAGATGGTGATACCATTTCTTCTTTCAAGTTTAAATGCTGAAAAATTCTCCCTTCCTATCCTTGAACTACCCAATCCTCATGGTCCCATTTTTCAGCCAAAATTGTTTCTCGAATTCCTTGCTTAGTGATGTTCCAAATTTCCTCATTGTTAAGATTGTGTTCTTGAAAAATCCTTCTATTCCTTTCTTTCCACTGTGACCAAAGTAAGAACCCCATTACGAGTATCCATGCTTTGTTCACCACAGGGCTTTTGTATCCACCTTTTCGCCACTTTTCAATTGTTTGGCGAAGACTGTTATTATTTCTATCTGTTTGTTGGAATAATCTGTAAAGATTTAACCACATCTGATCAACCACTGTACAAGTGTTTAAAAGGTGTTCCACTGTTTCTTTAGATGCTTCACACATCACACATTTCGACGGCCCATTCATTCCCCTTTTTTGTAGTTGGTCCCATGTGAGGATCCTCCCATGCCCTACAAGCCACAAAAAATGCTCTATTTTCGGCCAATGCTTTATAGACCAAATTTTCTTCCACAATCAATTTTCCGGAATTTGAAGTTGATTTGCTTGCAACTAATAGGCTTCTTGAATTGTAAAAATTCCTCTCGGCCTATAACCCCATCTCAAAATATCATTACCCTCCTGAATAGGAATCTTCCTAGTGTGGATTACTTTTGCAAAATTTTCCCATTGCTGCATCTGGAGCCTACTGCCACTGCTGCTTTTGTTTCCATCTCCTCCAACATAAATCATTCTGATCTTCCCAATAGTTTTGAACTTCCTTATTGTGGGGGTTTCGTGTAAAAAAAAAATATTTCCACCAAATCTAGTCTTGTGAACAACTTTTCCCGCTACTGCTAGGAATCCTCCCAAAAACCTGCCAGATTACCATCTCTGACCTCCTAGAAGCTATGAACCCTTATCAAGTGTCTATTTGCAGCTGCAAGGTTCCAGATCCCTGAACCTTTTTTAATATTAAGGCAACTAAGCCTTTCCTTAACCATTTGAGGCATATGATATTTCCTTTCCCATATACACTGCCATAATGCTACTCCTCCTTGTAACCACTGCCACCACAACTTTTCCCCCATGACCTGATTAAGAATACAGGGATATCTAAGGCCTAACCTCCTTTAGGTTTTGGTAAAGTAAGTTTATCCCAGGAAAGAAGAGCCCATTTTCTCTTTTCCTAGGCTCCTTGCCATAAGAATTTCTTAAACATACCAACCATATCCTCACAGTTTTTTTTAGGACAGGCCATACCTGACAAATGATAGATAGGGATAGCTTGAAGAATAGATCTTAGAAGGATAACTCGACTAGGTAGATTTAAGGCCCTAAAGGACCAACTAAGCATGCGCTTTTGAATTCTATTTAAGAGATCTTTCCAACTACTGGACTTAACCGAGTTCTCAGACAAGGGCATCCCAAGATACTTGAAGGGCAGTACCCCATACTAAAACCAAGAGTCCTAGTAAGAAATCATTTTGATTGGGGAGTCATGTTGAACAAGAAAACATTTGATTTTCCTTTGTTAATCTGCATTCCTGAAGCCTCCATGAACAAGTTTAAAATCTCCAAGATCGATTTACATTCACGGAGTGTAGCTTGACAAAACAACATAATGTCATCCACAAATTGTTGATGCGACAACGTTAGATTCAGACCCCACAAGTTAAGACCTTTAACCACTCCATCCTGAATTTTATGCTTAATATATCTGCCCAACCCCTCAGTTGCTAAGATGAAGAGGAATTGAGAAATGGGGTCACCCTATCGAAGGCCTCGAGAAGCTGTAAAGGAACTTGATGGAGACCCATTAACTAAAATAGAAAAGTGAGCAGAGGTAATGGCTGACAACACCCATTAGACCCACTGATCATCAAAACCAAAGATTGAAACTATTCATACTAAAAATATTGAAACTATTGTAATGAAGATATACCTTCAAAAACCCTATGATTGTATATATTGGACCTTTTTGAGACTCCTTAATAAATTTGGTCTAGTTGCTCGGTCTGTGGAATGGATTATGGGGTGTGCTACACACACACACTTTTCTGTCTTGATTAATGGAAAACCATCTGGGTTCTTCAAGGCAGGCAGAGGCCTGCGACAGGGTTGCTCTTTGTCACCTTTACTCTTTATCCTTATTATGGATTTCCTTAGCATCAAAATAAGTTGTGCGGTCAGGGAGGGATTGTTCCGAGGTATCAAGATTATGCATAACCGGGAGGCATCCCACAATTTATTTTTCAATGATATCTTGATATTTGGCATGCTACTTATACCTCAATAGTTATTACTATGGGAAATTTTCAAACATTTCGGCTCGGCGTCAGGGATGATTGCAAATGTTGGTAACTCTCAAATACTATACTCTAATGGGGATATGGACCTAATCAAACAACTGAGGAGGGATTTTGAATTTTGATACAACTCGCTGGCAGAGGGCTTCACTTACCTCAGCTTTCATTTAAATCCACGCAAATACATAGTGGCGGACTAGAATTGGATGACCGATAAATACCGGAGGAAACTATAAATTTGGTCCCATCGATGGCTATCTTTGGGTGGTTGGTTCATCTTGGCTTTGATTGTCTTGCAAAAAATGGTGGTGTATTGGGCTCATTTGTATGTGTTTCCGGCTGCTATTATTAAACAGATCCGCGCTCTCATGACTCGCTTCATTTGGGCTGGTCGGATGGAGGAAGGGAAATATCACTTGTCCAGCTGGGAAAGAATCTCTGCCCCAAAAGAATTGGATAGATGGGATTTATTAGATTTGGATATATTTGGCAAGTTGTTGTTGTTAAAATATTTATGGTTGGGTTTAAATATTCCAAGTATTTGGATGGACATCATCAATTACAAATATATGAAAGGAAAAAAAATTGAGGAATGGTACCACCTTGGTATTTTGGGCGTTCAAAAGGGTTCTCACATATGGCTTAGTTTCAAGAAGGTTTGGGACCTGTGCACAAACTAATTATATTGGTATTTCGGTGGAGGCATAAGGATCATTATGAGACATGATAACATCTGTAATATGTCAAATCATCAAAAACTCAGCCAACATACTTTACTGCGGCTACATGCAAGGGGATATTTTTACAGGCACCAGGTTATAAAATATTGGGAGGGTGACATGCCGATTTGGATGGAGGCATCCGAAATGGGTTTACGGGGTGAAGTGGCACTGGAATGACAGACTTTTTTATAACCACCTACGTAGTGCAAGTTGTCTACGACAGGCACACGGAGATATCTTGACGTGGGGTGGCACCTTGCGGACAACTCTATCAAGACTAACGAGAATATAGGCACATATTCCCCATTCTCTGCCGGCTGGTTCTATAAAATTTGGAAATTACAGGTTCCAAAAAAAAAAAAAATCTCTTTTTCTGGTTGGTTTGGCGAAACAAAAATCTGACATTGGAAAAATTATGCAAACGTGGACTCTATGAATCGGGTATGTGTCCAATGTGTGGCGTGACACGGGAAAATAATTCCCACTTATTTTTCTCATGTCCGGTGGCGGTCGAGATATGGAATAAATTTGTTATAAACTTGAAAGATCTTCAGGTAACTTGAAATATCTTCTCATAGTTTGTAGAGTGCATGGGCTGGTGGCTAACAAAGGGACTGCATTATGGAGTTATTCCTTTTTTTTTTTTCTGGCAGGTATGGAGTACGAGGAACCAAGTAATTTTCCAGGGGTATCTTTTACTATCCCCAATATGATGCAAGCTATCCTAAATTGCTAGGGGGTTATAAAGCCTGCCACTTCACCTCATCGTGACCTCTCCATTAGATTGTGACCTCACCACCTTACATAACCAGCAAGTTTTTTCGATGGAGAAAAACAAAAACCACGATGTGGGTGTGGTCTCTAGCTCAAAATGGACCCAAATTTCCACTACAAGATCTATTGGAATGGAGGCTCTGGTACAAATACCCGGGCTGAGGTCATTTCTCTCTAGGGGTTGTTGTGGTTTCCCAAAAAAATGTACATAGATGCTCTATCCATTTTTGGGTATTCATAAGTTATCATTAAACCCACGAACAAGGACACTTTGTTTTCTCCACCTCTCTTATCACACTGGATGGACAAGATTTATGTGTTCAAAGACACCTTCAATTCTATCACTTTCCATCACATTTTCCTCCAGAAGAACTCTGTTGCAGACCGAATGTCCAAGAATGGACTTGGCGTAGATTTTGGACTCATGCATTACACCTTTTATGAGGCAGTGAGCGTCCAGGCACAAGACACTCTTCTGCTTCACCGATTTCGTCTCTCTTTGGATGGATGATAGTTATTTTTGATATTTTGTTGTCTACAATTTTTAAGGAGATGGATGTCTGGCTGGATCCTATACCCAGCGTATATGTATCTATATTTCCTTATTTATGTGGTTTACATCCTTTTCTCATAGCATGTTTATGTTTGGATCTTCTTCTTTATGTTTTTCTAGTTATTGGTCGGGTGATGTGGTTTTACATACTATCTTTACACAACTTTCCTGTTGACTGTGTTTTTCTATGTATAGACACATGAAAGTTTCTTTCCTATATGATTGCACTAATATGATGTAACTATCTAGATATATGCTTTGGAAAATTATATAAACTAGATAGTTTTTTTTGTCTGATAAAAAAAGGATTCACAGTTCACTATATTCTAAATCTATAGACAAGAGATATAGGTTTGAAGCGGGCAGAGAAATTCTTTAAAGAATTTGGGTTAATTTGGATTTCTAGACAATCCAGAACAGAAGAGGGAATGTTGAGATCCAAATTTCAAATAGGTGTTACACTTTAGACATTTTTAATAATTTTATACAATAATTATAATTATAAATTCCACAGTTTTAACATAATAACTAAAAGGTTTTAAAAAATCACATTTTTAACATATAACTAAAAGGTTTATTGATATTAAATATTTTTTTAATATTTTTCACTTTATTGTAGGGTAGCTTTTTTAGAATCGTAAATTTTAGCTATATAATCTAATATGCACAATCTGTGCATAACACTCTTCAGTCACAATGGACATGCATGTAAAACTTGGTAAAATAGGTTTATTGATGTAAAATATTTTGTTTATATTTTTTACTTTGTTGTAGAGTATAATTTAATCAGCACAACGGGCACCCTCCAGTCATAATGGACTTGTAAGTGAAACTTGGTAAAACTTTGTTATGGTTGAACGTTGCAAGCTTATGGCTGAGTGAAACATAAAATAACTTTAATAAGTATAGAAATAGGAATGTGGTTATTTTTTTTTAATTATTAATAGTTTAAATTGAATTAAGTGAATCTTGGAATTCATGGGTGAAAAACCATGAAGAAAGGATTTTTTTACCTGACAGTTACTCCCTTGTATGCAAGGATAAAGGGGATTTTGGGGATGAAAAACCTCACAATAAAAGGAGGAATGTAAAGAAGAAGGCAGGAAATTGCTGTCACATTCATCATAACTTAAACATTCAATATACCAGTAATTAATCTAACATAAAAATAAAAAATAAAAAAATAAAAAAATTACTTTACCATATCCTACAATTTTATATCACTAACTTATACAATGTAATTTTCCAACTTGCATAGCCTATGTAATATTTTTATGACTCCAAGTGTATTTTCTTACTTTAAAATTAAGCACATTAAAACTATAATGAAAGTTAAGATGGTTAATTTCATTTTTGGTTTCAGTAGAACCAAGTCTTCAACCTATGAATATTTGATCCACACTTAGCTTTTCGGTACCTCTTAACTCATTCATTAATGGTTTAGTTCTTCAAGGCGTTATACATTTAGTCGAGTTCTATGAACTGATAGAACGTGAATAATTAAGGTCCTTTGGTATTAAATAAATCTTAACTCTCGGCAGATATTTTGGTACCTTCCAAACTGCATCAGGATTCGAGCTTAGACGCCTGGATGGTTTGAGACCGTCAGATGGCTTATCAAATAAATGGCTATGGTGCTTTATACCAAAGTTTTCATTTCAACAAAACCTGAAAAAACATTAACTGATTGTCTCATTTGCGCTGCACATCTAGGTGAATTGGTTCTGCAATCGCGCTCCATAGTTTCTTGATAAAAGAGGGTTCTTCTCTCGCTGTTTGTTGGTGTGTTGGGTTCACATTTCAAGCCGAGGGTATGAAGATGCCCAACCTCCTTCGAACCTGTTGTACCCGTAGAATAAATACCGAGGAAGTCGAGGGTTTGGCTTCCACTCTGACAGTCCTTAACGTTCTTACCCTTACACAGAGGAACTTCTCCAGCTTGCAGTCCATTTCCACTGAGGTAATGGTCTTCTTTCATGATTCAATTCTTGTTTTCCTTTTTACATTATGGTAATCCCCAAGAGCGCTCTTGGTTCTGAGCTTAACCCATCTCTACAATTTCTTACAAGGTAGAATTCAACATTGACAAGTTACCTATAGGTTTATAACACTATCTCACTTATTATATTTATTTTACTTCTCTTATATTATTTATAAAAACTTCTGAACCTTGACTGTAATGTTATTCTCTTGCAGGTATACATATTCTTATTCGTTTTTCTAGGTGATTCACTTCTATGCTTTAGTGGCTCCATAACTACACTCCCGCAATTACGGTAGTTCTTCTGTCATAGGTACTGTATTTGGTTTTCCAATCCCCTATTTACTTTTGTCGTTACAAGTGGGTGTCTATGGCTCCAACTCCTGCTTGCACACCAGGCCTACTCGATTCCGAAATGATATAGATAGTTTTAAGGGAAAAATATTACCCTCAAGCTTTGTTGTTAGGATTCTTCGGAATTTAGACTACTTGGAGCTATGTTATCTATATATATATATATATATATCTTTTGTAAAGAATATATTTTTCACAATGTTAAAAGTTCTGGGCTTGCAGTTTTTCTACCCTATATATATATATATATATATATATATATATATATATATATATATATATATATATATATAGTCGGTTTCTTTGTTGTTATTCTTCCATCGAATCTTCTTTCGGCACTTGTAAAAATGTATGGAATTATTTTATTTGTCTGAGAATTATCGTGGTTACTGTATTTTTTACCGTTTCATCATTGTATAATGGTGAAATACAATTTGACAGAATGCTAAATTCTATATTCAGTATTTGTCTAACTATACCCATATCTGGGTATGGATTTATTAATTTACCAAAGCCCTCTGCATTTTCTAAAGTTAGAATTAAATGAGAATTTCTTTCTGTTATCTCATTTCGCTAGATAGAATGAGACCATGCATGCAATATGAGAAAATTTTTCTTGCAGGTTGTCAATGGATTTTCTTTGTTGTATGCCATGTGACAATGTTACAGTTCTCACAGAAACTAATATATATATTTTATTTCATTACTCTTGTACTAGCATACATACTTTGTGTCTTTATTTTCCATTCACATATCACAGGTTCCTTACAAAAATGTGTTCTTATTATTTGTTATTCTTATGACCAGACCATTTTGTCCGTGGAATATCATAGAAATAGTGAACGACCCTCACCGAGTTTTCTTCCGAGAACTCTGTGGTAACAGCTCTCTGCATACTTAATTTCCAGTAGCATTTAATTTTCCCATAGCTTTGGTTTCTCTCTAACCAGAGAATGGAAACCCCTTTTTAACAATAAAATGTAAATCTTTTCTTAATAATAGAAATATAAATCTTACTTGACTAGAAAATTTTAAATCTTTCCTTACAGAATTATAAGTCTTTCCTTCAACAAAAAATTATAAATCCTCACAGAAATATAAATCTTTCCTTACAGAAAAGTATAAATATTTCCTTACAGAATTATAAGTCTTTCCTTCAACAGAAAATTATAAATCCTCACAGAAATATAAATCTTTCCTTACATAAAAATATAAATATACACTGATTTTACTTTACTCATCCTACAGATATTAATTCCTCTATTTTCCTTTCATCATTTAAATAACAGAGCAGTATTATACTTATCTGTAGTTCGATGTTTGTAGTGATGTGGTTCCTCCCTACCACAAGTGAGGCAATCACGTCCTCACTCTCCCTCGTGCTCCAAGCCTCTGAGCTCAACGGTTGACAGAATCCTCTAGAAGAGACTTAAGGACAATCTGGTCCAGTCTCCAATTCCAGCAGTAAGGAAAACTTGAAGTGTTCCACTAGTTAGCACTAGTCCAGGAATCTTCTCCAGAATTTCTTCTTTTTTCCCCAGTTATCCAACAGAACCCCTCTACCTCACTGGGATCACCCTTTTATCCCTAGAGGTGAGGCAACTGTTTGAATTGATTTTTTTCAACTAAATCATAATCTTCAATTATTTTAACATCAATCTTTCACTTTATGGAACCATTTCCATAACCAATTTAATTTATGTTCATGATATTATTAATTTCAAAAATATAATAAATAAGAAATGTTTCATAGTCTTAATGAAAAACAAAGCTTAACCAATATTTAAGGACTAAGCTAGCAGTTACAACTTGCCCCCCTTGGAATGAACACCATCCCCGGTGTTCTCATTCTGCTCCAGCAAAAAGTTTAGGATAGGCTTCCCAAACAAAAACTTCATCCTCCCATGTAGCTTCTTCCGGGCCAAAGTGTTTCCATTGCACTTTAACCTAGGCGATGGCTCACTTCCGGAGCATTATTTCCCTCCGATCGATTATACTGTGAGGTTCGACCAGAAATTCTCCGTCCGGCTCAACCTGCAAGCAATAATCTTGAATTAGTTTTACACAAAACCCTTAACAATTTTTAATAGATCTGGTATTCATATACTACCTGAATATTCTGCCAATGGATTATATGTTTTGAATCGTGTATATATATTTTCAATAATGATACATGAAAAACGTTATGTACTCGAATATGACTAGGCAAGGCTAATCGGTAAGCCACAGGTCCTAGTCGTTACAATATTTGGAATGGACTGCAAAATATGGGAGCCAACTTGGCACATGAGGCTCATCTTAAGGTACTTTTCTTTGGTTTAATCCTTACGTACACATGGTCCCCCACTTCAAATTCATGATAAGTCCTTTTTTGGTCTGCATACACATTTTTCCTATCTTGGGCTGCATTCAAATTTTGTCGAATTTTCTTTATTTCCATCTCCATTTCAGCTAACATGTCGAGTCCCAACATCATCTTGTTTTCTAGGCTACTCCAGTTAATAGGAGTTCTACACCATCGCCCATACAAGGCTTCAAATGGACTCATCTTGAGTGACTCCTGATAGCCATTGTTATATGCAAACTCTACTAGGTGTATGTATTCTTCCCACCTAGTTGGTTGTTGCATGACATACATATGCAACATATCTTCAAGAATTTTATTTACTCGCTCCGTTTGCCCGTCCGTCTGTGGATGGTAAGCGGTGCTGAAGTTAACTTGAGTTCCCAGTCCAGTGGACAACATTTTCCAGAATGCTGATGTAAATTTTACATCCCTGTTGGATATAACAGTCTTTGGAATACCATGCAATCTAAAAATTTCGCACATAAAGATGTCTGCTATTTGCACTATTTTGTAAGTAGACTGAATAGGTATAAAATGTGTGCATTTGCTTAACCGATCCACCACTACCATAATTGAGTCATTATGCCTTTTTTATTTGGGCAGTCTGGTGATAAAATCTAATGATATCACCTCCCTCTTCCACTCAAGTATGGGTATAGGCTGCATAAGTCCAGTTGGGTGTTGGTGCTCTACTTTTACTTGTTGGCATTCTATACACTTGTTTAGATATTCTGCAATATCTTTTCTCATTCCTGGCTAGAAATAATTTTTCCTTATTGTTGTTAACATCTTTTGATATCCAGGATGTCCCGAATAATTACTACGATGGTATTCATCCAGAATTAGTTCCTTCAACTTTATTTTGTTAGGAATGAAAATCCTCTTTTTGAAAATCAGCAAATCATTGTTATCAATTTCATAATTTGCAGATTTACCTTGGTCCTTGAACTCTTTTTCTTGCCGCCATATAAATTTATATTCAGGATATTTATCTGCTTCTTCTTTTATTTGTTCTAAAAATCTGCATTAAGCTTCATTAATATACAGTTTATAAATACCATGCAATTTTCTGCTTAATGCATCTGCTATTCTGTTCTCCTTACCTTTTACATGTTTCATCTCAATATCAAATTCGCTAAGGAAGGCATCCCATCTGGCCTGGCGAGAATTGAGATCAGCTTGTTTAAAATAGCTAGTTAAGCTACTGTGATCAATCTTAAGCACAAATATTTTTCCCAGTAAGTAATGCATCCATACCCGGAGTGCATGCACTATTGCGGTCAATTCTAAATCATAAGCTGAATATCGTTGCTCATGTTCCTTTAACTTCTGAGACTCATACGCGACCACTTTTCCTTCTGTTGTCCTCTACAACAACCCCCCATTTCATATAATTTTTATTCACAACACTATAATATGAAATGGGTCCCTTTTATTTTTAATTGGTATCAATTTTGTATTATTCAAAAAAGGTCCGAAAATGAAATAAAGAACATACAAAAAACCTTTTTGACAAACCAATAATGGCTTTATGTAATATATGATTAAATCTTTTATCATTGCGATAAAGCGATCGCAAGATCGCATATCGCAATGACAAAGGAGGCATAACTTAAAAACCATTGGTTTGCTCCGACGCGATAACACGCAATCGGCGATCGGCAATACAACCATGCATGCTTTAAAAAGAGCCCCAGTCAATACTCCCGATGCGATGCGATATCGCTATCGGCGAACGAGGATTCCAAGAGATGCAAATATAACAAAAGCGCCTTTTCGCCCTGATGCGATGCGATAAAGCCAAAAGCACGAACTTCAAAAAAGTTGTTAAAACGGGGATATTACGATTAATTCATATTAAAGGCCTTATCTTTCAAATAGTGTTTCACCTGCGCTCAACCGCCAAAACGGCCAAGGCACGCTTAAACAAATCATTCCACCAATAAACGACGTGATGGGCATTTAAAAAAGATTGACAGGTTTTTACGGCCATTTAATGAAATAGTAAGTCTAAAATATTTTCACGGATTGGATCCACGGCCACCTTAAGTTAATTCTTCATCATGCATTGATCAATATATTTCGCTCGTATTTGGTTTTCACTGCCAATTCTCTGTGTTACGCTTATTTTCACTCCTGTGCAGAATTCTTTCAAGCTAATAGATGCGAGCAGAATGGGGAAGAAGTCCAAGAAAACTTCAAACGCTCCCGCTTCGCCAGCCATGAAACAAGCCATCACTGATCCAGGAAATAAAAAGAAAGGGTTGATATCTGATACTACATGTTCAGGTCTCGGCAAAACTTCTTGGCAAAGTACCTATAATTTGATAGAAGCTGAAGAACCTGAAGTGACAACAGTAGAAGCCACAGTAGATACGACTCGAAAATCTGAAGGTACTTTAAAGGACTTAGCCGACTATTTCCTTCATCGGATAGCAGCTCGGGAACAAATTCTCCCATATACTGATGTAGTAAGGTGGGCAATTGAGGAACTCCCAATCACAGACAGAACCTTCTGCACCAGAGATGGGAGAATCTTCGGTTCATTTCAAGCTAATGATTTGAGGCAAATGTATCATTTGTCTGAGCCAGAGAAGAAGTACAACAAGGCATTTCTGGAGAAATTCCGAAATGAGAACGAAACTGAATCCGAACCCATTCGGAATTGGAGGCAGAATCCGGCAAAACACAAGCATAAATCTTCCGGTATGTATTCTGTTGATTCTCTATGTTCTCCTTATTGTTATGCTGGGATCATGATGTGTAGATTATGGGGTTTGCACGACTCTTCTAATTTCACTATAGAAATGGTTCCTTTGATAGAGGCAGCGTGTAATAGTGAAATTATGGATTGGGGAACTATACTGTCCGATAAGTTAGCCACCGCAGTTATTGATTTCAGAGGCCAGACCCGCATTACTGAAAGGCTTATTCCCCCATTCTACTACAACGCTTATATCCTCGACACCCTGTGTTTTAATTCTGAATTTCCCGTGCTTGGCTGGAGGTGGACTCCACAAGACCCCATGCCCATTCACATATACCATCAGAAATTGTGGAAATCCTCCCATAGGCACCATTTATACCAAATCTGCAATGGCTTCATGTTACCCATTCATTATTCTATTTTTGATAAACCTGCTCCCAAGATTTCCTACCAAGCAGGGATTGATTTAACTGGCTTAGGGAGATGGTTTGCAGAGGAAAAATTTACTTATATAAGAATTTTTGGCAGCCTAGCCAAACCCCATGTTCTTCCTTTGTACATACCTGATAAACTGCTGGCAAGGGAGATAGCCTATCAGATTATTTCCGAGGGCGTTACACAAACTCTAAAGAAAAATAAGAAGTAGGTCTGGCCCTCTTTTCCTCTTAGATGTGGTGTCTACACCTTGAATGATCTCAAACATGCAGAGAAAGAAGCTACAAAGATGAAATCATTAACTCTAGCAACTCTCCCTAATAGTAAATTTGATCCCGACAAAGTTGCCTATAATGCCCTTGAACAGGCCAAATTGGCAAAGTTTGATCATAAAGAAGATATGTTTGATGATCTGTTCTCCACAGCCGAGTCAATGTCCCAAGTTAGATCGTTAGCCAGAATTGAAATATCAAGATGAAGGGTTAGTTGAATGCCCCTAGATCTGTTAGCAACAAGCCCAGCAGCAGGATCAAGCGAGCCTGAACAGCGACATACTAAGGAACCTCCGGTTATAACAAAAGAACAGGAGAAAGTGCAAGAGGAAACCCAGACGAAAGAGCAGGAACAAAGCACCATAAAGGTAAATCAAGATACTCAAATTGATCCCAAATTGCTCCAGGAATGGCAGCAATTCGATTCAATTATCAACAATCCTGAGGGTTCAAAGGAAGCCCAAACATCAAGAGTAGCAGACACACAGGAGACCATTTCAAAACAAGTTCCTGGTGAAACCAGCGGCCTACCCAGTTATAAAGGAGTAGAGATAATCCCAAAGTATCCCTCCGATCAAATTATTTTGCAGATAGAAGAAATTCCTCCCTTGGATGTCTTCTATAGCCCGAAACACAAAGTTGTGGTAAAACGACAAAGGAAGAGGAGAAGAACTGATCAGCCTTCCCTATTTCCAGAACAAACAGTGACGGGCAATATAGTTTGGAAGGAGGAATTTGACCCCTCTGAAGACCTAACAAAACTATCAGAATTTGCTGGAGCCTATTCGGCAACAACAATAAATAAGGCATCAGAGGTAAGTCTTTTATTAAAAACAAAAGACCAAGAGATTTCCTCATTACAAGCACAATTATCAGAAGCACGGCAGAAGACAGAGCAGGCAGAACTGCAATTTTTAACACAACAGCAAACCAATAATCAATTAACTCAACAATTGCAGGAGGAAAAGCAGAGGATTGATCAGAGTGCAGTCCAGAAGCAGAAAGAGTTATCAGAGGCATTGGCACAACTCAAGATAGCCAATGAACAAATGTTGAAGATAAAAGATGAGCAGATTGCTCAACTATCAGCCCAGCTTGAGAAAACAAAGAATCTTCCACAGGTAGCTGAATTCAGGGCAGAGGCAGTGCAAATAAACAAAGCATTATTAACACAGATAAAGCTGTTATGTCAACAAATCGCCCAGGCATAACCTTTATGTGACTCAACAACATCTCTAAGTGATAAATCGGCTGATGCTAGAACAGACTTCGAGCAGGCCGATGAGACATTGACCAATTATCTTGAGTGGCAAGGTACTGAGGAAGGACAGTCAGCTAAATTGCCAAAGATCCTAGAATCGCATAAAGAAATATTATTTATGGAATGGCAATCCCAGTTAATGAAAGCAGAGAGGGTAGTTTCCAGATGCAAATTAACCACAAGTAATTTGGTTGAATTGATTAATGACACTCTCTACTTATCTAACATGATTTCTCAATGTACCCCAGGTAAATTGACATCAGCTAAAACATTGGAATAGTCATGTTACCCAGAGCTGGAGAAAACTGGCTGATTAATCGCAGGAATTAACAGTTTGACATGGGACACCTATTGGATGTTCTTAGTCAAACCTTACAACCAGAGAGCCGCCCTCAAGTGCCTCTCAGATGCAATCGGGTGCATCATTCCCGAAATACAGGATGCCACCTATGATGCCCAACTCAATTCTCGCCTTAACCGACCACTAGAAGTGGAGCCGATGCTTGCAATATGCCAGCTCAGGACTAAAGACGAACAACCTAAGTGATGATTCATGCCGCCGACTGCCAGATTGCCGTGAAGGAGATATTCAAGATTGTTTAATACCAATTAAGTAGGATTTTTCAGTTTCATAGATATTTAGATAAATTTAGTATTTATAGACCCTTTCATGTATTTAGAAAGGGTCGTAAGTTTTGTATATGACTTATAAACCTGAAGTTGCACTACTGTACTTCAGGCATATTCTTTTATGAAACTGGACCAATTATTCTAATTTTGACAAGGAGGCTTTTAAGCAAATGTGCACTACTGTCTTTGTGTGAAAGTATTTCTGCGTTGAAAGAAGAATTTCAAATAGCGATTTACATTGAGAAAGACTTGCAGCTCATATGGTACTACTATCTATGTCTGAATTCATTCTTTTATGAAAATTGTCGTTTGATTACTTTTGCTATTATTGAATATTTAAATGTGTTTTAACAACAATCTTTATACTTTCCACTACTGGATGTTTACAGTTTGCTATTCTTTCAATCATTTACGTATCAGTAATATAAAGATAAGTGTAACAATGTTTTATCAATTACTTCATTCAATCAATTGAATGAAGTAATTATTATTTAAATGAATATCTTTGTTTATTAAATAGTGTCATCTATATGCCTATTGACAAACACAGATCATCAAACGTTGCACTTAAGAATAGAAGCTTCCCGGGATAAAATAGTTATTTGCATTTTTACTTATAGATTAAGTACTCCATTCATTATCATTTATTAAAAAAATCATTCATCCACCCCTTTCTATTCTTTATCAGGAAACTGGTCCCATTATATCCAGTCGGAGCCACCATCCCAAACGGAAAAGGAGCTGTTTAAGGTCCGGACCAGGTGGTTATCCCCCAATGTTGTTGCAGCGATTTTCGAGGCATCAACATTTTTGGCGCTAGAAGGAGGGCCATCAACTGTGAATGGCAAGCAAACCCAAATCTGCAAACCATTCTAAGAGTAATTCTCCCTCCACATCACCTCCTACTTCCCAATTACATGCTGGTTCTCCAGCATCCAAGCAAGAAGAAGAGGTATCCACTATCACTGCTCAAACCCACCATACTCCAGAACAATTAAGTCTTGAATCTCCTGAAGTTCAGTCTCTCATCCAAAAACTTCAGAGTTTCTCGATTTCACCACATAAATCTGAGCTATCTCAAAGCAGTGAGACTTCGCAATTCAATCTACCTCACCCTCTCACTAGACTTCAGAGTGAGAAGCTCGATATTGAACCTACTCAGTTCCCTTTACCTAAAAGGAAAAGGGCAAAGAAAAACACTGAAGATTCTGACAGTGAAGCACTTTCATCCACATCCTCCATCTCATCCTCCCCAGTGCGAAGTCAACCATCCACTCCCTCATTACATATTGTTGTTCACCAGGAATTTGGAACTTCAATATCTCAACCTGCTCACTCCTCAACATCAATTCCTTCCCAGACATCTGGAATCTCAACAACAGTATCATCCACCACTGGTATTACAATGGCAGATCCATGGACCAGACCTGGTGCAGTCCATATGCCCGCACCATTACATGCATTACCAGATGCTCCTGAAAAATGGCTACCCAAGTTTAATCTAGAAGATGGAACCCAAGCTGAGGAACATATCAATAACTTCATGTTAGCAGTTAATTTGAAGGGAGTAACATAGCAAGATGTCGTTGTTAGGCTTTTCCCTTATACGTTGCAAGGATTAGCAGGATCCTGGTATTTTTCCCTGCCTTCTGGTTCTATTACCAGTTGGAACACTTGCCAAGAACATTTTCTCACTAAGTATGGAGATGACAGATCTTTAGCTACACTAATAAATGATCTCTCCAATCTTAGGATAGAGCATAGGGAACCAATTAAAGAATTTAATGCTCGTTTCAATAAACTTTTGAATAAAATCCCAACGACCTCCAAACCAAGTGAACAAATCAGAAGTGAGTGGTATATTACTGCCCTACCTGCCAATATAGCTATTTTTGTAGACAGGGCCGCAAAACCAACACTCGCTGAAAACATGAAAGAGGCACTTGCTGTGGAGAAACGTATCAATGCTCTAGAAAAGAAAACGGCTCTTGAGGAAAGAAAAACCAAAAAAGTTTCGTTCAAAGATGACTCAAAGAAGAAAACCTCGAAAGATCCATATGACATGGAGGGCCTCCAAAAGGTCCTCAAGACCATGTCAAATGAAATGGTTGAAATAAAGAAACAAGTCACCGAAACTTCAACCAAAAGGCCCTTTAAGAATTACAAGAAAACCGAATCAAAACCACCGAATGTCATATCTAATGCAGATTCAGATCAAGAAGAAGAGGAAGAGGAAACAATCTCACCAACTGATAATGAAGAGGAAGTTGTTGAATGTCATGGCATGTGGGATTTCATACTGCCCAACTCTGATACAGATAATGATGAAGAAGCTTTTCCTGTCTCTACTAGGAGTAAAAGTACCTTCGAACCTGTTCAGGCAACTTCAAAGAAACGGAGTGCAGGTGCTGCTACAACAAAGGAAAAAGTACCTACAAAGAAGTCACCTGCAGCAGTTCCCCAAAACCAACCTTCAACTTCAAATACTCCTTCAACATCTAAAACATTAGTAGTATCCGATTCAATGGATTATAATATTGTTGATGATATGAAGAAAACTAAGGCAAACATTACTATGTTTGAACTTAGAAAATTAAAACATCAGCAGAAATTGCTTCTCAAAGAATTTAATGCTGTTCCCTCTTCACCTCTTCCCAGTGCAAAAGCTGCAAATGATTCGGGTCAACCACCTTCTGGTATGATAGAAGCTACTGATTCAGTCCTGATTGGAGATAGATCGAATTCTCATACTCCACCCTTCCTTTTGACCTTTGAGATCTACAACAGAAACCTACACAACTGTTTGATTGACTCAGGGGCATCATCCAATATAATGCTAGCTTCAGTTTGTTCCAAACTGAACATAGAACCCCAAAAGTCTTCCATACACATTGTACAGTTAGACAGAACCAAGGTCCAGGTTTTAGGAGAGATTAATTCTGTAACTATCAGGTTATCAGCTGATCCACGGGTAGTTCAACGAATTGATATCCTAATAGCTGATATACCTGAATTTTATGGGTTGATTTTGAGTAGGGATTGGTCTGAAAAGCTCCATGGGTATATTTCTACCGATTGGTCTCACATGTGGTTACCCTATAGGGGAAAGCCAAATCAAATAAAAATCAATCGAGAGAAACACATGACCCACACTGTAACAGATTTTGAACAGGAAAATCAACCAATTGCATTTAATAACAACATCTTGGGAAATTATTCATATGAGTCATTTTTTGGAAATTTCACTGCCCAACCATCTCCTTTCTCAGTAAACAATTTAACATCACAGATCGAAAACTATTCACAAACAGATAGGTCAAAATGTTTTAATGATACTAGAGAAACTGTAAATAAGATTGTTAATACTTCTTTATTTTGGTCTTTATATTTTGATGGCTCCAAATCTAACGAAGGTTCAGGAGCAGGGTGTATATTGGTTAGCCCGCGAGGAGAAAAAACAATGCTGTCCTGTAGGTTAGAATTTGAATGCACAAACAACACAGCCGAGTATGAAGCCTTAGTCCAAGGTCTCTATAAAGCAATTGGCCTTAAAGTGCAATATTTGAAAGTATTCGGCGATTCTGAAATTATTGTCAAACAGGTGAGAAATACAATTCATTGTCTTTCAAATCATCTCAAACATTATCAGTTGCTGGTACAAGAACTTACCACGCACTTTTCTGCATTCAATATTTCTTCTATCCCTAGGTCTCAAAATTCAGCAGCAGACTTGCTAGCCAATGTTGCTTCCAGACTCATACCCTCCGAAGATTATAGCCCAGATAGATTTTCAATAGAATTACTTTTTAGGTCGACAATTCCTGACAATGTCACTAATTGGAGAGTATTTAATCACGATGAAGACATTTTACAATTTTTGACTTCAGAAAAGTCCTATGATGACCAGATCCTTGAGGAAAGCAAACATGACCTTCAAATGAGAGGTAAATCCGAGGAAAATTCAATTCCAAAGCCTGTGGTGAAGCTTGAGGATCTTTATGATATTAAAGACAGATTTAAACCTGTAACCAATCCAAAGCTCCAAAGCTCTACTTTAAGGTTTGAATTGATAAACCTTGGCACTGAACAAAATCCTCAAAACGTTAATCTAGGATTAGGACTTTCTGTAGAAGAAAAGGAAGCATTCATTAAACTCTTAAAGAAACATAAACATGTTTTTGCTTGGAAATTATTATTTAAATGAATATCTTTGTTTATTAAATAGTGTCATCTATATGCCTATTGACAAACACAGATCATCAAACGTTGCACTTAAGAATAGAAGCTTCCCGGGATAAAATAGTTATTTGCTTTTTTACTTATAGATTAAGTACTCCATTCATTATCATTTATTAAAACAATCATTCATCCACCCCTTTCTATTCTTTATCGGGAAACTGGTCCCATTATATCCAGTCGGAGCCACCATCCCAAACGGAAAAGGAGCTGTTTAAGGTCCGGACCGGGTGGTTATCCCCCAATGTTGTTGCAGCAATTTTCGAGGCATCAACACCTTCTTGCAACAAAATCTCTCCAACACCCTCCTTGCAAGCATCTGTGCAGACTTCGAATTATTTAGTAGGATCAGCTACTCTTAACACCGGAGTTGTAGTCAATAACTGTTTCAATTTTTCAAAACTGTCCTGACATTCCCTTGTCCACTTGAATATTTTTCCTTTCCTTTGTAAAGAGGTAATAGGAAAAACAATTTTAGAAAAACCCTCAATAAATCGCCTATAATAATTGGCCATCCCCATAAATGATTGTATGTCTGCCACGTTTTGAGGTACCTTCCATTCCATAATTGTTCTGATTTTTTCAGGGTCCACTGCAATACCTTCAGCAGTAATAACATGCCCAAGGTATTGGATTTCTTCCCTGAAGAAATCACACTTGCTGAATTTTGCATACAGCTGATGCCTCCTTAACATCTCTAACACTATCCGCAAGTGTTCTTTTTGTTCCTCTGCATTCTTAGAATAAACTAAAATGTCATCAATAAAAATTAATACAAAATTATCTAGATAAGGGTGGAATATACCATGCATCAGCCTCATGAATGTTGTTGGTGCATTGGTCAACCTGAAAGGTAACACCACAAATTCGTAGTGCCCGTACCTTGTACGAATGGTAGTTTTATGTATATCTTCATCCTTTATCTAGATTTTATGGTATCCTGATCTCAAATCTATCTTGGAAAATAATGTGGCTCCCTTTACTTGGTCAAACAGATCATCAATTCACAGTAAGGGATATATGTTCTTAACGGTTAGCTTATTCAAATGATGGTAATCCATGCACATTCTCATGGTTCTGTCCTTTTTCTTCACAAATAATACAAGTGCTTCCCAAGGAGACACACTGGGTCATATATATCCCTTATCCAATAATTCCTATAGCTGCATTTTTAACTCAGTTAATTCAGGTACACTCATCCGATAGGGTACTCTTGAAATTGGCGATGCTCCCGGCATCAATTCAATTGTAAAATCTACGTCCCTTCTAGGTGGTAATCCTGGTATTTCCTCTGGAAATACATCCTTGAATTCCTGCACTATTGGTATATTTTCCAACACAGGGGTCTTTTCTTTAGAGTTAGTGAAGCCCACCTGAATAGAATACAGTTGGAATCCTTTCCTCATGCACTTACTCATTTGAGATGTTGTGATCGGATGCAACTGTAAAAGTTTATTTATCCCTTGAATCTCCTGACGAGTGCCATCATGTTTTCCATAGTAAATAACCTTTTCTTTGTAATCTACCAGTGTCCAATGTTTTTCCAACCAATCCATGCCAAGTAGCACATCATAAGATCCCAGAGGTAAAATATTCAAATCCACCGTTAGTTGTTGTTCATTAATTTTTAGTGCACAATTCGATATTCTGGTACCAACTTTCCTCTTAGCTCCAGTAGCTAACTGTACTAGCCATGATTTTCTAAATTTATGACTTTGTAATTTACAGTTCTCTACTAATTTGGGACTTATATAGCTTAAACTTGCACCTGGATCTAACAAAATAGAAACAGGTTGAGATAGTAGTTTACCTTCCAGTTCAATCATTGTCGGCTAGCAGTCAACTTGCCAGTCCTCCAATGCTACATTAATTCTGCGTATGTTTCTGGCGAAATTTTCCATTGTTGAGGCCT
Organism: Pinus albicaulis; assembly: GCA_034641835.2. Classification (NCBI taxonomy): domain Eukaryota; kingdom Viridiplantae; phylum Streptophyta; class Pinopsida; order Pinales; family Pinaceae; genus Pinus; species Pinus albicaulis. The sequence continues at coordinate 606,537,622 of CM076577.1, read as the reverse complement.
CTTGTAAATTGGTCACTGCTTCGCTCCTACCTCGCTGTGGGTAGTTTTGGTAATAGTGTGCCTCCCCACACCCCCATCATTGTAAAGGTGGCTTCTGGTTCTGAGTTTGTTCTGGTTTAATGGAAGATTCTGTGATTTTATCTTCTACAGGCCACCTTATTATTTGATGATTCTTACCAAACTGTTTACTAACTGAACTTATAGTTGTACATTTAGAATTACTGATTTTGTTTCTTTTAAACCCAGAGCTTCCTTTATGTTCTTCTTTGCCTGCCAGCTTTTACCTTGCTCCACCTTGTCTTTTTCTTACTGGTAACACATTTTGGATTTTCTGATGGCTTCATCCATCGTCTTAGGATTTACGAACTCTATACGTTCCTTCATATGAGTCGGAAAGCTACTTAGGAACCTCTGTACTTTAGCCTTCTCATCTCTTAAGTAAGGCACGTAACGCAGTAAGGAAGTAAATTTAGTGACATATTCATCCATTGTCATTTGTCCCAACTTCAAATCATGGAATTCTCGAGATTTTTCATCATAGAAGTGCTCTGTTAGGTATTTATCCTTAAAATAATTTTGAAATGCATCCCAAGTTACATCTTGGTCATCTATACTGTGAACATTCTTCACTTCCTCCCACCATAAAGTGGCTTTTCTCCCTTAGCTGGTAAATAGCCAATCTAGCCTTGAGGTTACTGCTGTATTCATACACTTGGAAATATTTATTCATATTAATCAGCCATGCTTCAACTACTTCCTCTTCTACTCCATCAAACGTAGGGGGTTTTATTTTCCTAAATTCACCTTGTAATTCTACTTTCTGCCTTTTTATTTCTTTCTTGTTTGATACATTATCAGATTCAGCTTCATTATAATTCTTATTCTGGTTACTATGCTGAGACTGACTTATTTCCATTCTGTCTGTATCATGATCTCTGATTTGTTCTTCATTCCTTTCCTAAAACTCTCTATCAGTACTTGGCTTTTCAATTCCTGGATTCTGCTTGTCAGAGAGACTTTTCAATATCCTCTCCTGCTCTTGCATCAACCGTGCATTATCGTCTCTTACCTTCTCCATTTCCTCTTGTAACTTCTGCACAATGGTTAAAATAATACTGGTTTGGTGTTGTCGTTCTTCTAATAGCCTACTAGTTTGTTGATGTTGTTCCACCCCCTGTTGTACCCGCATTTCTGGGTTCATATCCTATCGGGGTTGTGGTTCCCCGGCATTCAGAGGTGGTTGCTGTAATGGTGTCCTTCTCATTATGTCTGGCTAACTCTTTCTGTCTGTATCAGGAATACACAACTTTAAACGTTAGTTGACCCATAGGGTCCCAGCGTTACAATGCTGCTCTGATACCACTTGTCACATTCATCATAACTTAAACATTTCAATATACCAGTAATTAATCTAACATAAAAATAAATTTACTTTACCATATCTTACAGCTTTATATTACTAACTTATACAATGTAATTTTCCAACTTACATAGCCTATGTAAGAATTTTATGACTCCAAGTGTATTTGCTTACTTTTCAATTAAGCACATTAAAACTATAATGAAAGTTAAGATGGTTAATTTCATTTTTGGTTTCGGTAGGACCAAGTCTTCAACCTATGAATATTCGATCCGCACCTAGCTTTTCGGCACCTCTTAAATCATTCATTAATGGTTCAGTTCTTCGAGGCGTTATACATTTAGTCGATTTCTATGAACTAACAGAACGTGACTAATTAAGGTCCTTTGGTATTAAATAAATCTTAACTCTCAGCAGATATTTTGGTACCTCCCAAACTGCATCAGGATTCGAGCTTATATGCCTGGATGATTTGAGACCATCATATGGCTTATTAAATCAACGAATACTATGCTTTCTACCAAATTTTTCATTTCAAAAAAACCCGAAAAACAATAACTGATTGTCTCATTTGTGCCGCACAGCTAGGTGAATTGGTTCTGCAATGGCGCTCCACAGTTTCTTGATAAAAGAGGGTTCTTCTCTCGTTGTTTTCTGGTGTGTTGGGTTCGCATTTCAGGCTGATGGTATGAAGATGCCCAACCTCCTTCGAACAGGCTATACCCATAGAATAAATACCAAGGAAGTCGAGGGTTTGGCTTCCACTCCGGCAGTCCTTAACATTCTTACCCTTGCACAAAGGAACTCCTCCAGCTTGCAGTCCATTTCCACTGAGGTAATGGTCTTCTTTCACGATTCAATTCCTGTTTTCCTTTTTACATTATGGTAATCCCCAAGAGCGCTCTTGGTTCTAAGCTTAACCCATCTCCAAAATTTCTTACAGGGTAGCATTCGACGTTGATAAGTTACCTACAGGTTTATAACACTATCTCACTTATTATATTTCTTTTACTTCTCTTATATTATTTATAAAAACTTCTGAACCTTGATTGTAATGTTATTCTCTTGTAGGTATACATATTCTTATTCATTTTTCTGGGTGATTCACTTTTATGCTTCAGTGGCTCCATAACTACACTCCCGCAATTACGGTAGTTCTTCTGTCACAGGTACTATATCTGGTTTTCCAATCCCATATTTACTGTTGTCATTACAATTGGGCGTCTATGGCTCCAACTCCTGCTTGCGCACCAGGCCTACTCGATTCCGAAATGATATAGATATTTTTAAGGGAAAATTATTACCCTCAAGCTTTGTTGTTAGGATTCTTCGGAATTTAGACTACTTGGAGCTATGTTATCTGTATATATATATTTTGTAAAGAATATCTTTTTCATAATGTTAATGTTCCAGGCTTGCATTTTTTCTGCCCTATATATATATATATATATATATATATATATATATATATATATATGTATATATATACTTTATATATATATATATATATATATACAGTCGGTTTCTTTATTGATATTCTTCCATCGACTCTTATTTCGGCACTTGTAAAAATGTATGGGTTTATTTTATTTGTCTGAGAATTATCATGGTTACTGTATTGTTTACAGTTTCATCATTGTATAACAGTGAAATACAATTCGACAGAATGCTAAATTCTATATTCAGTATTTGTCTGACTATACCCATATCCGGGTATGGATTTATTAATCCCTCTGCATTTTCTAAAGTTAGATTTAATTGAGAATTTCTTTCTGTTATCTCATTTCGCTAGATAGAATTAGACCATGCATGCAATATGAGAAAGGTTTTCTTGCAGGTTGTCAATGGATTTTCTTTGTTGTATGCCATGTGACAGTTACAGTTCTCACAGAAAATAATATCTATATTGTATTTCATTACTCTTGTACTAGAATACATACTTTGTGTCTTTACTTTCCATTCACATATCACAGGCTCCTTACAAAAAGGTGTTCTTATTATTTGTTATTCTTATGACCGGACCATTTTGTCCGTGGAATATCATAGAAACAGTGAGCGACCCTCACCAAGTTTTCTTCCGAGAACATTGTGGTAACAGCTCTCTACATACTTAATTTCCAATAGCATTTAATTTTCCCATAGCTTTGTTTTCTCTCTAACCAGAGAACGGAAACCCCTTTTTAACAAGAAAATGTAAATCTTTTCTTAACAATAGAAATATAAATCTTACTTGACTAGAAAATTTTAAATATTTCCTTACAAAATTATAAGTCTTTCCTTCAACAGAAAATTATAAATCCTCACAGAAATATAAATCTTTCCTTACAAAAAAATATAAATATACACTGATTTTACTTTACTCATCCTACATATATTAATTCCTCTATTTTCCTTTCATCATTTAAATAAAAGAGAAGTATTATACTTGTATGTAGTTCGATGTTTGGACTGATGTGGTTCCTCCCTACCATGAGTGAGGCAATCACGTCCTCACTCTCCCCCGTGCTCCAAGCCTGAGCTCAATGGTTGACAGAATCCTCTGGAAGAGACTTCGGGACAATCTGGTCCAGTCTCCAATTCCAGCAGTGAGGAAAACTTGAAGTGTTCCACTAGTTAGCACTAGTCCAGGAATCTTCTCTAGAATTTCTTCCTTTTTCCCCAGTTATCCAACAGAACCCCTCTACCTCACTGGGATCACCCTTTTATCCCTAGAGGTGAGGCAACTGTTTGAACTGATTCTGTTCAACTAACTCATAATCTTCAATTATTTTAACATCAGTCTTTCACTTTATGGAACCATTTCCATAACCAATTTAATTTATGTTCCTGATATTATTAATTTCAAAAATATAATAAATAAGAAATGTTTCATAGTCTTAATGAAAAACAAATCTTAACCAATAGTTAAGGACTAAGCCAGCGGTTACAATTTCCTAAGGTGATCCAGAGCTGGGCATCTAGCTAGTGGAGTAACCTAGTGAAATCTATGATTCTAAGTTGAACCTTTGGAGATGTTCTGGTATGTAAGAGTTCAACCTAGTTTTGGCATGTTAATTCTAACTGTGTTGGTAAAAAGTGCTAAGGGGGGAAATAGGACGTAATTTCCTCATCTCATGGTTGGGAGACTTGGTTTTCACTTGACAAATGTGTTTCTTTTGTAATTGCATGAGCACTGAATATGATATGTCTTTATGAAGCAGTGAAATATAATGCATGTAAATGTACTAGTTGCTTTAATGATTGAATGCATGTGCGAATTCATGTACGTTTAGAATGACGTTGGATATCTATGAAAAATGGGCAAGAGTCAACATACTCTATTTATCTTGGAACAATGATAAAACTTTCAAATGTACAGAGTAAGAAAGTACTGTAAATTAATATAAAACGAAAAATTATCCTTTTATATTTTAGAGCAATATACGTGCTTAAACTATAGTTATTTCGAAAGAAAGAAAACTGAAAACTGTTCTTTTGCATTCTGAGACAATCGACATGCTTAAACTAAAGATATTTCTGAAGAATAAATTTGTTCTTTCCCCTCTAGGAATTAACAACATGCTCGGACCAAGTACCATTTTTGTGTAATATACCCATATGCATACAATATCGAGTGTAGTCAAAATAAAATAGGAATATAGTGCTCATAATGACATTTCAGCATTGTAGAACCAAAAAATATGGAAGCCAAGAGTAAATATTTAGAACTAGCCATAGAAACTATGAAGGGTCAGAAACTAGAATGGTTTCAATTCTCTTGCCATAACTTGGAAATATATATATATAAGCCAACTAGGTTAGTTCCCAGACTGACCAAGAAACTAGTCACCCAGGTAAACAGACCTGGTTGGAAGCTATTCAAGAAACATAAACAAACAGAGAATTATATGGAAATAGAGTATAACTAGAAACAAAAAGTCTAATCCATGTATGTTTCCTGTATTCATGCTGAAATAAAATGTAACTTTATGCAAAAAGTAGAGGAAGTGCCACTATAAAACCCTCAACAGTAAATGACTTAACCAAGGCCGCAAAGAAGTAAGTTACACAACAAAAGTATTTGCATGAAATTCAAATGACAAAATTTAATTATAAGCCAAGCACGAAAAAACTTATATAGTCCATCTTACATCACAAAAGAGGAACTCATGGTAAACCTTTAATCCAACAACTAAGAAGAAATTGTTACGTAGCTCGAGAATGTACTAACCCTCGAGGCTGGTACCCTCCAAATTACATAATATTAACCCCAAACTCGAGAGCAAAACAATGAGGGATGAAACCCTTAATCTCTCTAAAATGCGAAGGAATAAGTATCTGGTAAGGTAAGTGCGCCATAACCAGAAAGAATCCCAAGGTATTTTTAAGATTGTGTCGGGAAGGAACTAGCCCCTGCCTTAATTTTCACCTCGGAAAACCCTGCCATAGAAAACATAAATACATGTTAAAAAAATCATAGTACCCGCAACATATTACAAGGAAGTGAACAATAGTAAATATTGGCGGAAATTTTACCTGGGAGTCCTAGAGGACTTGAACCCCTCGACCTTGTTGAAGGCAGCCACCGAGCAACTGTACCGAGAGAACAATATTATTAAGGAGACTACTAAATTATAGACACAAACAGAAACCCATATTTCTCTGTAACCAACCAACATTCAAATAGAATGAAATTGAAATTGTAGAGAATCCAACATATAACTGGAGCAAATTTGCAGAGAAAACCCTAGCTCCTTGCAAAGGTGCTCACTTAAAAAAAAGTGAAAGGGATGCCATAAGATGAATAACATTGTAGTTGGCAGACCAAAGGAAATGACAACAACCAATATACCTACGGAGTTCATAGTGGAGCAGACCGATCGAAGGAAGCGCCAAACTCTAAGACTGAAGGTCGGGAGGAGATCTTATCTCTGGAGGACCGATTGTGACGGTCAGATCAAACTCTAACAGATCCACGGTAGGAAATATCCCAGGTGGTAGAGCACTGGAAACTTCAAGAGAAGGAAGGAAGGGTGCATGACAATTGGTGTGCATTGACACTGGCACTGGAAAACACCATATGTGAATAATCCAGAACATTAAAGTGGATATAGTTATTAGTGTTTGCACCAAAAGGGTGCAAATACATGCCGATAGAAATGTATATAAATGTAAAGCTACACAAAAGCAACACTGTAAGAAGGAAATTTGTAGACTTGGAAGGAATGAGGAATCAAGAGGCTAAAGTATTGGTAAAGTAGAGATTTTCAAGTGGGTAAAAGTGTATTATAGAATCTGCAATATATCAGTCCTTAATCACCAAACTCATAAATAGACTAGAAGCAATCTTTCAGAAGGCATCATTGTGATATTCTATCATCTTATTTGAACAACATCCTCGAGGTTATGATTACCAAAATTTATTGATGAAGGTAATGTTTTTTTTAAAATAAAAATACATAGTTGCAAAAACATTTGACCTTCTACTTTAGTTCTCAAACAAAATTCAACAACAATATGTAATATGAAGTGATAGCAAGGAATTTTTTGGATTGTCTTGATGTGACAGACATAATTAATCCATGGAATTGTTGTCACTCCAACATTGAAATAGCCCAAGATATAAATCTCTATACCCAATTATTTGGAAGTAAGATTCATCATCACTACCGTATTCATAACCTCCCAATGTATTTGCAACTCTTAAATTGTTGTAGATGCAACAACCATGGCCATTGTGAAGAGGCAGACTCCTAAATCCCATGATTTAACTTGATTGTTCATCCATGCAGTCTCATGGAGCAACACCAAATTTAATAGTTGATTAAATCCCTCGAAATGAAACTTGATTGTTCATCCATGCAGTGTGATGGAGCAACACCAGATCCAACCAAATTCAACTGTTGATTTTGTTACTCGACAGTCCCGATGTTTACTAGAGAGTCTCGATGTTTCAAATTACAATCCAATTAAAAATGGTCCTAAATTGGTCTTAAATCTAGCTATAGTACTTAATTTACCTTATATTAAGTTAAAGCCAATTTCAAGGAAAGAAATACAAGGATTCTACAACTGGAAAGGAATATTATACATCCATTGCATTCACTCCTTCTCATAAAAAGATATGGAGCATTTGTCCTAGCTTGTTATGAAACTTGTTAATATAGTTAAACCCTTCCGCAGATGTTCTTGAAAACTTTATATGTGAGTGTAAAGTTTTGTATAGTTGGTTGTAGTGTTGTTTATGGTATTTTCAATTGAGATTGTGTTATATTTAGAAACATCCAGTAAACCTTTCACTCATAATTTTTTTATTTGTGGATGATGAAATAAATATTCACTTAAGAAGTTAGATTTTTCAAAATATGATATAATTTCAATTTAAAATAGCATAAACAATAATATTTATCAAATTTAAATAAAAAATTTAATATCTCTATTTAAAATATTTAAACTAACAATAAATCTGGAACTAATATTTTTCCAACATTAATGTTATCGACAAATAATTACTATTCTTTGACACAAATAAAATCTCATAATACATCACAACTTTTGACTTAAACTTATGTGTAGTAATAGGGGATTCAAATTAACTAAATCTGAAAAAAGTTAATTTATTAACAATGTATTAATTAATTAATATTAAGGAGTAGTTTAATTATGAAAGTTTTGGTGTTTTGGTGTTTTTGAATTGAAAAATGGTGTGAAAAATGTAAAAAAATATATATTTAAGTGGATATAAAAATAATATTAAAATTAAAATTAAAATGTATTTAAAAAAAAATTAAACCATAATATTAATTTGATAACCTATTATGAGCATAATAATAATAATTGGATAAAATATGAGTGCTTTGTGTAGTTGTAAATTTTAAATTTTAAATTTAAATTTAATAATGAGGGTTTGAGAGTGGGAGCTCTTATCAAAGAAATAAAATATCTTATTCTATTATCACAATTTTAATGATAAGATCCCAATTTCATGTTTTTAATTGTTTTAATTGATAAAATTAATTTTGACATAATTCATCAATAGGATAAAATTTGATTTGAAATTCTTACCCAAATCATTTTCACTAAAATTTGAAGAAAATTAAAAATATTATTTTGATGGGCAAGGATAATTGAACATGGACCATGAAATGGGACAATGAGAAGCCACCTATTAAAAGACAATAGTTCCAATAGTATTTAGGTACATGATGATGTGTCAATCTTATAAGTTGTGTATATGTCTGAAAGACTTAAACTTAATACCAAATCCCCCGCGCTGGGTATTTTGATTCTTTTAAGTCAAATTTCTACACGATAAATACTACGACCAACTCCCTCCACTGAGTATTTTAATGCTTTTAAGTCAAATTTCTATCGGATTAATCCATAAATCTAAATTTAGCCTTAAAAAAAAATATTTATTTCCTTTCAACACATTGACAAATCATTAATTAAATAGTTTTTAATGACTTACATGGGTTACATTTTGTTCACGTGGCCTAATTTTGTCCCTAGTGATTCACCCTCCTATAACTTTCCCTTATAATTGTGCCTATCGGTTACGAGCTTATCATCTTCTAGAGGCTAATGGCGGAAATATTGTCATTGATGGAAAAGGAGCAGATTAGGATCAACAAAGAAGCAAAGGAGAAGCATCAACGTTATCATTTATGGCAAAGGAGCAGCATTAGTGATCGCATGGGAGTAGTGGAAGATTTACAATGAATAGATGATGAATTCCCCTTCAAATTCTACATACTTGTGAGAAAATCGCAAATCGCTACAGGAAATAAAATCGTAAAATCGCAAAATCGCAAATTGCAGAATCGCAGAATCACAGAATCGCAAAATTACAAATCACTAACAAAGTTGTGATATGAGCATGTGCTATGGGAAAATGCGATAGCGAAATGCGAGAGATGACGTGGTGATAGATGACGTGGCACAATAGACGTGGTAATAGATTATGTGGTGCAGATGATGTGGAGACAGATGACGTGCCATAGATGATGTGGCAATAGATGACGTGGCATGAATGACATGGCATGTCTGGTGGGACCCAAACACACAAATCACAAAATCGTAAGTCGCAAGATCACAAGCAGTTACAATGCTACGATATGAGCAAGTGCGATGGCAAAATGCAATGGAGAAATTGCGATGGCACAGTGGAAGCCGGTGGGACCCAAACACACAATCGCAAATTGCCTGATTAGAAGTTAGAAGCCTTGGGCCAATGTGTGATTCATGAACGGACACAGTATATTCCAGAACTAAATTCAAATGCCATAACGGTTCTGGGGTTATGCATATATTCATGTTATCGGAGAATGGAAAAGAAGGTAATCATTACCTATGGTAAAGTTTGTTTAAATTTATTGGCAGCATTCCTTTGGAAAATATAACACTTGGTGCAGACTGTGGTAACCATACATCTCTGTGACATACTCAACAGAACCAGGGACTGAAGTTCTTGTCTAAAGGCATGATATTTCATTTCTGAAGCAATGTTTATGCTTCACAGTTTTGAAACAGAACACTGGAAAAACAGTTAGAAGAAGTGCTAACAAAACACAGGGACCAACAAAGGTATAAACGTATAGCAAGGCAAAGAAGACAAAAGGGATACATTAAAGAAATTGTAATAATGTGAAATATTAATTGAGCTAAATTGGTGTGATGCAAAGGCAAGTCTCTAAGGCAAAGGCAAGACTCCAAGGAAAAGACAAAGATGTATTAAGCTGAATTGTTGTGATACATTACATACAGATGAAATTGATATTGGATAAACTATCTATTTCTTATTCTAATATTCATGATATGAAGATATTGGAAACGAATGTGTGGAAGGAAAAGAGTCAAGTCTGTTCACTTCATATTCCAATATAGAATACAAACAACCATCAAATTATCTATAAAAAAAAAAGATGTCATTTTGGTGTGTATTCAAGAGGTTAGAGAGCTGGAGAATGTGAGAGAGCTAATTGATATAATATGCACATATGGAGCTGATGAGAAGCAGATTTGAAGGGAGAAGAGGCAGAAGTAAAGATGGAGGAATATAGAGTTGATAACCAAGTAAATCAACACATTTTTTTCATGTTGTGTGAGGATATTATGGTCTCCTTTCAAGTTTTAGCTTGATAAATTTTCAGTTGGAACTGGTTGAGGTAGGAGCCTCCTATGGGTTGTAACCTACAGAAAAAATATGGGATTTGGAGCTTCCTTGCAAGTTGTAGATTGCAGAAATTTGAGGTAGCAGCCTCCTTTAGGTTGGAGTCTAAATAAAGTCAGATGTAATAGGGAGTAGGAGCTTGCCTTTGCATCACAACAATAATAATCGTGGTTTTCTCCCTTAAGGGTTTCCACTTATATTTGGTGTCCATGTGCATTATTATTATGTGTTGATGTGATGAGTTAGCATGTTTATTACTTGCTGCTCACATATTCAGTTTGATGATTATTATTTATTAATATTCCCATGTAATGGTTTTGTTAATGAGTTTAATGAAAAGAATTTTAATTTCCATGAATGGACTAAACTAATTCACCCCCCCCCTCTCATTTTAGTCAAGGGTTGATCAATTGGTATCAGAGCAGGTTCCTTGGTGTAAGCCTAATAGCTTGAAGGAGATCTGGTTGAGTGATGGATTATCAAAATTTACCCATGTTGAGTACAACAAGCTTTCCTGAATGGAGGGATAAGGTTAAAACATATTTAATAGCTTATGGACCTGAGGTATGGAAACTTGTATACGATGGTTAATGCAAACACTCTCCCTCTTTGCAAGAACAACAATGGAATGCCAAGGAAAAATGTGTAATGTATAACAACCTTCATAACAAGGATCTTGATACAGTAATGGATTTAACTTTTGGAAAATAAATCTAGAATAGATTGCATCTCATGCATGAAGGAGACGCTAGTGGTTGCATTGTTAAGAATAAGATAAACAAGAAGAAGAAAAACCTCTTTCAAAAGGAAAATTTTAAGTCAAATGAGGTCGTTGTTAGTGTGAATGGACATCATTTCCATGAAGAAAATATAGTTGAAGAACAAGCCAAACTTGACTGTGCCTTGACTGAAATAAGAAGATTGAAGAATGAAAAAAAAGATCTGAAGAAACTTGTGCAAATATGTGATGAGAGAGAATATGAGCATAAGGAAGAAATTTTTGGCCTGAAGGAACAACTTGAAGAAGTAAGGAAATTAGGAGGGATGATTAATAACCAGTTAAAAGAGAAAGATACAAAATCATTAGGGGAATTTTGAGGTCTAAAATGGGCCTCCTAAGAAAAATGTACAACCAAAATAAACATTATAAGAACCAATAGAATTCAAGATGATGATGTAAACCATGGGGGATGATTCACCATTTTTTAAGTAAAAGGGTAAAAATATTAAAAAATAATAAAATAATAAAACTATTTTTTCAACTCGTATTTTCAACTTATCTCCCAAATTTTTTACTCAAATTTAGAGTGGGAGTACTCGTTGGATGAAAAATTTAATTCCTCATCCAAGGAGTACCCATGTTGCATCCTTTCCATGGACCCTGCTACACGAAAAATGAAAAATACATTAAAATGTGATTGTAATCACGTTTTTCATGTATTTCTTATTTTTCGTGTAGCAAGGTCCATCAAAAGTATACAATATGGGTACTCCTTTGATGAGGAATTAAATTTTTCATCCAATGAGTACTCATGCTCGGAATTTGATTAAAAACTTTAGAAGTTGAAAAAGTATTTTTTCCTTTTTTCCCTCTAAAATTTGATGATGTAATCAAATATTATTTTATTATTTCAACTATTATTTTATAATTTCCTTAGGAGGCCCATTTTAGACCTCAAAATTCCCCTAATGATGAAAGACTAGAGTCTGAGATTTTTTTAGCTAGAAGAAAACTAGATGAAAAGAGCAGGTTGTGTAAGCAACTAGAAGAGGAGGTTGCCTCCATGAATAACTCAAAAAAGGTAGAAATTAAAGAGGATAACTAAGCATCTCAAAAGGGACCTAAAAAAGTAGACGCCAACAAGAATATGAGTTGTAAAGAAATAAAAAAAAACAAGCAGCAACATCAAGAGACAAAGAATGAGAGGAAGCGATTATTTGTAAAAATATCATTTGTTCCTGGAGATAAATTGAACAAATTTGGAAGATCTCAATGGAGCTTCCTTGCTCCTCTGAAAAATATCACATGTTTTTCTTGCCATAATCCTAGACATGTCGTAACACAATTTAAGAAAAATAAAATCAATTTTAACCCGCAAAGGATGCAGCAAATGAGAAGACTCCCTCAAGCAAGCAAACGAAAAGGACAATCTTTAACCATGTACATAAATCATTTCCATGGATACTATTATTTATGCAATGAATTTGGACATTAACTTGTTGAATGTAAACGATATTAAAAAATGGGCACAAAAGGCCACACATCACCTCAACTGTCCCGAGGTAAAACAAGATGTTATGAGTCTAATAACTTTGCCCACAAGGCCAAATACTGCAAACTTCTATATACACTAAAGAACTCTAGACAAATGACGGAACCAAATCAAATCCGACCAAACTGTGAATAAAAAAGAAATGAAAACATTATGAGGAATCCTAATAAAGTATGGAAGAAGAAGAGAAAGGAGGAGTCTGTTACTTCAATGACATAATGAATCCATCGTAGTTTCAAGGGGAGCTGCTCTAGGAAGCAACACAGTCATCTAGCCAGTGCTAGACAAGAAGCAACATCCCAGGGGGAGAGCAGCCCATAAAATGTCTGCATCAAAGTTATCAAAGAAGAGCACCTTGGAATATGAACAGCGAAAATTTCATGATGGGAAATGACAATTCCTCTGGCAGAGAACTATAGAGGAACAAAGGCACCTTAAGCATATAATAGCCAACAGGTTGATGGAATAAGAGAAGGTAGCAAGCAACCATGGTGGCAGAGGGAACATCATCCATGAATGTGGAAGCTAAGAGGACAACAACACACTAACTGACGGATGGTTAAAATCATAAAAATTGTGTGTCGAGCCATGGAACTGGAAATATCCACAAAGGATGATCACACTGTGGGTCTCACTGCAAGTTTTAATAATGAAACAAAAAAATAAGAAGGATTAATAAGAAAAATGTTCATTATCATTATATCATTACAAATATTCATCAATTAGTATTTGGAGGAGTCTTCCTATTAGTAGAATTCTAAGCGTTATTATTGGAGCAACATTATTGGCATCATAGCATTATGGTACAAAGTGTTATGGTATGCGTTACAGTATTGGTATATCAGAAACACATCAATGTGTTATTGGAGCAGCATTGTTGTTGGAGCTAGGTTGTTGATGGAGCAACGTTATTGGCATCGGAGCGTTATGGTATCAACGACTAAAAGTTCAGTGGTACAAAATGGTGCAATGGTTGGAGGTTCCCCTGAGATAATGTATGGAGGAATAACACAATGGTTGTGGCAGTGATATTATTATGCATTGGGTAATATACTAGTTATGTAGGAATACATGGATATAATTATCAAAACAATTATTATGGACCATTATCTTATATTCGTTGATTTATTATATTAAGCATTGAAGAATTAGTGGTGTTTTTTGAACATGAGTAGTTTTCTTATACATGATGGGCATTCTCACTCCTATTCTTTTAAGTATGAATAGCCTTTGAGCTTATTGTGATGATGCCTATTTTCGCTTCTACGTGCAAGAAGAATCAGGAGGCACTATGGAAAAGATTTATATGGATGTTGATAGCACAAAGATAAACGGTTTCACATATCAGGATTTCATTTATTCTTTCATATCATTAACTGACTGCTTTTTCATATAATTCCACATTATCTATATCCTTCTGTAACCTCCAAGGTACATATGTCACAGAAACAACGCCGCCTCATTCTAGTGAAAGTGGCTCTTGGTTTAATGGTGGTTCCTAGCTAAACATGGTGAATGCTATAAGTCAAGACGGATGCTTGATTGGATATGTGCATAGGATGATGAGCGCAAAGAGCGCACAAGAAGAATTGAAAATGTGGGATCGCGGAAAAATGGACAACGTATTTTTGCAGAGAAATGGTTGGCTTAGAGAAGCATACAAATAGGAAGATAGAGTGTGATATATGTGGAACAAGTCAAAAGGTCACCCATTTGGAAGAATTGGAAGTTGAATAAACATGCATGTGGGAGGGAAGTCAAACCAAGAAATAATGGAGATGGATTGTTGCAGCAGGATAGTGGATTTTGTTAGAATCCCAAGAGATCAATGCAATTAATAAATATATTGATGGAGGAATATGGAGATCGGGTTGGCCCCAAAGACAAGATGCATTATGCAACATTGAGGTTGAGATACATTGCACAACACTAAAGAAGCATATTTTCTGTTGAAGAAACATTTATTCTTGGATATAATTACACTCCTCTTCAAGTAAATGTTGATATATCTTCAAGGCCTATTTCTAAAAATCATCCATAAAGCTTTGTTGAGGTTTGTATTTTGATATTTCAATTAAACAAATTGAATATGTCTTCATGAAGCTCATTGCGATAAAACAGTTGAAGTGTCTAAGGTATGTTTGAACAGCTGGAGCAGAGTCTGAACTAAGAGCTACTATCTAGATCTCACCCTGAGTGCCACATTCCTAATGTCAAAGCTAACCTTCATAGTGCAGATAAAATTTGAGCAGTGAAAAGTATGTGTGTTAGACTCTGAGGTACATTATTAACGAAATAAAACGGTAGATTATTTTAGTGACAACCATTCTGAAGTATGATATGTACACTTCACATTAGAAAACTAGAGAGAGTTTGATCATTGACTTGCATACCTCCTATTGTCATAAGTGAAATTGTATAGTTGGATGAGTTTACATGATGACATTTGATTGAGCAAGAATTCATTCATCTTGTCTTCAGTATAAGAAATCGACATAATATAACACATTGGGTTCTAAGAATTAAAAAACAGAAAGTTCTCATTGGAAGTAGCACTGGAATTTTTAGGAGATTTCCATCAAGGAAGAACTATATCAAATGCTAGGAAAATGAAAGAATTTTCTCAGCAAGTATACTATTTGGATCCTTGAATTTAATTCTTGAAGAACTTATACATATTTTAGTCAATGATTTCGTATTGCAGGTTAATAATGCCAGAGTCATATTTTGTATGTTGTTGGTTATTTTTTAGAATAGTGGAGAGCACAATGTGAATAGTAGAGATTGCGAAGGTTGTCTTAACTATGGCGAGTTAGAACCCTTAGTTAAACTTGGGGGGGGGGGGGGGGGGGTGAATCATTTCAATGCATTCATGGACTTTTAAACTTTCTTTTATACTTGTCTACACCTTCATTTCATTATCAGCTTAATGTACGATGGAACAACAATCTTAATAAGTGAGAAGCATGTATAAAGTAGATTAAATACAGAATATCAACACATAATCATCATGCACATAGACAATAGATATAAGTGGAAACCCATAAGGGAGAAAACCACATCTTATTATTGCTGTGATGCAAAGGCAAGTTCCAACTCCTTCTCACCACTTATTTTCTGTAGGCTCCAACCTACAGGAGGCTACAACCTCAATTCTACAAGCTACAACTTGCAAGGAAGCTTCAACTCCCATCTATTTTCTGTAGGCTACAATCCACAGGAGGCTCCTACCTTAGCCAGCTACAACTGGACATCTATCAAACTACAACTTGATATTGAAGCACCAACTTCCTCACACTACAATGAATACACATGTCGATTAACCTGGATATCAGCTCTGTTCTATTACTTCTTCATGGTTGTCCTCCAGCCTTCATATCTGCCTTATATCATCTCTGGATCTACACAGCTTCTTTATCTACTTTTTCTTCTTCTTATTCTTCTACTCTCTAACCTCTTTTAGCATATTACAATAAAATATTTTATAGAGATCACCTCATAGTTGTTTTCATTCCATATGGGAATATGAAATGAACATGTATGACTCTTTGCCTTCCACCTTCTCATTTTCTCGCTCAACAAATTCAGGAGGTTACAACACTGTCTACTCATTTCAGAATTAAATTGACGTTTTGCTTTGCCTACGGAGACTTCCCTTTGCATCACAAACAATATAAAAATAAATAATACATTTTCAGTTACAATCAATTATTTACTCAGCCCATCAGTTTCTTCGCTTTGTTGTGCGTTTGTCCTCTTCTACTTGTTATCCCTTTGTCTTTTATGTTTCTGCAGTTACATTTCCAATTGTGCTACTACATTACTTGACCCATGCCTTTATGCTTTACACCGCCTCTGCCTATTGCATATCTTTCCTGCAACATTCTATGCTCTTCTCTACTCCTTTTCTCTGTGTCGGGTTACTTACCTGAGTCTCCTTCTGCCCACATTCATTCTTTGTTATCAAACTTTTGCAACTGCATAACACCTCTACACGAGTGTCGGGTCATTTCCCCAGAGTTTTCTCTCTTGCATTCAGCCTTTCCTTTTTGACTCACAACTGCATCTACATGACACTATTATGCAGAAGATTGATTCCTTTTACTTACCCGAAACTTTTGTTGCTGTGTTAAACCTTTCCTTTGTTACCCGAGTCGTCCTCTACTTCCAACGTTTTCTTCATAAAATCACATAGCCCCGGACTTGAAATACATCAGATCTTAGCTTCAAACTTTATCCTGTCCGGTCTCATATCACATTTCGACGTATCAAAGGTTTTACGTTATAATTCCCTTTTCCACCTCCGATGAGATTTAACACTAGAAAGGCTCGGCATACACGCTTAACTTTGGTTGAAGGGTCCCACAACGCAGTGACCAATCACAGTGCATCACATTTCACTTTCCCGCAAGTTTCCCACTCTACCATTAGCGATAAACCTTAAACCTTGTGATATGCAATCTTCACTCGTGTGTGGTGATGCCAAGTGGATTCCATTCATCGCATCACATCGCATAAACCTACTGCATTGCAACCAACATAATGTTCCTTGTGATATCTTTGAAGTTACCTCTTATTTCTTGCGATATGCAATGTTGCACAGGGTCAACACATGTCCCTCCATTTCAAAACGCAGATTATTTAAATTAACTTGTGGTTGCCTTATTACTATCCTTTAAGCGCTGCGATGTGCAGTATGTGGTTCGCTGTCCACTGTTGATCTTCTCCCAGATCTAACGGTCCTCATCTGATTGCACTTCGCACTTTATAATATTTACTTTGTGGTTATACTCTATTTCTTGCGATGTGCGATATTGCATTGTGTCGCCACGTTTCCCTTCTTCACTTTGCATCACAACTGATTTAACTTACCTTGTGATGCCTTAACACTTACCTGCTATACTTTGCGATTTTCAATTTTGATCTCCAACGATGTGATCATCACCGTTGATCTGCCCAGATCTACGGTCCTCGTTGTTTCTTGAAATTCGATTGTATTTCTGCCTCGCATATCTTACAATGAATCATATTTGTCCATTTCTTGCCTTTTTTTTTGTGATCTAATCCTGATCGTCCGCTTGCCTTCACGTAGCTCTTCTTCGCCTCTTCTGCCTGCTTTGATCTCAACTAACCGTCTCTTGGCTCTGCTGTTGTGATCTAATCGTGACTGTCCGTTCACCTCACTTGGAATTCTTCAAAGACTTCTTTGCCTTAGTCTATTTTATATTTGTTTTACGTTGTCCCGCTCTGTAACTCCAGTTTTTTCACATTGTTCCTCCTATGATTTTCTTGGCTGCTTCTTTACTACATTGCTACCTTTGGTGCCTTGCTTCATCTCTGCTTCTTTTGCTACATTTTTTGCCTCTGCTGCATTCGTTGTTTTGTTGCTTCTGTTGCATTCGTTGTTTTGTTGCCTTTTCTATCTCTGCAGCCTCTTCTTCTTTGATGCCTATGCTACCTCTGCTTCACTACAAGAAAAAATGACATTGGTGAGGGGCGAAAAATGTCACCATAAGCTCATTGGTGACGGTCAAAAGAGCCTTCGTCACTAAAAACTGAACGTCACCAAAGGTGGCATCGCCGAAAGTATAAGTGTTGTGGTGACATTCAAGGGTCGTCACCAATAATTATTTATAATGACGGATAGTGACCGTCACCATTTCATATGAGCAATGGTGACGGACAATAGCCTCAGTCACCAAGAAACTTAGCGTCACCAAAGGTGGCGTCGCCGAAAGTATGTGTTGTGGTGACATTCAAGGTTCGTCACGAATATTTATTATAATGACGGATAGTGACTGTCACCATTTCATACGAAAAACGATTTATTGTGATGGACCTTTCATGGTCATCACTATTGGTGCATATATATGGTGACATTCGTTGACCGTCACCATTTCATATTTGGTGAGGGTCAAAAAATGTCATGATAAGCTCATTGTTGACTTCAAGGTCCTTCATGAATAATGACTATACTGACAAACAATGACACTCACCATTTCATTTCAACAACAACGATTTATGGTGACAGACCTTTCATGGTCATCACTATTGATGTGTATATATGGTGGCATTCGTTGACCGTCACCATTTCATATTTTGGTGAGGGTCTAAAAATGTCAGCATAAGCTCATTGGTGATGGTCAAAAGATCCTCCGTCACCAAAAACTAATCACCTCCATTCCATATGAATATCAGGGCACGATGGAATCGAACCACCAACCTCCTGCTTGTAAAGCAGGTGCTCTTCCATTGAGCTAGCACCCTTTAAAGAATTAGACTTTTAAAAATTATATCTTGAAACTTTGTAGATTGTAAATTCTACAACTTTCAATAAATTAAAGTCTCGACAATCTTTTACTAAACAATCAAAACATCATCGAAGTTGTAGAACCCTACCTAATTGTTATGGAAGTTATGAAAAGTGGGTGGAGGGAAAAATAGTTATGTATAAGAGACTCAATATGTTGAGTTGAATACTCAATTATAATTGGAACACTAAAGACATTTATAGCCTACAGATGACCTATAACTCACAAATGCACCAAATATTGCAAAGTAAATGTCATAAGTTGATAGCACATGGAAGAAGAGCATTGATGAAGAAAGATGCAATATGTTGTTGGTTGAATGAAAGAAAAATCTCAATGTCGTTTTTGTTGGGTGACTTTTTATAATTGGGACATTTGTCTTTCCTTTATCACTTAAATATTCAAATTAAAATTAGAAATTTTAGATATCTGAATGATATCTAAATTTTTGTGCAAATGTAACACGAATCTCCAATCAACCATAGAGAAAAATAAAAATAACAATAAAAATTATACATACATACATACATACATACATACATACATACATACATACATGCATGCATACATACATACATACATACATACATACATACATACATACATACATACATACATATATATATATATATCCCCTTCACATAAAACGACATGCGGTTTGGAATTTCACAAGTCCGCACTCAAATCATGACAACAACCAACAAATAAAAAAATTTGAAACTTATCACAGTAAGAGTATCTCTTTTTAGCAGTGGACACCAAACAATAATATAGTAATTATTTCACTTTAAGACTGTAAAATATTGGAAAAAAACAATGTGCTCAATTATCTACCAGTACAAAATGGACTTAATTCTAATGAAGCAAAATAGTTTATACTAAATCAAAAATAGTTATGTATAAGATACTCAATATGTTCGATTGAATACTCAATTAAAAGTGAAACTTTGAAGACAATTTCAACCTATAAATAACCTATAATTATAAAAACTAAAATATGCAATTACACTAAAGATTGATTTCTCACCTTGTGAATCATGTAAATTTGATGTGAAAGCATAAAAATATACCTTTACAAGGTTGATTTGCATGCCAAAAAGTAAAAAACAATGAGTATATATGACGTAGTTATGAATAATGGCAAAGATGATGATCTCATTCATAGGATTCATAAAGAAGAAGACGTCTTATATTGTTTAGTTTTGAAATATCAACAACAAGTCTTCCAACTTGCCCATCACTAATGATGGCCTCTTGCAACAAACCCTGTTTGAATTTGACAGATTGCATTAAAAGAATGAATTACTCTATGAAGAAATTATTTCCAACTAAGCAATTTCTATAAACAAATATGGAAATATTCATTAAGTAGAAAGATTATTCTAGCATAACATCATGTTATACAACCTAAAGTATACTAAACATCCTTTATATCCATCTATAATATCACCTCAAATTCGTTTATATCTTTATGCAACATTCCTTCAAGCTCTACAATTTGTCTCCTTGATTCAGTAACCTTAATACTAGAATAAAAGGATCTAGATGTGGCAATTTTATGTCCTATCTAACAGAGAAAATTAAAAACCTCTCTAAACAACATTTGCACTTTATCTGCAACCTATACATTTGCATCAAAATGCACATTAGTTTGGATCTGGGGGGTCCTATGCCATAGTTATGATAGGCATATAAATCAATTACCAAACATCTACCCATATGTATAATATGTATCATAAAGTACCTTTGCAGCTTCCTTTCTGAACCAAACTTGTTGATATGGATCATGGAACTCTAACTTTGAAGGTGGCAAATGTAGAGACAACATTTATGGAGGAATATTAGAAACATGAAATCATACTGCCAAACATTTCACATTGAATTTAGGAAGAACATAAGTCCAATATATTAGTATATAATAGCCATTAACTATCACACACAATTATGGGTACTACAGAAAATTCATGAATTAGATAAATTATGTAAGATATCGTAAGGTCAAAATGAAAAAATAATATGAAAATGCTTCCAAAATATAAAGCAGCCAAATTTAGTGGCATAAGAAGAGAGAACATTGTGGAAATGCTTTAGGTATAGCTTTAAATTTTACTTCATGTTTAGCATATTTCTTAAAGCATGGTGGTTGAAAGGGCTGGCAAAGGGTAAGTGGAGACAGGAGTCAACACTGCATGGTACATTTGAAGAAAGGAAAAAAAAAATCAATTTTTTTTACAAGCTTAGAGAAGAAGCTTTGAGACCATAATTTGAAGAAGTTGTTTCTATTTTAGATGGAGAAGGCAACATATAATTGGAAAGAGACAACATTGCTGGTACATTTGGAGAGGGTACTGCAGATCCAGGGGGAAGATAGCATGACAGCCCTGATGTAGATTGAGATATAGACACTTTTCTCAAGAAAAACAGTCTCAAATCATATGTGGTGTGTTTCAGTGGTTCTCCCATTTATAACACCTACAACTATTATGATAAAGAAGTTCATGGAAAAATAAAGCAAGCTAAAAATGAGGGTCGAGAATTATGGTGAATGGCCCTGTCCTGGACATCTTTTGGTAGAAATTTAGTTTGATCATTGAAAAATGATTCACTACTGATGTCTAGGTCCACATTCAGACACCACTCCACCTTGAGGTTACTCTAAGTTAAATAGTGAACTCAATAGTGAATAATTGAATGTTAGAAAAAAGGGAGAATGGTCAAATAGAAACAATATAGTTGAATTTTCTAGCAAGACTGAAGTAAACTCTTGTGGTTAAATCATCTCAAAATCTCTGAGGGAGTAGTAGACAATAAATCCATTTTGAATTTTAATAAGAGTGGGGAGCTAAAAAATGACATCATTAGTGAGGGACTAACAGATGATGGGGAGGTTGATGATATTCATTCTAGCACTATATTTTCAAGCAGAGACAAAAGTTATGGGGATGAGTTTCTTTCTATGACAAAGGCTCGACCTTATCCTACAACACTTGAATTAAATTTGAGGAAGAAAAACTAGTATTGTATCCTCCCAGATAGTTGCAAGGGAAGCATTTCCGTTTTGGAGAGATATTCATGGGATGGAAGTTTTTATGGTGTCCATTTTCAAAAATGTGCACTCATAAGTTATCTTGGTTTTGATGTATGATGGAATTCGTGTTGGGTTTCACATCCATCAGTGTGGGGTGTGAAAAAGATATTCTGGACCCTGTTCGTGCATAAGGAATTGAGGATTCCAGCACTATGTTTTCATGCAGAGACAAAATTTATGAGGATGAGTCTCTTCCTATGACAAAGGCTCAACCTTATCCTACAACACTTGAATTAAATTTAAGGCAACAAAACCAGTAATGTATGCTACCAGATAGTTGCAAGGGAAGCATTTCAATTTTGGAGAGATATTCATGGGCTGGAAGTCTTTATGATGGCCATTTGAAAAAATGTGCACTCAAAAGTTATCTCAGTTTTGAATTATGATGGAATTTGTGTTTCATTGCACACCCATCAATGTGGGGTGTGACAAATATCTTTGAAACCTATTCTTGCACAGGGAATTGAGAATGTCCTCAAATTGAGGATTCTAGCAGTATGTGCACTCAGAAGTTATCTCAGTTTGGAAGTATGATGGAATTTGTGCTGGGTTGCACACCCATTAATGTAGGGTGTGACAAAGATCTCTGGACCCTATTCAAGCACACAGAATTGAGGATGTCCTTGAATTGAGGATTCCAGCAAAAATGTGCACTCAGAAGTTATCTCAGTTTTGAAGTATAATGGAATTTGTGTTGCATTTCACACCCATCAATGTGGGGAGTGACAAAGATCTATGGACCTTGTTCGTGCACAAGGAATTGAGGTAGTATAACCAGTATTGTATGCTCCCAGATAGTTGCAAGGGAAGCATTTTAGTTTTCGAGAGATATTCATGGGCTGGCTGGAATTCTTTATGGATATAGCCTCAACATTCCAGAAACTCACACAACATAGAATATCCTTTTGTAATTGTGTTTATAAAAATATTTCCAAGTTATTAGCAGTGACATTGAACGAGGCCTTTTCAGAGGCAATCATTCCTAAATAATTTGGATTTCAAGTTGGCAAGAAAATCCATGAAGCATAGGATTTACTCAAAAAGGTCCATGCAAAATCAATCCAGAAAGATGACAACTTTGGTAATCAAGTTGGACCTTTTCAAAGCATATGATAGGACAAACTAGTTATATCTCACAATGGTGTTAATACATATGGGCTCAGTTATCTGGCAGTCAAGTGAATTATGAGATGTGTCACAATTACGGAAGTGAATTACGAGGTGTGTCATAAGTTATAACTGCCTCTTCTACTATGCTCATCAATGAAGCAACCTCTGCATTCTTCCCACCTCCAAGGGGTATAAAATAGGGTTGTCCACTCTCACCCTTTCTGTTTTTGTTGGTCAAAGAAGGGCTCTGTCGAGAAATATTAGAAGTAAAACAATTGGTATTCTTAAAAGGGGTCCAAATAAATAAATAAAAATGTGCTTTTAACTCATTTGTTATTTGTCGATGATATATTATTGTTCTCCGATGGTTTAAAGAGGGGAGATAGAAAATTCAGAAACTTATCAATCTTTATTGTATGGTAATGGCTATGGAGATGAATGTACAAATGTCATGCATTAGTTTTAATGTTTTGAATTAGTGCTGCAAACATCAAAATGTTCTAATGTTTTCAATGGAACGATAATATCGCCCACAAATATTATGATATTTTCATCCCCAAAAATATCACAATATTATTGCACAACAAACAAAAATATTACTCACCCACAGAGGTGCATAAATGTGTATTTTTTTTACTCTTTTCATCTTTTTTGTATTTATTTTTTTTGCAATATTTTTCCAATGCCCCAATATTTTCTTTTCCAAACCCTCAATGATATTTTCACCGACAGGATGTTTTCAACTCTGGTTTGAATGTGAACTCCAAAGGACTCCTATAGGCATTGTTTCCTTTTAGGATTTGACTTACAAAAAATATTCAAATACCTAGGTTTTATTCTCAAGGAAAATGGATACATAAAAGGTGATTAGGGACGGCTGCTGAGCAAAATATAAATAACAATTCATTTCTTGTGTGACAGATGGTTCTCAAGATGTGCATATTATCCCTTCACAAGGATATCCTGGAAGCCATCCACATGTATTAGGATTCTTTAGCTTGAGTGCCAAAGGGAGCACTTGAGAGAATTAGAAAACTCCCTCGAAAATTCTTATGAAGTGGTAAAGGTCAATATGGTGGGAATCGAGATTCCTTGGGCCTGTTAGTAGTTCATAGCTCTTCCCCAAAACAAGGAATATGAGGTTTGAAGCAAATACAAGCATTTGGAAAGGCTCTGGTTGAAAAAAATCCTTGGAATCTCGTTACAAAGGAAAGCCTTCATAAATCTAATAATTATTAAGATTCAAGAAGTATGTATCCCCTACTTATTTATTGGACTAGATAAGGACTCCTTAGAAAAGTATTAAGAATATTTCAAATCACTAGAAAGCCATGGCATTGGCCTTTCCTATCATCGGAAACTCCTTTACATGGAAAAATGTCAATGAGAAGAATGTAAGGATTGACTTAAATCTAATTACGGGATGTGGTGAACAAATTATTCTAGGTACTAACTTGATAAACCATTTTTCACAAGAAAAAATGAAGTATTTGTTGCTTTACATAAAATTGTGTATACTAATGCTACAAATGTTTGGCAAAGGGGTTGGGAATCAACATGATCTATCAATCGGGGTGGTGAATGAAAGGGTTCAGAAGCTTCCTTGATGTGGGCTAAAAATAATGTTACAGGTATGTAAACTATAAAGTCAAGTGATATACCTTTAATGGATATTTTTGGTCAAGAAGATATGTGATGGTGTATAAATATAAATAAAAAATAAAAATAAATAAATAAAACCTAAGAAACAAGAATATTCCTATGGCTCACAATCAAATATAAGGTTCTAACATGGGAAGGCTTACAGAAAGAGAAAGACAAGGACCTAGCATGGGGAATGTTATTCATTGTCCATATGCTCAATATCTTCAGAAAGATCTAGAAAAAATATTTGGAATGGAAGAATGCCTTAGATCTTGGTTTCAAAAATAGGAATTAAAATTTTTTAGGGAAATTCTATGTCCTGCTACATAGGGTGTCTGGCTGGTATATGAAGCTTGATCTTTGAAGGGAAAAAAATCCTTACTTCCAAGGTTTGCAATAAGGTCTATGGAATTTTTCATGAATGAAAAACATCTTCAAAGATAAGACAACCATGGTAGACCAGAGACATATATATTGACAAATCCTCTCCATGAAGTTTTGTTTGATGGTGCTAGACAAGGAAAAGATAATTTTAGAAATGCAAGAAGTCGTTTATTCCCATCTGAGGAGCCCCCAATCACATTCAAGGCTGTTTTGGGAATTGGTTCAAATAATTACACTAAAATAATGGTCCTTTATCTTCTTTTGAAAAAATCCATGGATAAAGGGCTAGGAGACTGCATGTATATGGGAACTACTTGGTTATTCAATGGATGAAAGGGGAGATTAAAATTCAATGTACTCAGCAGAAATATTTTGGAAAATCAGTTAAAAGAGACATCATCCTTCTTCGTAGATATATCATACATTCATGTATAACTTGACACAGTCAAGGTCTTCTGTTTTTAGATTTGAAGGCTAGTGCTAAGGATTCATTATCACTGCTAGGATTTTGCATTGAAAATTTCTCAGGACAGTCATGAGACTTAATTTTGGCACATATCGTTAGAAGATAATCTCAAGTTCTCAACAATAGAATGTAAGGGGGATTTCCTTGCTTTAAACTGTGATTTTTTTTTATCTGTATGTATCCAGACGAAAAAAATGAAAAACCCTTTATGTTCATCCTATTTTGTACACATGCCTAGAGCTAAAAAATAATGTGAATTCCATTCTGTCTTTTGAATAGAATTTATAATTTTTTCTGAGGAAAAGAACCTGAGCTTGTACTATGATTTAGACAATCTAGGCCTAGGAAAGCATTCAAATTAATATGTAGCTACCTAGAAAATTGTCGTTAAACTACATGAAGTTTCAAGTGGAAAATATAAATCCTCTTGCAAAAAATCCATTTAGTTTAAAATATGAATAAAATCAATTCCAATAAATGTATTTTTTTGGCTAAATTAATGCATGAGAAAACAGATATACATAACCAAATTTTGGAAAACAACAACATTCACATTTACAAACCATGACTAACTTCAACAATCATATTTCAGATTTGGAAAAACTTGGCCCTTTCCTTCGTTAATGCCACAATGGATAGGAAATTGTGCTAAAGATAGATGGAAAAAAATTTCAGCGCAAAACATCATTGAGCAGATTGAAGAACTAACCAGCTAATACTTCTACAATTTTAGGAGATACTTCCATTTAATATAAATGTATAAGAAATCTAAGGAGATCTTATAATTTACATACTTGATTTGTCGAAGATATTCAAG